>PKMM01050415.1:405879-499161 GCA_002933915.1 Eutrema heterophyllum | reverse complement strand
AAAGAGATATATATATATATATATATATATATATATGTATAATTCGGGTGTTAGTTTGGACTTTGGAAACATAACATTACAACTATTTTTGCCATAAAAACGCGTTAATTAATTGGTTTACATATAGACTATAAGTTTTGACATTTTGTTTGTATAAAACTAAAGTAATAACACTGTTAGCATGTCATTGTCCAAAAATAATTATGTTTTTTGGAGAAATTTCAAGGCCTAATTAAGTTGGTTCGCTTGCAAGCAAAGACAAAAGCATTCACTAGTCAATCAAATACAATAATAAGATGAAACTAACATCAAAACGTCATTCTGTATCATTATGGAGATGTAAAATTTTGATTGCATACAGTTTTTGGGACTGGTGGAATCAAACTCTGATGCATAGTACGTAGTTTATCTCCCTCGTCGTCAAGCTCTAATTAAAGAGATAGCTGAGAACTTAGCCAAGAATAACGTCTTTTACATTCTTCAATAACAATGAAAGGTTACGAGGTTATCACTTTCTGAGTGATCTCTGATCAGAATCAGTTTCAGGTAAAGATACCTCTTAATCTCTAACAATACTTGCTTTGAACATTTACATGTTAACATTAATAGACAACAATCACCTGCTTCATAAAAATCACAGAATAAGGAATTGGTATAATAAAAAAAACATATGTACGTAAACAAATGTGAACATATCAATCAGCATGAGAGAGCTGAAATCATCCACATAAACAAATTGTTCATACCAAAAGTTCCAGAGAAGTAGACAAAAAATATTACTCCTAACTTGTTGCCCTTCCAGGATTTATAAAAATCGAGATCGAAGATATGGAAGTCGACATGATAATATGATGAATCAATAGAAGGAACATAGTGAACCTCATTTCTCCTTCTTCTTGCTCTCATCCTCTATATTATCGAAACTGAGCAGAGAACAGAAGCTGCGATGATTCTGAAACCCTAGACATAGATTTTAAATCCTCCTTCATCTCCATTTTCTCCTCGATGGTGGAAGATACCGGGGAGATTCCCACCGTTTTTAAACGTTTTGAGTTTGCGAGGATGTAAGCCACAAATTGTTTCTCATCTCTTCTTCCTCTATATGCCTTCCACTCAAAGATCTCAAGATGAGACAACAAGCATACAGGTATAGAACTCGGTTGGTTCCACGAATTTGGAACGTAGTAACTGGTATAAGCCTGAGAAGCAAACGAAGAATAATTATAAAACACATTTACTTTAGTTTTAAGACATTCAAAATCAAAACTTGTTTGAGGAAGAGGGAGTAAGTAGTTACAGATTCGATCATAAGAACTCTTAGTTTAGGAGAGTTATGGAGCAAAAGCGTAAGTGGCTCCAACCCATTATACTCTGAGAAATTTGGACACAGCTTCAACTCTATGAGACGAGAGAAGTTAAGGCCGTTACAACACGCAATCTGCAATTGAATAAAACAGAACACAACATACGTAAAACTCAGCAAAAGAGATCATGTGTACATACGAACAGAAGAAAGAGAGAAAAGTAATCAAAACGGTTACATCGGTCAATGACAAATCGAGAAACATGACAGAGGAAAAAGATCTCATAAACTTGTTATTCGGGTGAGAATCCAAGCGAGAACCAACGTTCACAATCCCAACATCAAGGCGAGGCATATCCTGGAACGAGCAATAGTCTCCTACAGGATCATCGATGCGAACGTAATTTAATCCCGGGGAATCTATAACCAAGGACCTATCATAACCCGATAACATACTCATCATACTCCAATATGTTAACCTCTGTAAAGAAGGCACTTTCACACTGAACCTTATCACATTGTCATCGTTATTTCTGACCACAAACAAATCTTTGAGAAAAGGGCAGCTCGATAAAAGCCTAACATGAGATTCTTCGTCTTTATACACCACAAGGAGAAGGTCCAGCGATTGAAGGGATGGGAGGTAAACCAAGGAAGGAACATCGACGAGAATCTTGTTCGATAGAGTCAAGTACACAAGCGTTTCGCAGGTGTAAAGGCTCTTAGGCAAGCTGGTAGGTTCTGCGGTCTTGAGAAAGTTAAGCTCTAGGTTTAGCTCTCGAACGTGGCGGTCAACCGCGTGTGAGACCCACTTTCCGACATCTGCATCAACGGGACATTGTTCACCGAGTTTGATACTCAAAGCTTTCTAGTGTTGGTGTGCCTTGTGCAGCTGCAATGACTTGTCAAGAAAGTCCCAAACGCTCTTCTCGCCTATGTTGGTTTTTGTGTATTCGAGATGAGGCACATTCGTCCAGACAGAACGCCATCGTTTCGACAAAATCATTGTGGTCACTGCATCTTTTGTTGGGATTTGAGACAATATGTGCACCAGCAAATCCTCTGGCAAAGCACTGATCCTGTCTTCGCAAATTTTCCCTGGCATCTTTTTAGATCGGATCAAATAAAACCTATGAGATCAGGTGAGCTAGAACCCTAGCTACACCCTTCTGCTATGCTCCTTGTCGTCGTCGTCGTAGTGAGAGAAATGAAATGGTACGAGATGGCTAGATATTGTTGGGTAATTTGTTTTGTGAATATTGGGCCGCTTCAAAATACCAAATGGTGATGATGATTGATGCATCAAAAAGATATTTTGCAAATTCTGAAATTTTGCATTCCCGTAATTTTGTGATACTATTGGCATAATAATGTACATATTAAGGAAATCTGAACATGAATTAAGGAAGGATACGAGATAGCAAGAGATTGTGTAATTGTTTAGTACTATTGGGCCTTCTGGTTACTGGGCTTATGTTTCCAAAAAAATTGGTCATTGTTCTAGGATTTTGAGATTGAATGATTGATACATTCTTGGATACTTAATTAGGCTTATACGGAACCAAATAAAGATTAGAAACAGAGAGTTGAGGCATTAGGATTTAGGACCAAAGATTTAATTATCATCCACAACAAGATTTCTGATACAACAAATAAAAAATAAAAATATCATATATCATCTTTTAGTTGAACGAGAGAACATCTAATATAAGACTAGGTGAGTTTCCGCCTAGGTTTTTTTATAATTTTTTTTTGTTTAGAAATTTCACATCGTTTTTGGTTTTTTGTTTTGTGTTTTTTTTTGTTAAAGAAAATTGTATATCATACAAACTGATATATATGTACTATATATATATATAGTCAGTTTTATTGCTATAAATAAATAATTATCAACGTTTATGTCAGAGCCATTTCA
The DNA here is from genome assembly GCA_002933915.1 of Eutrema heterophyllum. Lineage (NCBI taxonomy): Eukaryota > Viridiplantae > Streptophyta > Magnoliopsida > Brassicales > Brassicaceae > Eutrema > Eutrema heterophyllum. The sequence goes on along the minus strand of PKMM01050415.1, from coordinate 495,943 downwards.
AACTATTTATAGACCATGTTCAAATTTCTATTAAGGGTATATTTAATATGATACAAATATTTTTTTTTAAATTAGATAATTCATATATTTAGTTGAATTTTTCTTATAGAAAATTTTGATTTTAAGTCGGACCATGTGTCATTGCTCCACTTGCTTATGCTAAAAGACGGACATAGTTTATGTATTCGGTTGTCACTATTTTAATAGTGAAACTTGTTTGCATAATCGCTTGATTGTCATATGTTTTGATTTTTTAACAGAAATATAGTTTGATCATTTCTTGTGTATATTTTTACCTATACTGTGTATATTGCTGTACATAATTACATGCATAATCCTTAACTCGACAGTGGAACTCCACGTGATTTCATTAGCAAAAAAAAAAAAAAAAAATCAACGTAATTCGTGAGGGATACATGTTACAGTAACTTCATGCTTATATTTTTCTCTTTAAGTAGGGATTGTAGATAATTCCGTTCTTATGTAAAGAAAAAAAGACCATTCACTCGTAGTATTTTCAAAACCTCAATAAATTATATCATATTTATAAATAGCGTATTTTTTTAAGAATAAAGAAGAATTTATTGTTCCTCTTCCTTCCTTTGGTCACCATTCGAAACGTGAATAAATGTGTAACTGCAATAATCAGTGAGCCAAAACACTTTTGGTAAATTTCGATAAAAAAAAACACACAAACACTTTTGGTTACATACTTGCCGTTGTACTGAGGAAAGAAAACCCTAATTAACTTTATGTTTCTTGCTGGTTGGGTTTTCTTCTTTAAATAATAAAAACAAATATATTTTTTTCCGACTAAAAACTTTATTGATTTTGCAAATCACAATCTCTGTTAGCGTATCAGCACATGTATTCGATTCTCGATGTCGAAAAGGGAATTTGACTTGCACAATCATATCCCTCCACCAGCATAAAAACGATTTTCTTAGAGTAAGTAATATTCATATGTTATGTGAATATTGGGCTTTTCATAATTGGGCTTAGCCCATGTTTCCGGCTTTTGTCAAACAACTCTGTGTATTTCGAGTAGTGTCTCTGTCTCTCTTTGGCGGCGCCTCCACTGTAGATTCTTCTAGGGTTTCCAAATTATACCCTAGAGAAGCCGCCTATATATATACCTCACGAATACACCCTCTTCATCTTCGTAGGTTATGTTTGAGGGCTTCGATTGCAGGAGAAATAACACGTTTTCTCGGTGTTTCTTTGTCTACATTTCTGGAAAAAAAGCGATGATGTCATTGCGCTTTTTCCAAATGTAGACAAAGCAAAACCGTGATGACGTTAAAAGTGTTTTTGTAGATGGTACGAACGTCTGCAAATCAGTAATCGATTCGTATATTCTTTTGCTTTTTCAGTACTTTTTCTAACTTCTCTGACTGCTGAATCTTGTTTTTGTTTTTGAACCCTGTTCTATTTTTTTTGTTTTTGTAAATCAAAGTAGTCCAAAAGCTTTGAGATAATCTCTATAAGAGTCTTGACTGCAAAACAAGTACAATTACAACAATCTCCAATCATGATGAAGAGTTCTTTTTTTGTTTTTCCTTCTCAAGTACCAATAAAATTGTTCTCTTTTTTTTTTTGTGTGCAAAATTGTTCTCTTATCTCAAAATTTTGTGTATTAATCAAAGACCATTTGACAATATCTTTCTTCTATTTAGACTTCAGAGAAGAGAGCCTATCTTTTTGGTTTAATCAATTGATAAGATGTGACTCTGTTTTTCTGACTTGTATAATCCGTTAGCATGTTTTTGGACTAATTTCAAGGCCCAATTTGGGATCACTTGCAAGCAAAGGCGAAATCATTCAATGACATCTGAGTCTTTTTAACCAACCAAGATTGTGATGAAGAATCCGAAATTTAGGATTGGATAAATTGATAATACGATGAAATCAATAGAAGTAACATAATGAACCTGATTTCTCTTCTTCCTGCTCATTTTTTACATCTCCATCGCAATTTAGCAGTGAAAAGAAGCTGAGATGATGCTGAAACCCTATACATAGATTCTAACTTCTCCATCATCTTCTGCTTCTCCTCCTCCTTTAATGGAGATCTAATGCAGATTCCCGCCGTCTTTAAGCACATTGAGTTTGCGAGGATGTAACGCACGAATTGTTTTTCTTGTATTCCTCCTCCAAATTCTTTCCACTCAAAAATCTCAAGATGAGACAGCAAGCATCCCGGTACAGAACTCGGTTCCTCCCACGAAAGTGAATAGTTGTAGCCGTGCCCGGTAAAAGCCTGAGAAACAACGAGGATTAATTATCAGAATCAACACTTGTACGCAACCTACAATTGAACAAAACAGACAAGACAGCATAATTAAAACACAGAAAGGTATCAAAACGGTGTTACCTGCTTCAAACCCAAATTGAGAAACATGGCAGAGGAAAGCGATGTCATAAACTTGTCATTCGGGTGAGAATCTAAGCAAGAAACATCCGCCGCATCAAGGCCAGGCATATTCTGGATCGAGCAATTGTCTCCTAAACGATCATTGATGTTCAGGTAACTTAATCCAGGGGAATCTATATCGAAGGACCTACGATAACCTCGGCCTACATCATAATCCATATATGTTAACCTCTGTAAAGAAGGAACTTTCACACTGAACCTTGTCACATTGTCATCCTTGTTTCGGAACACATACAAATCTTTGAGAACAGGGCAGCTCGATAAAAGCATAACATGAGAATCTTGGTCTTTATACACCACACGGTGAAGGTCGAGCGATTGAAGGGACGGGAGGCAAACCGAGGAAGGAACATCGACGAGAATCTTGTTCGCTAGAGTCAAGTACACAAGCGTTTCGCAGGTGTAAAGGCTCTTAGGCAAGCTGGTAGGATCTGCGGTCTTGAGAAAGTTAAAGTCTAAGTTTAGCTCTCGAACGCATCGGTCAAGTGCGTTTAAGACCCACTTTCCTACATCTGCATCAACGGGACGTTGTCGACCGAGTTGGATACGCAAGCTTTCTAGTAATGGTGCCTTGAGCAGTTGCAATGACTTGTCAAGTGAGTCCCAAACGCTCTTCTCGCCTTTGTAGCTTTCCCTGTAGTCAAGCTTAGGCAGCATATTCCATACAAAACGCCATCCTTTCGACAGAATCATGGTGGCCACTGCGTCTTTTGTTGGGACTAACAACAATATCTGCACTAGCAAATCGTCAGACAACGCACTGATGCTGTCTTCGGAACCTTTTTCTGCAATTTCGGCTTCCGGTGGCATCTTTTTCTCTGAGAACAAATCCGATTAACTTGATGAAGAAGATCTATACGAAAGCCTTTGAGATATATACAACGAATGAAAGAGATTTGACTCTATCTAGATACAAAGAGATTGAATCAAATCTAGTCCAAGAGAATATCTTTTGGTATTATCGTAACAAGCCCCCTCAAGATGGAGCTCCGGAAGTGACTCCAATCTTGACAGCCAAATCCATAAAATGGGCTCGTGGCAATGGTTTGGTAAGAGTGTCAGCCAGGTTATATGAGAGACACGAAGATGACCAGCTTGAACAAGTTCACGAATCAGACAACAGCTCAAACGCAGGCTTCAAGAAGAGCACGAACTTGAAGGCGCCATGTGAATCAGAGAATATCTTTTGGTATTATCGTAACATTCTGGTGTATTGGGTACATGTTTTCAGATTTTAGTTGGAAGCCCATTCGTTATTCCCTTTGTCATGCCCCAAGAGCAAAGTGTATCCTATGTGGCTCCTCTGTTTTGGACAAACAACCAAGCAAGAAAACACATGTTTTGGGATTTCTAGTTTTGTGCCAAATCAGCATGAAGTTGAAGGATGTAGAGGTTTGTACAGAGATGATGTTCTTAAAGTAATCTTCCCTTTCATTTACTTTTCTTTGCACAAATAAAGCTCCAATGAGCTATTTCAATTTCTATCTCTTAATTAATAAGCTTGTTTTGGAAATGCTTTCAGAACCAAAGATTGGAAACAGAGAGATTATGCGTCAGGGCCAAAGATTAATCTCCCCTCACCCCACAAGGTCACAACAAAATCAAAATAGAAAGATCGATCATATATGTCATCAACATCATCATCTTTTGGTTGAAAAACAATGAAAAGTTGTAATTATCTGATGAATCTCTGATAAGAATCCATTTCAGGTAAAACTAGCAGCAAATCCTTTCTTCTTCATCTCAAACATGTTTGCTTACAACATTTGGATGTTCATTAATAAGAATCAAAGAATGAAGAACTGGCAAAAGACCATGAAAACAAATATGAAGCTAGCAATTTAGCATGATAGAACTAAAGTCATTCACATAAACAAACTGTCTATACCAAAAGTTTCAGCGAAGAAGCATAATATTATTACTAAGTTGTTGCCCTTCCAGGATTGTAGAATCAAGGTGTAAGAAATGGGTTTTGAGGTTGAACCTCTCATGAGAATATGATGAATCAATAGAAGGAACTTTATGAACCCGATTCTCTTCTTATTGCCATTCTCTAGATCTCCATGGAATATGGTCACAAAACATAAGCTGAGATGATGCTGAAACCCTATACATTGATTCTAAGTCCTCCCTCATCTCATGTTTCTTCTTGATATTGCACGAAAGTCTCCGGGAGATCCCCACCGTCTTTAAACATTTTGAGTTTGCGAGGATGTAAGCCACGAATTGTTTCTCTTCTCTTCTTCCTCTATATCTCTTCCACTCAAAGATCTCAAGATGAGACAACAAGCATACAGGTACAGAACTCGGCTGGTTCCATGAAAGTCTGAGATCCATGGAGACTATGGAGTCCTGAGAAGCAATGAGGAAGAATATTATAAACAAATTTACCCCATCAAAATCAAATTAAAAAAATGTTATAAGAAGAGAGAGGTAGGTGCTAACAGAGTTGATCCTAAGAACTTTTAGTTTAGGAGAGTTATGAAGCAAAAGCATCAGTGGTTCCAACCAACAGTCTGAAAAATAAAGACGCAGCCTAAACTCTATGAGTCGAGAGAAGTTAATGGCGCTACAAAATGCAACCTGCAATTGAATAAAAATTGAACACAAACATAAGTAAAAATACAGCGAAGAGATCACATAGAAAGAAGGATATTCAAAATGGTTACCTCGGTCAAAATCAAACTGAGAAACATGACAGAGGAAAAAGATCTCAGAAACTTGTCGTTCGGGTGAGAACTAGAGGGAGTAACAACGTCCACAACCGCCACATCAAGGCGAGGCGTATTCTGGATCGAGAGATAATCTCCAAAAGGATCGAAGATCTTGAGGTAACTTAATCCAGGGGATTCTAAAACCAAATACCTACCAGAAGCTCCGTTTTGAATGTATGTTAACCTCTTTAAAGAAGGAACTTTCACAATGAACCTTGTCACATTGTCACCATTCTTTCGCATCACAAACAGATTATTGAGAACAACTAGGCAACTCGATAAAAGCTTAACATGAGAATCTTGGTCTTTATACACCACATAGATAAGGGACAGCGACGGGAGGCAAGGTAGGTGAGGAACATCGACGACGAGAGTCTTGATGAAAGAGTCAACTTCACAAGCGTTTTGCAGGTGTAAAGGCCATGTGGTAGTAGGATCTGAGGTGGTGGTTGAGAGGGCAAAATAAGAGATAGCTCTCCAACGAAGCGGTCCACGGCGTACGAGACCCACTTTCCGACATCTGCATCATTGGGAAGGTCATGATCAGCCTGGATACGCAAGCTTTTTAGTACAGGTGTTTTGTGGAGTTGCAAAGACTTGTCAAGGAAGCACCAAACTCTCTTATCCCTTTCTTTGCGTGTATCCTTGTACTCGAGTTTAGGCACCATGGTCCACACCAAACCCCATCATTTCGACAAAATCATGGTCCTCACTGCCTGTTTTGTTGGGACTTTAGACAATATCTTCAACAGAAAATCGTCATGCAACGCACTGATCCTGTCTTTGCGGAGCATCTTTCAAGGTTTTCTTTTTTTTTTTTTTCTCGAGAACAAATGGGATGAACTTCACCAAGAAGGAAACCCTAATTTGATAGAGCAAAGATTTAAATTTCATTCGTAGAATATTTCTTATTAGGCTTCTGATAATTGGGCCAATATCGAATTTCACGATTTACCTTCCAAGAAGGCAAGAATATCCAGCCTTTTAATTGCTTGTTGTGATTAATTACTTAATCAAACAACTATAATTGAAAAACTCGAAAAATAATAAGACAAGTCAAAGTTTACAATTTAGATACAAACCACACTCCACTAGTGACTAGATCCGATCGCTTTTCACAATTTTATTGAAGTCATTGTGGGAAAAAAACATCTTTATCTAATTATAACAAAATAAAAAGTATCATTATCCAAAATAGAAAAACATCTTTATCCAAAAAGAAGAAGAAAATAAAAAAAGAAGAAGCAATGAACAGATGTGGAGGGTTCAGTAGTCGTCGCTTCTAATCAACTTCCACTTCTTCCACGAAAACAAGCAATTCAAACAAACGTGAAAGCAAGATTTCCTTAGATTTTGTCTACTAACTCTAAGCAAAATCGACCCAACCTCAACAAACTCTTTTTATACTTCAATCCCTCTTCTGTCTGATCCTTCACCCATTTCTTGTCTACTAACTCTAAGCAAAATCGACCCAACCTCAACAAACATTTTTTATACTTCAATCCCTCTTCTGTCTGTTCCTTCACGCATTTCTTGTCTCGTGTCGATCAATCCGTTGTCTTTGTTGATTTCCAGGTTTGGTTTCTATTTCTTGTTGATTCCACTTCTAGGTTATTCACTGTTTGTGTAATTTTTCTAAATTAGTTTACTTATCAACCAGACAAAAGCTCTAACTTTATGACTAAGATTTGAGATTCTCTAAACACATTCCGAAAAAGAACCAATCTTTCCCTCCGAAATTGAGTTCCTGTAGTTTCTGTCTGTTTCAGTTTCTGAAGCCAATTTGATTCAATGTCTGAAGGTTTGACTCTATGAGTTGAGATCGAAGCCACTCTTGATTTGCAACAAGCTCTAATCAAATCATTTTTTTTTTTCAAAAGACTTCCTTTATCAAAATTTCTCCTTGTTTCTATTTCTTGTTTTGTGATTTTCTAATGTGGCATCATTCATTAATTTGGTATATCTTATGTTTGACCAAAAAAAAAAAAAAAATAGTGATCCTATATATTTGTATGTGTTTATCTTCCTTTTGGTTAAGATAAACTGATTAGTATGAGCAAAAATATTAGTTTTGTTTTTGTTGCTGTTACCTTCTATTCAGGCTTTTTATTTGGAAATCTAACGGCTTGAGCTAAAAAGATTCAACCTTTCTATAATTGTCTCTTATAGGTTCTTGGTTTATTTGGATGTGGTGATTATGGATATGGAGTCTTGGAAGTTTCTCAGAAGTGTTTGCATACTTTCTTTCCTCCTTGGCTCTTGCTTTGTCTATCAAAGCCTTCGTGTTGTTGTTGCTCAGGAAGATACAAAACCAACCGTGACTTTGCAAGTAGATGCTTCTAATGGAGCTGGACGACTCATTCCTGAAACGCTTTTCGGGATATTCTTCGAGGTTTGTGAACGTTACAGCCTTCCAATAGATCTCTGCCATATATGCAATATGGTCAAATTATGGTTTAAGCATGAGTTTTATATGCAATATGGTCAAATCATTTGCAGGAGATTAACCATGCTGGTGCCGGTGGATTATGGGCCGAACTTGTTAGCAACAGAGGTTAGAATTTTATCTTATTTCTGGTGCACAATCCATGGAAACCAATCATTGTTAGGCTTCTTTTCCTTTCTTTACATGATGGGAAAAAACAGCTGTAATTCACTCTAAGCGAAAACTTTGGTTTCCAGGGTTTGAAGCTGGTGGGCAAAACACGCCATCTAATATTTGGCCTTGGTCCATTGTTGGTGATCAGTCATCCATATATGTAGCTACAGACCGCTCATCGTGCTTTGAACGGAATAAAATCGCATTGAGAATGGATGTGCTCTGTGATAGCAAAGCCGGTAGCAATGGTTGTCCATCAGGAGGTGTCGGAGTTTATAACCCCGGTTACTGGGGCATGGTGAGTGTATATTGTGAAAACTTTTTACAGCTCGGTTTGCTGTTTCCGCTCGGTGTCAAAAGTACGAGTTAAGGTGTTTTTTTTTCTTCACTTTTTTCATTTTCTATCTTCTCTTAGAATATTGAAGAAGGAAAGAAGTACAAGGTGGCTCTTTATGTGCGTTCAACTGGTGATATCGACCTGTCTGTGTCGTTGACTAGCTCGAATGGATCGCTGACTCTTGCTTCTGAAAAGATCATGTAAAAAACACTTTCAGATTCTTCAGCTAAGTCTGAATACGTTTCTGTTGTCGCTTCAATGTGAGAAAGTTTCAGTTTTGTGCTTTCATTTGTTTCAATGTAGAGCTTCTGCTTCCGATGTTTCGAAATGGACGAAAAAGGAGGTTCTTTTGGAGGCAAAAGGGACAGATCATGGTGCAAGACTTCAGTTAACAACAACCAAGAAAGGGTCAATATGGATTGACCAAGTCTCGGCCATGCCGGTGGATGCTTACAAGGTTCTTTCTGATTCTTTATAGAGCCTTGAAATGAAAGATTGCAGATTGCTGATAGAGAAAAGAATTGGGAAAAAAAACAAATATTCAATCTCTTTTGGTTGATTGCAGGGACATGGCTTCAGAAACGATCTTTTCCAAATGATGGTTGACATAAAACCCCGTTTCATCCGTTTCCCTGGTAATATTTAAGGCTAGTAGCATTTTGTTGCGTATTCTGTCCATAGACGCATCTAAAGATTATTCTTCACTCTGGATCTTTGTGGACTTAGGTGGTTGTTTTGTCGAGGGTGAATGGTTAAGTAATGCATTCCGGTGGAAAGAAACCGTAGGACCTTGGGAAGAGAGACCAGGACATTTTGGTGATGTTTGGAAGTATTGGACCGACGATGGCCTTGGCCACTTCGAGTTCTTTCAAGTGAGACTTCTTTTTTTTCTTTCTATTGAGTCTATGAAACTCTGCAGTTTTGGATCTGTAATGGTTCCCTAAGCTCTAATCAAATGTTAAATGAATATTGTTCTAGTTGGCAGAAGACATTGGCGCAGCCCCGATATGGGTGTTTAACAACGGTATTCTTTCATTCTCGGAAAACCCGCTTGTAACCGATTTATATCTCTTTTGTATTCCAAATCCATCGACATTATTCTTCACCTTTATGCAGGGATTAGTCACAATGATGAAGTTGAAACTGCCAGTGTCATGCCCTTTGTTCAAGTATGACTGCGAAACCCTCCTCTGTTTCACTAGCGAAGAAGCCAAAAACTAAAACTCGTTCCCCCTTTTTCTTTTCAGGAAGCACTCGATGGTATAGAGTTTGCTCGGGGAGATGCTAATTCTACATGGGGATCGGTACGAGCTGCAATGGGACGCCAAGAACCTTTTGAACTGAAATATGTTGCTATTGGGAATGAGGATTGTGGAAAGCCTTACTACAGAGGTTTTGCATTTCTCTATGATCACATTTGACGTAGATTTTTATTGAGCATCTTTGATACTAAATGAGATTACAACTTTTACAGGAAACTATATTGTGTTCTATGATGCTATCAAAAAGGCGTATCCAGATATCAAAATCATCTCCAACTGTGATGGATCATCTCATCCGCTCGATCACCCCGCTGATTTCTATGATTTTCACGTAGAAATTAGTTCTCGACAAAAACTTTGAAATGTTCTTTTGTGTTTTCTATCTGAAAGAAAGTGTTTCCTTTTGTCACAGATATACACTTCTGCTAGCAGTTTGTTTTCCATGTATCATCAGTTTGACCGCACTTCACGCAATGGTCCAAAGGTGCGGTAATTCCGAACAAAGACAAGATGAAGGTTTCAGCGTTTTGCTCACTCGTGGAACTTTGTTTGCAGGCTTTTGTCAGTGAATACGCGGTGACTGGAAAAGATGCTGGTACAGGAAGCCTTCTCGCCGCTCTTGCAGAAGCTGCATTTCTCATTGGTCTTGAAAAGAACAGGTTTCTTCAACTGTCCACTTTCACGGGATTTGATCGCAACTAAAAACACCAAATGAGTAAAACATCTGATGCTTTCCTTGTTGCAGTGACATTGTGGAAATGGCAAGCTATGCACCGCTCTTTGTGAACACAAACGATAGACGGTAAATCTAACTTAGTTTCGACTTCTTTTTTCCGTTGTTATGGTCGCTTGGAACAAGGCAACAACAATCAGAAACTATTGAATTGATTTCAGGTGGAACCCAGATGCAATAGTCTTCAATTCCTCTCATCTATATGGAACTCCTAGCTATTGGGTCCAACGGTTCTTTACTGAGTCCAGCGGATCAACTCTTCTCGCTTCAACGCTCAAGGGAAACTCTTCTTCTCTTGTCGCATCTGCAATCTCATGGCAAAACAATGGCAAAGATTACATACGCATTAAGGTAGACCGAGAGAAATATCTGCAGAAACTCCAAAGCCTGAGTTCTGATTCTGACCTCAAAAAAAAAAAAAAAAAAAACAGAAACTGTTATTAAAATCTGTGAACTTTCTATTTTATTTGCAGGCTGTAAACTTCGGAGCTAGCTCAGTGAACCTGAAGGTGTTGGTTACTGGATTGGACCCGAACGTGATGAAAGTTTCGGGATCAAAGAAGACAATACTTACATCTACCAATGTGATGGATGAAAATTCTTTCACACAGCCAGAGAAGGTAAATCAAGAAAATGGACGACTCATCATCACAAGTTTGAGTTTTTCCCTGTTTCTTACTGCTGAAATCTAATCCGATTTTGTTTGTGTGCAGGTGGTGCCACATGAAAGCTTGCTAGAGATGGCTGAGGAGGATCTGACGGTTGTTCTCCCGCCGCACTCGTTTTCTTCATTCGATTTGTTGAAGGAATCTGCAAAGATGAGAATGCCAATTTCTGATTCTTCTTCCTATCAGAAAGTTTGAAGAGAGAATCGATGACAAGGAGTATAAAAACTTCATGTCAAAAGTCTCTTGTGGTTAAAAATATAATTCTATTTCTATAGTATATATGCGTACCCGTGTGTATAAATAATAACAGTTTGGTGAATAAAGCTACTTTCTTTAATCATGACGCATATCTTGCCTTTGGATAACTTGATATGCATGGATTAAGTAACAACAAGACGGAACCAGGTTCATAGAAGAAGAAGACGATGCATGAATGTGGGCCTATGTACTTTTTGGGCTTTTAAAGCCCAACATAATCTGAATGTATCCCAAAATTGGAGGAGCCGAAGAAACAAAAATGGCGAAACACGTCCCTGAGAAAAAAGGGCAAAGTTATAAAAAAACATAACTGTATTCTCTCTCTCTCGCTCTCTCGCTCTCTCGCTCTCTCTCTTGTGTATATAACTTTCTCGATCTTCTTCCATTTCAAATCTCCCAACCTTCTCTCTCTAGTCAAAATTAGGGTTTATTCCAAAGGAAGAGCATTTCAGGAAAGGATTTCGAATTCTGTAGTCCAATCTTCCAGATCATGTCGGCATCAACGGTGTCTATCACCGCTAACCCGACGGCGGCGATTAGGCGGACGCCGGTTCTCTCCGGTGAGAAGAAATCTAACCTTGATTTCCCGCCGAGCGAATCGCATGCGAATGCGGCCATTGGAGAGTCCGCTGGGACGGACCGGGATCTGATTCGCTCCGAGGCTGCCGTCGGTCCAGTGACAAGGAAGTCGGGATCCACCGCGACGGGGACTAATACGACCACCACGCAGCGTCGAACCCGGAAGGTCCAGGGGACTAAGACAGAGAAGACGCAGTGGAAGAGAGTGGTTAGGGTATTCGCGAAGCAGTTTGGGGTACTTCTGTTACTCGTCGGGTTGATTCAATTGATTAGGAAAGTGATTCTGAAGGATACGCCTCTATCTTCCTCGACTTTTCCAATTGAAACGGAGGTGGTGCTTTCGGAATTAGAGAGCCGGATTTCGGCAGTCGATGGTCTAGTAAAGACCACGACGAAGATGTTGCAGGTTCAAGTCGAATTTCTTGATAAGAAGATGGAAAGCGAAACAAGAGCGCTGAGGCAGACAATCGATTCCACATCTTCTGCGTTGCAGACTGAGTTGAAGAAGATAGAGTCTAGGACAGAGACACTACAGGCTTCCGTAGACGAAGTCAATTCTAAACCTTTCGTGTCTAGAGAGGAATTAGAGAGGGTTTACGAGGAATTGAAGAAGGGTAAGGTCCATGATTCTTCTGTTAGCGATATCAACATTGATGAATTGAGGGCCTATGCTCGTGGCATAGTGGAGAAAGAGATTGGAAAGCATGCTGCAGATGGCCTTGGCCGAGTAGACTATGCATTAGCGTCTAGTGGGGCTTTTGTAATGGATCATTCGGATCCTTATCTTGTTGGAAATGGGGGTTATTGGTTTGGGACAAGCAGGCGACGGGTTCATAGCAAAGCGGCTAAGATGTTAACCCCGAGTTTCGGGGAGCCTGGACAGTGTTTTCCTCTGAAAGGAAGCAATGGCTATGTTCAAGTCAGGCTAAGAGCACCAATGATACCAGAGGCTGTTACCTTGGAACATGTCTCTAAGGTAATACTAACATCTCATGCTATACTTTCACAGAATGATCGATTTATATAATTTTAATACCAGCTTTGTCTCTGTGAAATGTTTTGATCTTTAGATGCCATTTTCATGTGATTGAATTGCTGGTGATGTTGTGTTATTGAGTAGAGGACAAGAATCTAGTTTTGTAAATTTGATCTTTGTAGCTCGATGTTCAATTTAGGTCACTAGCTGTGAAAGTATGCACTGATGAGGCTTTAGATTTTGATTAACCAGTATCTGTTTCCATCATCAAGGAGTAGGTTTCTATCAGATACTCTTATCTGCAAACTTCTGGCTTTAGGAGTTTCTTTGAATCTATCCCCTATGTTTTCTTGTACTTTGATTTGGGATATCTTTGTCATTTCGAGATATCCCAGAGACATTAGCAAAGGGGAAAAACGAAAAATTTAATCATCTGATAGTCCTTTTTGTTACAGAGCTTAATGTGATGGTCACTGGTTTTTGCTTTCCATCGTTGTTCGTCTTTGTAAACATCTACCTGAGCGTTTTTCTGGTTTGACCACTACAAGCGATACTGATCTTACAGTTGTGCACCATGATTTTGAGCAGGCTGTAGCGTATGACAGATCGAGCGCCCCCAAAGATTGCCGTGTATCAGGATGGCTAGAAGACAAAGATATGGAAAGTGAGACAATGCTCCTTCTTACAGAGTTCAGTTACGACTTAGACAGGTCCAACGCACAGACATTTGACATTGCAGATTCAGCTCACTCGGGACTTGTCAACACTGTAAGGCTAGACTTCACATCCAACCATGGAAGCTCTTCACACACTTGCATCTACCGCTTTAGGGTTCACGGCCGTGAACTAGACTCAGTCTCTGTTGTTCATGCTTGACCTGAAATCCACGTGAAACTCCTCTTCTCTTTGTAACATTCCCTCATAGATATCTCTCTGTTTTTTTGCTGGTCTGTGATGTATTAAGTATTCGTATTCTTAGCTTCTTCTTTTTTCCATTTTTAGATTTTTTACTTTTGTGGAATAGGAAACACATAGATATTAGTTTCAATTCTATCTTGGTTCGGTTTATTTGGCTAGGGAATGTACTCGCCGAATTTAAACCAAATAGAAATTAGTTTGGTGTTCGGTTCTGGGAATAGAAACTCTAGAAGCATTAATTAACTCTTAAATCAACCGTGGACTACGGCGAGTACATTCCCTAGCCAAATAAACCGAACCAAGATAGAATTGAAACTAATATCTATGTGTTTCCTATTCCACAAAAGTAAAAAATCTACAGGGTTTTCACTTTACATAATAATTCAGAAAATACGCAAAATAGTGATGATAGTAATTGGAATATTACTCGGTTTAGTTAGGTTAATACTTACGCGCCATCATATTTTCATAAACAAATGTAAACAAGTATTTACGGTTGAAACTTGCACAACGAAAGTTTTAATCTATAAAAAGAGAAACAAAAACAAAGAGAAAACTAAAAAGCTATATTTTCGATTTGTTTTGAATCCATACCAAATTCTAGTTATCTTAAAAACTTTGTTGACAAACAAAAAAAGTTTGTTGTGTTTGCTATTACAAATCGTGAATTTATATTATAAATATTTAAAATAGCCGAAAGATATAGACATATTTGTTACATTTATGTCTATAGTATGGTTCCCACAAATTATAGTAGAGAACACATAATTATAGTTGAAACAAAGATTGATTTTTGGATTATACATTAGTATTATTACGATATGTCATGAATAAGAAGAGTGTGTAATTGATTGGACCACAACTTGCAAGTGTGAATTGTGGAGAAGACACGGTCTTTAAGACAGAGTGACGACTTCTTTTAGGCTTCACCGTCTTGCATTGTCTAAAAGCTCTCCAACACATCACATGCATTTTCACGGTCAAAATCATATGAAATGAAACTCTACTAACCAAGTCAACCCAGCTTGTCCAATGTTAAATAGAATTTAATGCAAATTAATCTCGAGATGTATGAACATGTCTGATTTTTTTTTCTAATTGGCATAACAATTTGGACTAAACAAAAATTAAACACAAGAAATACCCAATTTTACGGTTAAATCACATGAAAAAAAAACTCTTCCAGCCAAGTCAACCCTATTCTGGTCATCGTGACGGTGGAGACCACCAGCTACAAAAACAATTTAATCATACACAGGAAACTCTTTATTTGACCAAAACGAAATTATAATTTGTATGGAGTATTTAATTAGTAGACCAACATGCATTACATAATTTAGTTTCACTCGAACCCATGCATTCATTAAATAGCTCTACCTCCTCGTATCCCCTATATATATAGCAACAAAAACCATAAATTTTAACAAATATATAAAAAGATAAAAATGCAAACATTACACTTCTCTTCTTCTCTCTTGTTCCTGTCTGTTATTTCCCTCTCATGTGCTTTCCTAATCTCACCACAACACCCTCCGTCACAGCCACCTTCTGAGTCTCCGTCACCTTCGGTGCCTCCCTCACTGCCACCTTCTGTGCCTCCGTCACCGCCACCTTCGTTGCCTCCGTCACAGCCACCTTCGGTGTCTCCCTCACTGCCACCTTCTGTGCCTCCTTCACAGTCAACTTCTGTGGCTTGTAAGTCAACTCCATACCCTAAGCTCTGCCGTACGATCCTCTCCGCTGTCAAATCCTCACCGTCCGATCCCTACCGTTACGGCAAATTCACGATCAAGCAATGCCTCAAACAAGCAAGCCGCCTCTCCAAAGTCATGAACGGGTACGTACGGCGCTTGAGAAACAAACCCGGCTCCACGACGGCCGAAGAAATCGGCGCGGTGGAGGATTGCGGCGAGTTAGCTGAGCTGAGTGTGAGCTACCTCGAAACGGTCACGGCGGAGCTCAAACATGCGGATATGATGACATCAGCGCTCGTGGAGCATGTGAACAGTCTTCTAAGTGGTGTGGTGACGAATCAGCAGACTTGCCTTGACGGACTCGTGGAGGCGAAGAGTGGATTCGCCGCCGCTATTGGATCGCCGATGGGGAATCTCACGCGCCTTTACAGTGTGTCGTTGGGGCTTGTGAGCCACGCGCTTAACCGTAACTTGAAGAGGTTTAAAGCCCCTAAGGGGAAGATTCTTGGTGGTCGAAACTCAACCTATCGGGAGCCACTCGAGACTTTGATTAAGGTAATTATTACTTGTTTTTTTACTATTTCTCTTATATTTCACCAAAAATATCATTTTGACACATTTCACACATATTAAAAAAACTATTAAAAATTCTATATTACTCTTAATTAATAATTAATACACTAAATAATTTTCTCTCTCTAATTAATACACTAAAACAATAAGATTAAAATTAAATTTTTATTCAAAATTATGCATTGAAAACGACATTTTTTTTGAAACACAAATAAAACTTTTAAATGATGTTATTTATGAAATAAAACTTTAAAACGACGCTTTTTATGAAATAAAACTTTAAAACGATGCTTTTTATGAAACGGAGAGACTATTCAGGTTTCTTTTATTTGTTCTTTTCTTATACATGTTCGATCGTTATCCATTTTAAAAGTTGTTACTTAACTATTCTAGTAATCTAAACATTATTTTTAAATGCTAAAAATGGTTAGCGAAATTAAAGGCGATATACTAATTCATTGGTTATAGATTATCATACAAATTAGAGAAAATGTGTAAAACAATATACATATATATATCTAAGCTTCGTGTTTAGGACATACTTCCCATGTTCTTTATAAACTGATTTTGTTAGTTTTTTTTTCATAAAAATTGATGTTTTAGATGTTTAGGTACTCTATATTAGTTAATCTCAATAAATTGTAAACTTCAAAAATATTGATAGACCTAGAAAATCAAATTTTAAAGGATGGAGAGAGTATTGCTTAAGTTTAATTGTTTAGGACGTGCGGATTGATTAAATAGTCCAACATATCTAAATGTTCTAGATCGAGTCATAAATGGACGTGCTCTTGTTCTGTGAGCCAAGACGCGTAAGAGAGTAAATGTCACATGGCCTATACGCACATTTTATTACAAATCAACGATGATCAAATGGGTCCCATCTTTGACTTTAAAAAAAAAATATCAATTGGTCCCCCCTCGAATCCAACTGTGTTCACGTGGACACCGTCATTTGATGTGACTACCATGAACATTCAATTAAAAAGACATGAATTTATAAGCTAATCATGCATGTAACAAGAACAAATAACATAGTTTGAGTCGTTCTATTCCCATGTTAATCATGCTCATAAACTATTAACGTTCTTAAATGGCGAAAACATCATGTTTTACAACAAGGTTCGAGTATTAATTTAATTTTTGGCTCGGAATGATATACCCTTTTTTTGGTATAGGTTTTACGTAAAACATGCGACAAGGACAAAGATTGCCGGAAAGCTAGCCGGAAATTGGGGGAGTTAGGAGAGACGAGCGGCGGTTCCATCCTCGTCAGTCAAGCGGTTATCGTCGGTCCGTACAAAACCGACAACTTCACAACCATCACTGACGCAATTGCAGCCGCACCTAATAACACTAGACCGGAGGATGGTTACTTTGTCATATACGCAAGACAAGGTGTCTACGAAGAATATATCGTTGTTCCGATCAACAAAAAGAACTTAATGCTTATGGGAGATGGAATCAATAAGACGATCATTACTGGAAACCATAATGTTGTTGATGGTTGGACTACGTACAATTGCTCGAGCTTTGGTTGGTATTTTAATCTTCTTTCACCTTTTTCCAATTTGGAATTGTGCCTTATAAATTACTTTAGTTTATGATATATTAACTATATATAGTTTTATTTGTATTTTCTAGCGGTGGTTGGAGAGCGGTTCATGGCGGTTGACATTACATTTAGAAACACGGCTGGTCCCGAGAAACATCAGGCTGTGGCTTTGAGGAATAATGCGGAAGGATCCACTTTTTATCGGTGTAGTTTTGAAGGCTATCAAGATACTCTTTATGTCCATTCTCTCAGACAATTCTATCGCGAATGCGATATATACGGTAATATAAGTTTTGTTTCTGTTTCGTTTCCACACTTGTTTGTTGTTATTGGAATATGGGTTTCAAAGCTAGCCTCAGTCTCATAACTTTAGATCTACTTCTTAGTGGTTAGGACTCACCAAAAATGTGAAAACACGACAATCACATATATGGATTTTTAGATTTGAAATGATAATTTGGACCTTGCTTTCACATAATTGCCTCTAACGCGATGTGAATTATGCATCCAGTGGTGCCAATAACTCTTTTATGCCACATAGTTATATATTCCACTGATACATTTTAATATATATGTCCTATTTTTCTATCTTTCTACTGTAGGTACCATCGATTTTATATTCGGAAATGCAGCAGCAATTTTTCAAAACTGCAACATATATGCTCGAAAACCAATGGCAAAGCAGAAGAATGCAATAACAGCCCATGGAAGAACCGAACCAAACCAGAATACCGGAATCTCTATCATCAACTGTACGATCAAAGCCGCTCCAGATCTTGCAGCTGATCCTAACTCAACCATGACATTCCTAGGGCGGCCATGGAAGCCTTACTCAAGGACGGTTTTCATGCAATCATATATTAGTGATATCGTCCAACCAGTTGGGTGGCTCGAATGGAACGGTACAACTGGATTAGACACGATTTACTACGGTGAGTACAATAACTTTGGACCGGGGGCAAAGACAGACCGGAGAGTGCAGTGGTTCGGGTACAATATATTGGACATGGCACAAGCCATGAACTTCACGGTTTACAACTTTACGATGGGAGATACATGGTTGCCTCAAACCGATATTCCTTTCTATGGTGGTTTGGTTCGCAAAGAATGAAAAGAGCATCATATTATATAAAATATATATTTATATGTATTTTTCATTTTAAAATAAAGCAATAAAAGTTAATTTGTTCTAGTTATTGGGATCTATGGTTTTTTTGTGGCAAGTCCATACAATTAATAAATTCAGTTTATCAGTCGAACCATATTTGGCTTTGCATAATATGAAAAAAAAGAAGTTTATCTCTTTTTAGTGTAACCATATTAAAGTACGTAACAAGTTTATGAGTTCGTAGAAGTTAAATTTCTATAATCTTATATCTATGAAAAAACATGCATGGATAAAACTTTTCGAACTATTAAATTTTGCAACATTAACCATGAATAGAATTACTCTAATTGGATGTTAAAATTTTGCAACATCAACCATTTTGGAATAAAATTTTCATCAATCCTATTCCATTTCCAACTCTAAAATAGAATAATAAATAGAATTATTCCATTTTAGTGTTAAACTAGATCTATGTTTTTAATTTAAATATAGTATGGATAGATTTGATGTTTTTGTCTCATCATCTAACACTTAATTTTTCAGACTTCACAATCAATTGCAATTTATCTTAATATCAGTAATCATATGTTGACGACATGATGATCTACTTCTTAATCACTAATACTAATGACAACTGAGTTTTAAGTGACCATGCGTTTTCCACCATGCTTTTAATCTTTACTTTTGGTGTCCACCAATATTTTCTTGAGATAAATGGATGGGTTGAGAAATGGGAAATTTTTGTACAGTGAAATGTTTAATCGGTAATGTTTATTGTGGATAATTTAGCGTCTAATCAGTGATTTTAACCGGGACTAAATCTGTATTCCTTTTTGCTTTCACTTAGATTTACACGTGGCGTTTTATTCTAACCCCGTCTGTGTGCTCAGCTTCTCCTAAATGTAGCATTCGAAAAAGAAAAAAAAAAAAGAAAAAAAATCTTCAACTAATATAGACATCACAAATTCACAATATGTTTATTATTTTTAAATAATGTATTTTGAATTTAATAAATCAAAAAATGATAAAAGAGAATAACAATAACACTTAGGTTATAATTTTTGTTATATAAAATACACATATCCAAAAATAAAAGAGATCTGAATTGGAAATCTCGTTATCGGAAAACAGACTCAAAGACCGGACCTGAACGGCACTTTCGTCGCTGGAAGCCATCTTTCTCCGTCTACGAACGGTTTAACCGTAAACCTATTCGCTTCCTTCGTACTTAGATTCCTCAATCCCTTCCACTTAACCCTATTCTTAGTCGACGCACCGGCGCCGGTATTCTTATACTCACCGTAATAAATTGTCTCCGGCGCAGAATCTCCGGTCCACGGCAACCAACCTTTCCGGTCAACAAAGCCGTGCAAAAAAGAATCCATTATCACCGTCGTCGAAAAATTCTTCCACGGCCGACCTAGAAACGTTTGAACATCGGTTAGGTTACCGAGCGGAGAGATGTTGCAACGGTGGATCGAGATTCCTGTGTTCTGGTTCGGATCGGTCCGTCCCTGAGCCGTGATTGTGTTCTTCTGTCCCTTCATTGGTCGGCGAGGGAGAATCTTGCAATTTTGGAGAACCGAAGCTGAGTTGCCGAAGATGAAATCGACTGTTCCGATTATGGTGCACTCACGGTAAAACTGGCGTTGTGCGTGCACGTAAAGCGTGTCTTGGTATGCGTTCATTGTGCATCGGTAAAAAGCGGCGAGATCAGCGCTTGCCATTAGAGCTACGGCTTGGTGTTTGGACGGACCGGCTGTGTTGATGAAGGCCAAGTCTCTTGCCATAAACCCTTTCCCGAACACAGCTGTACAAAACATAGCAAAGTCAAAACTGGTTTCTTAGACCATCTCCCATTGGAAGAGAGAAAAATTAAAAACTCTTAACGAGGTTCTTAAGTTAAAAAATTTTAAAATTATTATTATAAATAATGGTAAAAACCCCAATTGGGGTTCTACTTTTGGAGATGCTCTTAGGTGACAAGCAGTGATTAGATATCTTTCCTGTGGGATATTAGTTCAAATAAGATTTATTTGGGTTGTTTTGGTATATTATGTAGCCACAAAACAAGCATCAAATTTAATATATTTCGTTTTATCTGTTTTTCGATCCCTTTTCCGCGCAAAGCATGCAAGCAGCAGAAACAGAGCAAACCGACCCCTTTCTTGGATGACAAGCATTGGTTATATCTGTTTTTTTTTCTTTTTCTAGTTGATTTCATTTATAAGAAATCATAATTGTAATGACATTCTAAATATTCTGTTTTGAGGTTATGAGATTAGTTGGTGTATCTTGTTAAGTTTTGGGAGCATAAGATAGTTGGTAAAACAACCAACTTAAGTTCTCTGTTTCAGAACAAAAAAGAAGATAGAGAGATTTACCGAATGTGGCGGTCTGGAAAGTGGGAGTTCCATCGACGACATTGAGTCTAGCAGAGACAATACTCTTGTTCTCTCCATCTCCAACCACAACAACATTCCACATTTTCTTCTCCACCTTCACATTCTCAAAATAAACTCCTTTCTTCACATATATAATCGTCCTCTTCTCACTCTTCTCGGGCACATCCTTTAAAGCCCTACTTATCGTTCTATACTTCCCCGAACCATCCTTCGCCACCACAATATCCGCCACTTTCCTCAAATCCGTACTCTGCAACAGTCTCCTTCCCACGTGGAAGTCCACCGCCACGTCAGCACTAAGCAGACGCCTTCGCAGTTTGAAAGAGTCAGCGATCTTGCCGAGCCATGTGATGATCGCTAACGCGTTACTCGTCATCTCCGTTGCGTTCTTGAGATGACTCTCTCCGAACGTCTTCAGTTCTGGATCGTTAGATTCACCCAACGTCTCCACGCAAGTCTCTTGGTACGTCTCGGCTGAGCTCAGCCATGTACGGAGGTCATCGACTAGCTCAGGTATCGTGACGTCACCGTTTGATGACGACGTTAGCGTGTTGTTGAGGCTATCTATCGTTAGGTCAAGTAGCTCGGCGCAAGCATTCATGGTTGTGTTGTCCCCGGAGGAGGAAGAGAATGCGTTAAGAGCTTTTGAGACCTCGGCGATTGTGATTTTGACTGCGTATTTGAAAAGCTGTTCTGGATTGAGACTGCTTGCGTTTGGAGCTGATCCGACGGTTTCGAAACATTTATCTTTATGTAATGTAACGTCGCAAACGGCTTTAACGGAAACAGAGATTGAGTCTCCGTTAACGTTAGTCTCCACCGTCGTTGACTTCTTCTGAGCCATGGTTCCGAACACGGCCCCGAACACGATTCCGGCGAGAACGACTAGAGAAACGGCGATGATTGCGATTCTCTTTCTTGACTTACGACGAGCTTCGAGCATTACGTGTTCACGCTCGTCGACTTTGCCGTAGGAGGAGGACATTTTGGTGATTGCCTCCTGCTAATATTTTTATCTTCTTTTGAAGTTTCTCGTTTGTTGGTTTTTGGAGATAGTGGAGGGTCGATATAAATACATAGAAAAAAAAAATTAAAATTTGAATAAAACCAACAACTTACTTACGTGCGAGGCACAAAGGGGTTTGGAAAAAAATATTATCAACAATGTATTTCACTATAAGTGCTTCTCATGTTTTATACTTTTATTATATGTGATATAAGCATATGTCGGTGAAACATATGTTTTCTTTCGAATGTCGCAAGTCGCAACTACTTCTTCATTTTCAATTTCCTTTCAGCTACTATACTCTCTCTATCCCAATTTATAAGATATTTTAGAGTATTTTTTTGTTTCATTTTATTTGATGTTTTGCAAAGTTTTATGCAAAAATTAAATATATTCAATATTTTGTGACCATTTATATTTTACAGTATTTTTTATTATTGATTTAATGTTTTAAATTAAAATATTAAATAATATTTTTGTAAAAAAAAGAATTTTTAATATGCGCGCTTTTAGCAAAAAAAAATTTATAAACGGAACAGAGGGAGTATTTTATTTTTGAAACCAGTCATTATGTTTTCGGCTCTTTTTTTTTTCTTTATTGGTAACAACGTTAGGTTATGTTTTCGGCTCTTGTTTCTTGGTATATTCAGTTTTTTCTTGTAAATTTTGTTAAGATCCAATAAAATTTGAATCTAGTTCGGTTTAGCTAATTGATTTTTTCAACGAGCTGTATGCTTTTATCTTTAGTTTACGTACAAACTTTGGAAATATATTCATGTTATGTAATTCCTATATTCGGTTCAGTTCATTATTGATTACTCTTTTGTATTGTCAATAGTGTGATTATATTTTTTTATTCGTCAATCCTGATTTTATATGTTGTAAGTTATATCGTCAAATTTGGAATTTTTTGGTCTATCTATCACAAATATTAATTGATGACTTATTATTAGATTAATTGATGGTCAACTTTGGATGGTTAAATATGTTTGATATAAAGCTGCCAACGAATATTTTTGATAAAACAAATTGAAGTTCGATGATATAAGAATTCACTCGATTCATTTGTTTTCTTTTGACATTAATGTCAGCAGATGTTAATAGACTTATTAAACCTTCTTTTGAGCAATGACATCTGATATACATGTATATACAACTATTGACCTTTTTATTTTAATCTTCACTCTTAACTCTTAAGCCAAAATAAATCAAGTCCTCTTTCATGATGTTCAATTATATTCACAACATGAATTCAATCCGGTCTAGATTTCTTTATGTCAAAAGAAATTTCAATGAAACTACTCATGTATTAGCTAGAACGAGACTACCTAATAATTGTTTCTTTTCGGATTGTATTTATTCATCTAGCTGATTAAACACAATCCGAAAGAAACAATTGTACTCAAACTTTGTTGCTTCAAGGTTAATAAGATTCTGATTTCATCGGAAAAATATAAAGAAGGAGAACAGTAAAAAACAGAAAAAAGTTTTGAGTACAAAGTTTGCGTTAACCTTGAGTATTAGTTCAATAATTAGAAAGACGGAAACAATCATTTCGATAAATAATTTTAATCAATATATACAACTTTGAAAAATATAACGCGTCTTGGCACAAGACAAACATAGATATATGAACACTTTTTCTTTTATCAATTTCCTTCTCTATGAGAGGTAATATTTCTTCAGGTTTAAAGATGAGAAAACATTTTTAATTATTAACCGTATTGTTATCTTGTGTAGCGGTCTTCACAGAACCAGAAGATGCAACGAATCTCGCTTCAACGAGATATGGATTGTCTTTCAAAGTCACAAGCTAAAGTGACCAAATTTCAACTTTCCGACTTTGCCGTGAATGCTTTGTCGACGCATCCGAGTTTATTGGATTCGTACTCGTTCTATTATGAACTTTATTGTACTAATCAAGAAGTTTTAATAACTCCTTTCTATCCATGTATTTCAACAATTTAAGTTAATGAGAATTAAAAGTGTGCGATAGCCAGTATTTTAGTGTGCTATTCAACGCAATATTTTTTTTAAAATATTTTTTCACTCATGATAAAAACAACTAAAAATAATGAATAATGTTTACTGCAAATGCATGAACATAAATAATCACTAGTGGCTTAGTCTTAGCCACGTGCCAGGAGGGCAATGGTTTCAAGTGTGTTTCCGTTCATCTTCATCTTTTTAAGAAGTTTCCTCATCGTTGAAGAGTCGTGTTTCGAGTTAGTTTTCATGTTGTTCCTTGTGCTTTACATATTGGTTTGTTTTGATCCTTACAAGTTGGGTTTTGGGTTTTAATCAGAATTTTCGTTTGTAAGTTTCTTTTGTTTGGGCGTTGTTTTCCTTGTTTGGACGTTGTTTCTCTTTTTTGGGCTAATGTCTCTGGTATCGTATTCATTGACAGCCGGTTTATGTAATCCAACTTTGTATTTCACCTTGGTTTTAATATTACTCTTAGATGACCAAAAAAATAATAATCACTACTGGCACTGTCTCAAGAGTCTAAGCAATGTAGTGATTTACATGAATACGGATGGAGAAAATTAGCATAGACTAAAAATAAATACGTATCAATACAAAAACAAAAGCTTTTGAACGAAGGAAAACTAAAGGCTTACCAAACACTCGCAAAAGGATAGAAATAGATGTGTTACCAAACACCACCCTATTTGGTTATCTTCCTCTTTCGACGCTCACTCCCACATCTCGCACTTCCTCTGCCCGCTTCTTCGTCTCCCTCCAGCCCAGTAATCGTACGACAATCTAAGCGTCCTTAGATCTTCATCTACCAAAAGCTTCACGACAATGTCTTGGCCTACGGATTCCGAGGTTAATCTTTCTTTTTCCATTTTCGCGCTGATCTGCATGTTATATCGTCCACGAATTCTGGTTAAATCGGCGCCAATTTCTTCCGTTATGTTAATCTTCGTAAGAAACCAGGGAAAGAGATGTATTCCCCATTTTCCCGGCGGAATGCAAATCGGACATGTCTTCGTACAATTCCATCAGTCTGTGTGCGGAGCTGAATGTATATTCTGTGGATATCCGCGAGTATTTTTTGTTTCTGTGTGTGTGGATATTCTGTAGTTTTACTCTGTGTCAATCTTACGAGATCGTTCATTTTCCAGTTAACTGCCATAAAGGAGGCAGTGTCCAAGATGACCGGAAGAGATACAGGGGAAGTTCGAGTGGTGGTCGCACCTTATCGTATATGTCCTTTGGGAGCTCACATTGATCACCAGGTCGGTTTGTGATAATAGCCATGTAATCACGGTTATGATCAAGCTATAGAGTTCTCTGATTCATACCATTCTCTTGTAATTTCAAATCATCTTTGGTATTCACAGGGTGGAGCTGTATCAGCTATGACAATTAATAAAGGGATCCTTCTTGGTTTTGTTCCATCGGGCAATTCTCAGGTTTTTAAGAGTTGTTAGCTTTGATGATTCTTATCTGTTTCGCTATTCCTCCACGTTTCTTATAAACAGCATTCTATTTTCTGGATGAATGCTAATGCAATTCTTTTGAATATCATTCATTATTCTGGGCGTGGTTCAGTTTGAGAGTAGATGGAGATTTTAATAATGTAGAATATGGTGTCCTGGTCTCCTTTTGTCTCTCACCTGAGATAGATAAAAAATTGGAAAATTTCAAACTGAATGTGGTATATAGACAGGAAACTAAGTATACTGTTGAGTTGGGAAATTTTGCGTATGGTCTGTGTGTTTGATTCGAGCCTTGAAGTCTTTGTACCATTTATCTATGCAGGTTCAGTTGCGTTCTGCACAATTTGAAGGAGAAGTATGTTTCAGGTGTGTATGTCTTTCAAGATCTCTCATCTTGTCAATATTGTTTTCAAATTTACATGTCCAGCCTCAGACATGCACTAGCTGGTTACTAAGCCATATAATGGGTAAAGTCGCATCTTGGATATCTTAGAAGCCTATTTCGATCTTGCCAGTATTCCATTATATCTCACTCCAGTATATAGATTAACTCATCTTTCACTTAAGTCTTAGACATCTACCAGGTTCAACTTTTTCGTTTTACGCATCTTCCCCTAGAATTCATTGGAAATTGAGGACCCTTAGAGATGTAACGAAAACAAGAGTATCAGTGTTGGAAAAGCTTGCATGTTTTTTCTAGTTTCTGTTTCATGCATTCATGCATTCTTAATGTTTTAGCTTTGCGACTGGTATATTTTTTTTTTTTTTCTGTAGTGGGTTTCAATTTTGTACTCGTTGTGGTGGCAAAGGAATTTCAGATCTTCTATGTATAATGCTTATAGCTTTTTTGGGTTCCGAAATTATAGAGTAGATGAAATCCAGCACCCAATAGGCCTAGCAAATAAGAATGGTGCATCAAAGGATAAAAGCATCTGGGGCACTTATGCCAGAGGAGCGCTTTATGCGTTACAGATGAGCAAAGAGAATCTTAAACAGGTAATGGGTTTAAATTTGGTTTACAGCTATCGATAAAGTTGACCATTAAAGGGAAATGAGATTTAGCCTGCACGTTTGCAGTCTGATCTTCTGGATTCCACATTCACCCTTTTTTTGGTTGCCATGCCTAATCTCTTAGGCCTTGCTTTTCCCATAATAGTTTACGTAACTGTATTTAAAGCAAAAGATATTTGAATGTGTTTCTAAGTAATTGTTTTGATCTTTGAAGGGCATTGTTGGTTGCATCAGTGGCTCGGATGGACTAGATAGTTCTGGGCTAAGCTCATCAGCTGCTGTAAGTAACTATAACCCGCCAGCTTTCGTACAGCAGGATTTTCTCCGGAAAGACAAATTTTCCTGTTCGTTACTAGTACCTCAACACTTTTAGCATATGAGGAATGTTGTTTACTTGTCATGTTTGTAAAATGAATCTTGTAAATTATTTTTTGATCGCCAGAAATATGACAGGTTGGTGTGGCATACCTGCTAGCTTTAGAGAATGCAAACGAATTGACTGTATCCCCAACAGAAAATATCGAATATGACAGGTAAATACAACTTTCTCTTTAATGTAACTAAGAAGCTCATCTTTATTGTTTCATGAGCAGTTGCCTCTCTGTAAAATCAGCAATTAGTGCTGCAAATTGGTCGACTTACATGTGATTAATTGCATCTGCAGACTTATTGAGAATGGGTATCTGGGTCTGCGGAATGGAATTTTGGATCAATCAGCTATTTTGCTTTCGAGTTATGGGTGTCTAACATACATGGACTGCAAGGTAAAATTTCGTTGATTTATTGGTGATAGTGTGCAAAAAAGCAAGAAGCTTGCTCATGTGGTAAAACCAAGACTGTTCTATAGGGGCTGTTTAAGTTACCATGGGATGCCTGAGATATGTTTTGTTTGTTAAGCTGAAAATCTGACTCACGTTCAAATCAGATCGACAACGTTCACAACGCTTTCCTGAGAAACATGAATGTTGCTTGCCTATCTTTATTTTCTTCCAGAAACTGCCATCTCAGAAGAATGGTTTGAAATATGCAGACTATGGACCACAAGCTCGTACAGGCTCCTGAACTGGAGAAACCGTTCAGGATATTATTAGCATTCTCAGGCTTGAGGCAGGCATTGACCACCAACCCAGGATATAATCTGCGAGTTTCTGAGTGTCAAGAGGCTGCTAAAGTTCTTTTGGCGTATGTGCTAATCAACTTAATTCACACTTATCTGCATAATCACCTTTTTTATATTAAAATTTTAGTGGAAATGCTCTAAAATCTATTACTTACTCTATTGCTTGTGATACTCATTTCTTTGCATCACATCCTTCTCTTGATTTTCTTTTTCTTCAGTGCATCTGGGAACAGCGAGCTGGAACCTACCTTGTGCAATGGTAAAAATACTTTAGAGTCTGGATTTATGTCTCTTATTCCTTGCACGCTAATAAGAGTTTTCGTTGCCCTCTCTTTACTGTCCCTCTGAACAGTTGAGCATGCGGTCTATGAAGCTCACAAGGTAAGAAAACAATATACTTAAACTTGTGGTAAATCAGGTTCCACCTATATCAGGTCTATAAATTTATGTAATACGATCTTACTTGCTCGTGCAGCATGAGCTGAAACCGGTTTTAGCTAGAAGAGCAGAGCATTACTTCTCGGAAAACATGCGGGTTACTAAAGGCAAATGCTCTTGAATTCTTATAGAAGACTCGTTATGTGCATAAATGATTCATTAAGCTCTTGATGATGCTTGACTTGTATGAATGTTTGTGATACTTAAAATTCAGGATTGGAAGCCTGGGCTTCAGGCAATCTTGAAGAATTTGGAAAGCTAATTTCAGCCTCCGGCTTGAGTTCTATTGAGAATTACGAATGCGGTATACTCTCTTTCCTTCCTTCTCTCCCACTGCAACATATCCTAGCGTGAACACAGATGACAAGTCTGCTTTCACAGACATTCTCTCTCTCTCTCTCTCTCTCTCTCTCTCTTAGATTCATCATTTGGTTTTAAAGTGTGAGAGTTTGGTGAAGGTGCGGAGCCACTGATTCAGCTATACAAGATTCTTCTGAAGGCTCCTGGTGTATATGGTGCCCGGTTCAGTGGTGCAGGCTTCAGGGGATGTTGTATGGCCTTTGTAGATGCAGAAAAAGCCGAGGCAGCTGCTTCATATGTGAAGGATGAATATGAAAAGACCCAACCCGAGTTTGCCAAGAAACTGAATGGAGGAAAACCTGTTCTCATCTGTGAAGCAGGTGACTCAGCTCGTGTTCTCTGATCAAACCCAGAGTTTTGGTTTTATTTGATAAGTCACTTAAACCCGACATTTTCGTCCCTTGGAAGCTCCCATGGTTTTGATTCTTGTTTGTTCATCTCTTTTTGATTCTCTCTGAGAAATTCTCTGGTAAGGGTCAGGGTTTCATCATGATAGATTTTGCAGGGTTGTAGAAATGGAGCATTGATTTTTACGTTTCTATTGTTACTAAGACTTTGACAATACATCATAATGTAAATCATCTATCTTTTTTTTTTTGGTTTCTTGAGGTTTTCGAATTGAAAGAGATTTTAGATAAGGCTAGGCAACTGTACCGTTTTTGGCCGATTAGTAAAATTTGAAACTTCGGGGTAAAACTAAAATGTTTTGCAACTAATAGGGAGGACTGAATTAAATAATTAATTCGAAGCTTGCAACGTGTTTCCGATGATAAGAAATAATATTTTTCCCCAACATTTTTTGTGTGTTTTGGGAGAGTTTGTGAACTAATTTTTTTTTTCCAACAATTTGTGAACTTTAATTAATTAAACAAAAACAAGAAATTTAGTTTTAGGAAATTAGAAGTTGAAATCGAAATTGAAGACAGTCGAGAGTAATAAATTTTTATAAAATAAAATGTAGTGAGAGAGATTAGTTTTTTTGTTTGGACAGAAACCAAAGTCTTGAAATTGGCGCCTGGGGAAGTCCTCCTCCGGTGTAGCCTTAGGGTTTTAGCTTTTAAATCCGTTTCTTCTAAAAATCCAATAAACCCTTTGGGCATGACTCCATTTTGCCATTCCACCGTATCGATCCCTAACCCCAACTCTCTCATGTCTCTCTCCTCCACCCTCCGCCTTTCTTCTTCTCTCCTCCGTCGCTCCCTCGGCCAGTCACGCCACTTCCGCTTTCCCCTTACACACCCATTATGCCGTCTCCGCCGCAGTGAACCCTCCGGCGCCCGCTTCATCTCCTCCGGTCCTCCACGGTCCGCCATCAATGGCGATTCGGTGGACGGTAACAACGGCGACTCTCGTATCGTGCCCTTTGAGCTTCACAAGGAGGCTACCGAGTCTTACATGGCGTACGCGCTCTCTGTTCTGCTTGGACGCGCTTTACCAGATGTCAGAGACGGTCTCAAGCCAGTCCATCGGAGAATCCTGTTGAGTGTTCCGGCTTTATGCTTCTCAAATTTTTTGTTTATTCAGTAAACATTTTCCTTTCTTAAACTTTGATTTTTATTTTGTTTATTCCAGCTTTGCCATGCACGAATTGGGGATGTCATCCAAAAAACCATACAAGAAATGTGCAAGAGTTGTTGGAGAGGTTTAGTCATTTTTCTTCCAAATGTTCTCTCTCTTCAAATGCCCTAAATTCTTCTGCTTGTGGTTCTGATTTTGCTGTTGAACTCTTTAATTTCAAAGGTTCTTGGTAAATTTCATCCCCATGGAGATACGGCTGTCTATGATTCTCTTGTTAGGATGGCTCAGGTAAATGTCTGAATCCATTGAATGTAGTCCTGTCCCCAAAGTTCTTACTTTTTTTTTTTTAATACATTCGTTTTTACATCTTGTTCTTCGCAGAGTTTCTCCTTGAGATGTCCATTGATTCAAGGCCATGGAAATTTTGGCTCGATTGATGCAGATCCTGCTGCTGCTATGCGATACACAGAATGCAGACTTGACGTGAGTGACTTTCACCAAATTGACATGTTTTTCCCTGCAATTTACCGTTTCTTTCTGCAATTTTTTTGTTTCATTTGGTTGAGTTTTTCCTATACTCTATAGTGCTTCTCTCATCCTCTGCGTTTCGTCTTGTCATGAAATGGTCATGTATTTTTGTTTAGTGTCTTCAGCTGATTGCTCTTATTTTCTCTACAGCCACTTGCAGAAGCAGTATTATTAGCTGATCTTGACCAAGATACGGTAATCACACGGCTGCACATATTGCCTAGTTTACTGATGCTGTACTAAATTGTCTCTTAGCCTCTTTTGTTTCTAATCTCTTGCAGGTTGATTTTGTGGCCAACTTTGATAACTCACAAAAAGAACCAGCAGTGTTGCCTGCTCGTCTTCCTGCTTTATTGTTGAATGGAGCTTCTGGGATTGCGGTAAAATAATCTGACAAACCTTAAGTCTGACTTTGTTACTTATTTTATTTTAGGTTTCTTCAGTTAATCTCGTGAGCAGTTTTCCTAGCTGTATCAGATTTTATATGCAATTGAGTTTAGATCATTTCACATTGTTTAGGTTGGCATGGCGACAAATATTCCTCCTCATAATCTTGGAGAGTTGGTAGATGTGCTTTGCGCTTTAATCCATAATCCAGAAGCAACGGTACCAAAGCTACCTCTTCTCCTCTTTGCTTTAGTGTGACTGTCAATATTGTGGGGTCTTTTGTCTGACATGAAAACTTCCACTTTATAAGTAGACATGACTATTAACTCATCTGATGTTGTTTCTACTTTCTTCTTTGTCCCATCAGCTGCAAGAATTGCTGGAATACATGCCTGCACCTGACTTTCCAACTGGAGGAATAATAATGGGAAACCTTGGGTAAGTATTTGCTTTCCAGTTTCCACACTAGAGGGATCATATTTAATATGAGTTTTCTTTATTCATCTTGTTTGTTGAGTCTATTTGTAGTAAATTCTGTCATATGCGTACTCTGCTTTTCTGATTAAATTCAGAGTTCGCCAATGTTTCATATCTCTGTTAGTTTTTGAGCATGCTATGCTCTCTATAAGATCAAATCGAAGGGCCTGCAAGCCATTTTGTAAATTTTATAAGAAAATAACAATGGATATCGAGAAACAATTTCTCTCCATTAGTCAGATCTATGATTCTAACAGATTACAGAAGTGTACTTGTGTCTGAAAACTAAAGTTCCTACAAGATGAACGTGAGGATAGTATGGTAAATAGGTTTCTTTATTTGCCTGTGTTATGCATTTTTAGAATCATTGTGTATTTTTGATGGTATTGTAAAAGTTTACATGTTATGTAATACATCTACACAGAGAAAATTTGTTTTCGAGTTTGTTGGATACCTTTACCAAAAAGAAAAAAGTTCGCATGCATATGCCATTTTCTGCTGTTAATGTTGTTTCCTTATAGTTCTCTAATGTGTGGATGCATTTTCAGGGTTTTAGATGCTTACCGAACTGGCCGAGGGCGTGTTGTAGTTAGAGGAAAAACTAAAGTTGAATTGCTGGATCCAAAGACAAAGCGCAATGCAGTTATCATCACAGAGGTGATCGACTTAGATTTCAGATTTATGTACTGATCTCCAAGGAGGAGGCTTTGCGTAGGTTTATAGCTGTATCATTACGGTAAAAAGCAGGTAGAGTAACCTCTTTAATAAAATTTATTGCAGATTCCTTACCAGACAAACAAAGCTACGCTTGTCCAGAAGATTGCCGAACTTGTTGAAAATAAGGTACTCAATGATGTGTGGTCTAAAACGTCTGTAAATGCTGGGTTTGTTGATGACACATGTTATGAACGAAGAGGAAGGCCAACTAAGCTCATCACATTTAATGTTTATCGTGCTTCACTTATAAGTATGTCATATTTTGTTCACGGGCATGTTACATTCCTAGCACTCCCTCTGTTTTATTACTTATCTATCAGGCAAAGATATATTAGGTTGATGTTTGCAAAGTTTCTTTTTTTTTTCATTCGTTGACGTTAGGTGTTTGTTAATTTCAGACACTAGAGGGGATAAGTGACATACGCGACGAGAGTGATCGTAATGGGATGCGTGTGGTTATTGAGGTATTACACTGTTTTCTCTGCACTTAATCTGTAATGTCTGCTTTAAAATTCCATAGTGGAGGGTAATGGTTTTGATATAATTTCGAAATATTTCTCACAGCTCAAACGAGGAGGGGATCCTGCACTTGTGCTAAATAACCTTTACCGGCATACTGCCCTCCAATCAAGCTTCAGCTGCAACATGGTGGGGTGAGTTACTTTGAAGTACCATTCTGCTGTTGCCTGTTGTTTTATTTAACCCAAGACTTCAGACTTGTGGACGAAACAGAAAAAAAGGATCCACATTCGTTATCTAAAGGAACTTTTGCAGTTTCTGTATAAAAATTGACTACAAAGCCCTGCAGTTCGGGCGTTGGGAGAAATTTAAGATGGGTTGTGGGATTATGATTTGGGTTAAGCTGAATGCATCAACAAACAGCTTATTATATCTCAATAATGAAATTAAGAATTGGGAGACACATGGGTGAGTCATGGACATAGGTGACTATGATTGGGGTCCAGAGGGATGTGTCAATCAATACTTTGCACTTCGTTTATCCTGTCTTTGCTGCATAGAGATTCTTGTCTTTCTTGATAGAAACAGCATATAGAAGAAACTTGGGGTTTCACTGGTTGACTCATCAAAAACTCTCTAATGAGTATGTTATATTTGTTGATCGTAACTGGTTTTTAATATTACGTGTTTTGCAGTATTTGTAATGGAGAACCCAAGCTAATGGGTTTAAAAGAATTACTTCAGGTAACTACTTGCCTATGTAAATTATTTGTCTTTTCAAGTTACCGGATCTATATAAAAAAATATACTGAAAATTGATCTTTCTAATAAATGTATATTCATGGACTAAGCTTATGTCCAAGAACATAGGCCAGAAGGAGTAAATGAGTAATAAAAAGTGAAAAACAGAGATAGAATGTTTAATTCTGCGCTACTACTATCACAATGGAATCGATATTTTCTGTTTACGTTTTTTTTTTGCATGTGCGTAGGCATTTATTGATTTCAGATGTTCTGTTGTCGAAAGGCGCGCAAGGTTCAAGCTTTCACATGCACAACAAAGAAAGCATATTATTGAGGTTTGTTTTG
Source organism: Eutrema heterophyllum (assembly GCA_002933915.1). Taxonomy (NCBI): domain Eukaryota; kingdom Viridiplantae; phylum Streptophyta; class Magnoliopsida; order Brassicales; family Brassicaceae; genus Eutrema; species Eutrema heterophyllum. The sequence continues at coordinate 462,571 of PKMM01050415.1, read as the reverse complement.
AGATGTTTAGTGTTCTTAAATTATGCTACATATTTTAATTATAAGTACTCTTGAAGTTTCCTATCTGATTGTGACGCATGAAGACCACAATTTCACTATGTAAAACTCTATTTACCTAAATTTTCCTTCTAATTGCTTCACTGTAGGGTATTGTGGTTGGACTTGATAATATGGATGAAGTAATCCAACTCATCAAAAAAGCCTCAAGTCATTCCTCTGCTGCGGCTGCTTTACAGAGTGGTGAGCTGTATTTTACGCAAGCCATTTTCTTAAATGGACTGATGTACATAGTTTAGGATCCACATTTTCAAATGAATACATTAGATATGAACAACATAATATCTGGAAGTGTTGGTTATTTAATCAAGTTTCATTTGGTGTTAGATTTGTTGTTGCTTGCAAATATTTCTAAGGGATTTAACATGGTCAAATTTATCTATACAGAATATGGGCTTTCTGAGAAACAAGCTGAGGCTATATTGGAGATAAGTCTTCGAAGACTAACTGCTCTGGAGGTGCCTTTTAATTCTCGTCAATTTTTTTTTTTAAGTTCATTTTTGAAATTTAAACTTGTAATCTTGAAGATGTTCTAACTAGATTCTGCCTTCACATCTGTGCAGCGGAAAAAATTTACTGATGAGAGTAGTTCACTGACGGAGCAAATTACAAAGTTGGACCAGCTACTGTCAAGCAGAACAAACATTTTGAAGGTAACAAACATTCTAATGCTTCTTCCGTTTACTATTTGCTATATGGAACCCTCAGCTATCTCAAGAAACAGTGACTGGTGCTTGTTGCCTTCTATTTGTAAAGTCGCTTACTGTATACATATATACATAAGTGTTCTGTTGAATGAATCTTGTGCTATTCTGGGCCAACGTTAGGAAGATTGTTGATGCATGATGATTGTGTTGTAGACGAAAATATAGCTCTTTTCTTTGTTTACTTCAGGTTCATGGTACTTACTACTTTCTTCCCTTTGCTTTCTTCTCGAATTTTCTTTAGTTAATCGAGCAAGAAGCAATAGAGCTGAAGGACAGATTCTCAAGTCCCAGGCGTTCAATGTTGGAAGATTCTGACAGTGGTGATCTGGATGATATAGATGTTATTCCAAATGACGAGATGCTGATGGTATGTTGCATGCTTAAACCTAGAAAGTTTCTCAACATTGAAAAACTTTGATTGCTTTGTGACTTGAGATTTCTGGATGATCTTAGGCAGTCAGCGAAAAGGGTTATGTGAAAAGGATGAAACCTGATACGTTCAATCTTCAGCATCGGGGAACCATTGGTAAATCTGTTGGGAAACTGAGAGTTGATGATGCAATGTCTGACTTTCTTGTTTGTCATGCACATGACCATGTTCTCTTCTTCAGGTATATTTAACGGAAATCGCCTTTGTTTTTGCCATACACATGGGACTTGGATTTTCTGCCTTGTAATAAATTACTTACACTTGTTCTACATTCAGTGACCGGGGTATAGTTTACTCAACCCGTGCATATAAAATTCCAGAATGCTCCCGCAATGCAGCCGGCACACCTTTGGTTCAGGTAATTCTGTATCTACATATATGTGCTTTCCTTCTGCTATGTGGAAAAAGTATTGATTCCATTAATGTCTAATGCTTTTCTGTATTCTTGTGACTTGTGGAAGCAGATATTATCCATGTCAGAAGGTGAAAGAGTAACCTCCATTGTTCCTGTTAGCGAGTTTGCTGAAGACCATTATCTCCTGATGCTTACAGTGAATGGCTGCATCAAGAAAGTACCTTTGAAGTTATTCTCAGGGATACGCTCAACTGGAATCATTGCAATTCAATTGGTTTGTCCCTTTTCTTTCTAGTCAAATTTTTGGTACGCTCTTCTTAACAAAGGCTGTTCTAACATAATTGTTTGTCTCCAGAATTCTGGCGATGAATTGAAATGGGTTCGTTGTTGCTCAAGCAATGATCTTGTGGCCATGGCGTCCCAAAACGGAATGGTCGTCCTGAGTACATGTGATGGTGTAAGTTGCAGTTCTTGATTCTTCGTCCAAGTAAACCTTTTGTTACTTAGGCAAACTCTAATGGCTATTGTTTATTAGGTTCGAACTCTGAGCAGAAATACAAAGGGAGTGACTGCCATGAGACTTAGGAAAGAGGATAAGATGGCGAGCATGGACATCATACCTGCATCTCTGCGGAAAGATATGGAAGAGAAGTCAGAAGACGCTTCGACTGTGTATGTGTTTCTATAGTTATCTGCTAATGTTTGCTCTTAAAACTGTCCTTATCACTCTAATTAATGTTTTCTTGTCTTCTTTACTCTGTTAACACAAAACAGAAGCAGGAAACAATCCACTGGTCCATGGCTACTATTCGTGTGTGAGAATGGCTACGGAAAGCGTGTTCCTCTGAGTAGCTTCAAGCCTTCGCGTTTGAACAGAGTTGGTTTAATTGGATCCAAGGTATGATCTGGATTATTACTATCTCTTGCTAGCTTTGTTTGTTCATTCTTCATTCTTCATTCGTCTCAATTTCTCAGTTTGCGGAGGATGATCGATTGGCTGCTGTTTTCGTGGTTGGTTACTCCCTAGCTGGTAAATATACACTCTTCCACAAATAAGTATTTAGATGCTCTGAAAGTGTTCTTTCTATAATCTTTATTCTCACCAATGGGTTTTCTTGCAGAGGATGGAGAAAGTGATGAACAAGTGGTTCTAGTGAGCCAAAGCGGAACAGTGAACCGGATCAAAGTCAGGGATATCTCGATCCAATCACGCCGCGCACGGTATTGTTTATTCCCGCCACCCCCAATTAAGTGGTTTTTCTATGTGTGGTAGTTGTGTTTATCCATACATGTGTTTTCTCATTTGAATTTCTCAGGGGAGTGATTCTTATGCGACTTGATCATGCCGGAAAGATTCAATCCGCGTCGCTAATCTCTGCAGCAGATGAAGAAGAAGGCGAAGGAATTCCGAGTCTGGAAGAAGCCGCCAGCTTGTAGATTTTACCATACCAATCCAAAACCCGTACAGATATTTTTAGTGTCTATGCTTTTGAACTCTTCTCTTCCTATTTTTGTTTTCTGATGTTGTTACTTGCTACGAGAAGAGAAGACCATAATTGTAATCGGCTATTAACACGCATCTCCTGGCATTTACTTTGGTTTATTCGAAAAATTATCCCAACAAAAGATGTTACTTAAAAAGTTGAAACCAAATTATTCTGGAATAGCCATTAATTCTTCTTTGAAACATAAATATAAATTAGCCTCCACCTACTTTTGTTTTGTTTTTGACAGAATCAATAGAACATTTTTACAAGCGGTACAAAGACGTAAGCACCAAACCCCATGATCACAAGAGAAGCTACTCCAACATTAACCAAAGATATGTCGTATTTCTGATTCTCTTCTTCCTCCAGTCCCCTTCCTTCTATCGCAGAAGGATCCAAGTTGGTCTTCTTCTGTCCTTCCTCTACTAGTAATGGACTGGTTTCTGATTCTGAACTCTTTTCAACCATCTTCTCTCTATCTCCTGTTTCTGGTTCCATGAATTTAAGATTATCCTTCACATCTCCTGTTTCTTTGGCTAAACCGGTTTCTTCTATCTTCTTTTGTTTCACTATCTCTTGAACCTCTCCTTCACTTACCTTTCCTCCAACCATTTTCTCATCCTGCTTGCTTTTCAAGTTACTATTAACTTCCAGTGCTATTCTTTCAACCCTCTCTTTCATTTTTAACTCGGCCTCTGCTCTGCTCGTCGCAGCAATTTTATTTTCTGTTCTTCTTGCCTCATCATCGACAACTGGTTTTGTGTACTTCTCCTGTTTATTTTGTCCCAAGTTAACCTTTCCTTCCTCTTTCAGCTTTTGACCTTCTTCACCATCGCCCTTTCTCTCAGCTACTTTTTCTGCTTTAGCATGTACCTTGGGTTCCAAGCTACCACCAATGGTTGGCGTTCTAGTAATTCCTTCATCCATCACCTTCTGTCCAGTATTTTTCAGACCTATGTCAGCATCTTTCTTTCTCTCAATTACTTTCTCTTCTTTTGCAAGTACATTGGCTTTCAAGCTACCAGCAACGGTCGGTGTACTTCTAGCCTCTTCCTCCTTCACCTTCTGTACAGTCTTTTGAGCAGCCTCCTTTCTCTCAACCACCTTCTCTTCTTTCGCACCTTCATTACGGCCCAAGCTAGGGCTGGCTTCTCTCTCTTTCACTTTCTGTTCAGTCTTCTCTCGATTGGCTGTTGGCACAGCTCTCTTACCCTCAACCACTGATTTATACGTTTTGGGTTCTTCTTTTTTCGCCATTGGAGCAGCTTTCTCTTGACTTGTTCCCACTTGTTGCTCCTCGTCCGAAGGTTTCTTTCGTCCCAAGCTACTCCCATTAAGACCAGTCCCTCTACTTTTCTCCTGATTAGGCCTCTGTACAATCTTCCCCTGATCTTGGACTGATTTTTCCGCTTTCTCACCTTCCACGACCGCCGGAAACTCGATCGTCAAGAGTCCATGTGAGAAGGAGGTGTTCAACTTCGTCATATCACACGACTCAGGGACACGGTAAGCTTCATTGAAACGAGCCTTAGTCTGAGTAGAGAGCGGTCGCTGGCCTTGAATCTGGATAGTCCGTGCCCTCTCATCCATCTTTATTTCTATTTGATCCTTATAAAACCCTGTCGATTCCACAAAATAAACGAGTAATTCATAAAGTTTGTATCAACTAAAGATTGATCTCAGGTTAACAAAAGAGAGAAGAGACGAGAAAAGACCAGGAAGATTGACGTAGAGGAAAATGGAAGATCCGGAGTTGCTCCACTGAGCTCTCGGCTTGAAATTGCTCACCGTCGGAGCCAGCGGTGGCGGGTGACGGCCACCGACCGGTCTTGGCCTCCTGATCATCGCCATATGTATAATGTATATATATATATATATCAGGACAAGAAACTGAGTCTTTTAATTTTGAAATTAGTTAAATCAAACGGTGATGAAACATATATTTTTAATGTGTTTGAAGGATATATCTATGTGTATATAAGAGATAGTTACAGGTAATGGGAGGTTTCGAGATTAAGGTTTGGGTTTAGGATTGCTTCAGGGTATTGACGTTGTCTGTTTCTTCGTCCCAAGGTATCATATCATTTAACAATGGTTTCTTGTGCTACAAGGAAAGCATAGAAGCGTTAAGAGCACCCTCGTCGGAAGTGTCTCGAGGGTGTGTCAAGATTAAGAAAATAAAAAAATTAGAAAAAGTAAGAGAGAGGGAAAGAAGAGTGAGACACCCGAGGTTTGTATTCAATCTAGCATTTGAAGTGATTTATATTTAAATCACAAATCTTATGTTATTCAAACATGAATTTTAAAAAATCTTTTAAAATCTTATGTTATTGAACTAATGATTTCTAAATGAACCTTCAAATCCATTGTTATTGGAAATATTTTAATTAGTGGATTTTAAGAGATTTTTAGTGATTTTAAGGTGTTTTGGTGGAGTTTTAGTTAAAAAAATAAAAATCCAAATCTTATGGTTCTATGTGAGATTTCGAAGTTATTTAAAAACAAATCATAACAACTTTCCTAAATCACTCAAATAATCTAAAAACTCACTTAAACTCAAATCTCTCCAAATCCTCGTAAATATTATATTGAATACATGTCGTTTGAGACACTCAAAAAAAATTTGACACCCTCGCACTGATGTGTCGCGTTAGGATTTGTCCAATTTGCGTTCACATTATAAAAAAAATTAGAAAAGGGAGAGAGAGAAAAATGATTGCGTTCACACTATATTTTTTTTTTGAGATACCTTGGGGTTCTCACAGTTGACACCCCAAGAGCAATTTTAATGGTGACACCCTTAAGGTGTCTAAACTTATATTTTAAGAATAAATTTAATATTAAAAATTTGATTGACACTCACTTACTTCAGGTGGTTAATATATGTGTGTAATGGTGACACCATTAGTAGGGTTCTACAGAAATCGATCATCTCGCAACCATTTTTCTCTTTTTTTGTTTGTTTTCCTTCGGTCCAACCAAACGGCGACACGTGTCTTCTACACACTCGACGACCCCGTTTCAATAGGTTCAGTCCACCGAGCCGTTTCATCCATTTTTCACCAGATTAAATCATTTTTTAATCAAAAAATGTTAATCATGCTCTAAGTTCTCTGTGAAGAAGACGCGCATCAACATGAAGCGACATCGTTTTAATCTTGTAGCCTATTTAAATACCACGTAGCATTCAACACGTGAAATTAGATTCCCTGGACCTAACCACACCGTTCACGCATACTCCATCACTCACCGGATAACCTCCGTCGTCTTCCGCCGCAATTTCTGTCTTCATGGCCGGCGCCAACCTACAGCTCCGTCACGCATACTCTATTGCTCAATTCGTTCCAACCGTTTCTTCTCCTTCTCCTCTTCCTCAGCGAGCTCGACTCGGAATTTCACCCTCTCGTGTTCTCTTCTGTAATCTCCGAGCTACTTCCGCCGCCACTGCAACCCTGCGACCCATTCGCCGTTCAGATACTGTTGCTGCGTCTTCCGTTTCCTCGGACGTCAATTCTTCCCCCTCTTCCGATTCGTTGGTGGGAGATCGGGATGGCGTGGGCAGGATCCCTTTGCTTGAGGTTAAGGATTTGAGAGCTGTGGTTGTTGAATCGAGGCAGGAGATACTAAAAGGCGTCAATTTGGTTGTATACGAAGGAGAGGTACGTATCAATAAGTGAACTTTTGTAGGTTGATTTGAACTTTTATCACAAGAAAGTTCGAATTGGAAATTGTCTCATCATCTGCGAAAGTTTGAGTTTGAAATCTGCTCAGAAGTAATGAGTCAACAAGACATTGAACTTGTGAATATCATCGGATAACTCCCGCACGAGCTTGAACAATTTTTATTTGTATGGATCATTTGCATTTCTTTCTGCTGATTGTAAAATATGGCTTCTTTTTGTGGAATTTTGGTCGATCTTCATAGATTGTTGTTTCGTGGTCGCTAACAAAATCACAGGTTCACGCAGTGATGGGGAAAAATGGTTCAGGGAAGAGCACATTTTCTAAGGTGAGCTTTTCGACTGTATCTTACTTAACATATGATTTTATCTGTTATCTTAACGTCTTTGAAACCAAAATCGTAGGAGAAAGAGAACATATTGTATCTCAGGATTCCTCTATGCTGCATAGTATTGTTCTCTTCCTGTTTGTTATCTCACCGACCCTTATTCTTTGTAGGTTCTTGTTGGTCATCCCGATTATGAGGTGACGGGAGGAAGTATTGTATTTAAAGGGCAGAATCTGCTTGATATGGAACCAGAGGAAAGATCTCTTGCCGGTCTCTTCATGAGTTTCCAGTCCCCAGTTGAGATCCCTGGTGTTAGCAATATGGATTTCTTGAATATGGCATTCAATGCTCGAAAAAGAAAGCTCGGTCAGCCAGAGCTTGATCCAATCCAGGTGCCATGCCAAATCATTCAAATAGGAGTTACCGGTTTAGAGGATTTGGATTTACTTTGCATTCTTTCTTACTTGTTGTTGTTGTTGTTGTGTGCTTCTGTGCCAATTGGTCCCCTTTGAAGAACTGTCTAATTGTGCATATCTTCTGTCTTATCTCTTACGGATATAACATGGCTCATGCAGTTCTACAGCCACTTAGTATCAAAACTTGAAGTTGTGAATATGAAGACCGATTTTTTGAACCGAAATGTCAATGAAGGATTTAGTGGTGGTGAAAGGAAACGCAACGAGATTCTACAGTTAGCGGTATTGCTCCAATTTCCCTAGTTTCTTAGTTGCCACAAGCACCATATATGATAAGAAACAAATGTGGTAACTGAAGGTAGTTGGAATACTGTGCTTGTTAACTATGAAAAAACACGAGGCTAATACTTAGGATATTTGGGTAGACTTGCCTAAGCAGGTATAGGTTGTTTCTATAAAGAAACTCTATCTTATCTAGAGCTTATATTATGTTTTTAAAATGCTTTGACATGAGTTGGTCGGGCCACTTAATCTTAAAGCTCTAAATATGAGGCCATTAAGTCTCTTTTTCTTCATAGTGAACAGTAATGCAACATTTGGTAACCGAGATTGATTCAGGTCCTTGGAGCCGAGTTGGCTATACTAGACGAGATTGATTCAGGGTTGGATGTTGATGCTCTTCAAGATGTGGCAAAGGCGGTGAACGGGCTTTTGACACCAAAAAACTCTGTTCTGATGATAACACACTATCAACGCCTACTTGACTACATCAAACCAACGCTCATACACATCATGGTGAGTATTGTTACTGGGTCCACAAAGATCATGTGGGATCGCTTTCTTTGGCCAAAGCCCCAGATTTACTTTTTTAAAATTTTATTTGTATCAATGGTTCATGTATGTTGCTCGGTTTCAGGAGAATGGAAGAATCATTAAAACCGGAGACAACTCCTTGGCCAAATTACTGGAAAAGGAAGGCTACAAAGCGATATCCGGTTAGTTATTGCAGATCATGGAAAACCGCTCTTCCTTCTTGGAGAGACCAGAGTGTTGTTTATGGGTCAAAGACAATGGAGGCTGAAGATGATGTCTGGAAAATCTAATTAGGCACTACAATCTTTGACCGGTAGGTTTTTGGGCTTCATTGGTTTGCATGATCAACTCTTGTATTTGGTTTTTCTGTCCGTCTCCTTGGTGAACAGTTCTTCCAGAGTTTTTTTGTAACTAACAACAAAATTCAGTTAATAATCCATTATGTTCAAGTGATGGTACTAAGTATTAACAGTGTTCAAGTCATTACATTATTTGAGAAATTTGACAAAATAAAATTAGTTTGATTATTCTATCGACTGCTGATGCTGGGAGCGAGTGGGTACTACAACAAACATATATATAAAAAAAAGAATTAATTTCAGACAACGAGAGCGCAAAATTCGCTGGTGATTTACCCAAACGCGTTTTTTCAAACTCGTTCAATCATCTCCTTCATCTTCGATCATCCTCTCCACAATTGACTTATTAAACAAGATTACAAGCCCCTGAGGTTTTATGCAAATGTAGTGCTATCAAGCCATCCCTCGCTTATTTTCCCACCAAATCAAACCATATCATTCTTCTTCTTCTTTTTTTTTGTATCTCAGATCTCTTTGTTTTCAGATCATTTTCGTTTTCTGGATTCGGTTTCATTCCATCGTTCTCTGTTCTGGGTTCGTTTGAAATTTCGATTTTTCCCATCACCCTTCTGTAGACTTTTGGCCTATTGATTGTTTATTGTGTCTCGTTCTTTGCATTTAGTGCATCGAGCCGAGTAGGGTTTTTGCTTGTGCATCTGTGTTCGGAGTTTTAAATCATTGCCTGATCCGGTTTGATCGATTCTCTATGATATCCGATTGTCTTTGGAGAAGAGAAGGAAGTCTTACATTATGTGGTATTTGACTTTCACTTGTAGTGTCTCCGATCATTAGGAATGAGATCAGATCAGATCAAATTGTGTTCTTTTGATCAGATCTTGGTGTGGAAAGCTTGAATGCGATTCTGGAGAAGTTGATTTTAGGATTATAAGTAGAGAGATATTTTTGATGGGTAATGCTTGCGTAGGACCAAGCATTTCTGGAAATGGTTTCTTGCAAACTGTTTCAGCTGCAATGTGGCGGCCACGGATCGGAGTTGAGCAACCTTCTTCCCATAGTAATGGAGATGTTGCCAATGAAGCAGCTTCAGGACCATTACCTGATCAAGTCCAGAATAAACCCCCTGAGCAAGTCACAATGCCAAATCCAAGGACCATTCCTGAAACCGAAACTAAATCGAAACCTGATGCAGTGATCCAACCTGAAGAAACCAAGCAGGAAGTTGTTATGCAGCAGGAGACAACAAAACCAGAAACAAAGTCTGAATCCAAGCCGGAGACACCACAACCAGAAACAAAGTCAGCTGAATCCAAGTCGGAGACACCAAAACCAGAAACAAAGAATGAAACCAAGCCGGATACGAAACCTGAACCTAAGAAGCCTAAACATATGAATAGAGTGTCCAGTGCAGGGCTTAGGACTGAGTCAGTGTTGCAGAGGAAAACTGAAAACTTTAAAGAGTTCTATTCATTGGGAAGGAAACTCGGGCAAGGGCAGTTTGGGACGACGTTTTTATGCGTTGAGAAAGGTACGGGGAACGAGTATGCGTGCAAGTCGATTTCCAAGAGGAAGCTTTTGACGGATGAGGACGTTGAAGATGTGAGAAGAGAGATTCAGATAATGCATCATTTGGCTGGTCATCCAAATGTTATATCCATCAAAGGAGCTTATGAGGATGTTGTGGCGGTACACCTTGTGATGGAGTTGTGTTCGGGTGGTGAGCTTTTTGACAGGATTATTCAACGTGGACATTACACTGAGAGGAAAGCCGCTGAGCTCGCGAGAACCATTGTTGGGGTTTTAGAGACTTGTCACTCTCTTGGTGTTATGCATCGAGACCTCAAGCCCGAGAATTTTCTACTTGTTAGTAAAGAAGAAGACTCCCTCTTGAAAACGATCGACTTTGGACTCTCAATGTTCTTTAAGCCAGGTTTTCCCTTTGTAGTCACTTTTGTCTTTGATCATTCAATCCACACAACATCTATGTTTGAGTTTGAAATTCAGTTGCCTTTCAATCTTGCAGATGAGGTTTTTACAGATGTTGTTGGTAGTCCATATTATGTAGCTCCAGAAGTTCTTAGAAAGCGTTATGGTCCTGAATCAGATGTGTGGAGTGCTGGCGTGATTGTTTACATTTTGTTAAGCGGAGTTCCTCCTTTCTGGGCCGGTAAGAGCGGTTGCACATTTTTGACTTAAAGCATCTGCTTTGTTCATGTTAGTCTCTGAAACAAGGTGCTGTTTCCATGACATGTACAGAAACCGAACAAGGTATTTTCGAGCAGGTCCTTCATGGAGATCTTGACTTTTCATCTGATCCGTGGCCAAGCATCTCTGAAAGCGCAAAGGACTTGGTGAAGAAAATGCTTGTGCGGGACCCCAAGCGAAGACTAACCGCACATCAAGTATTATGTAAGTCATTTAAGTCTAAACATTCATCTTGATCCTATGAGCATAGACCTTAATGGTGCGTTTTCTTTTCGGGTATATGCTAGTTGATTTTCCAAATACATTGTCGTGTTTGGACTTCATCGTTCTGCTTCTCAAGAAGTTTTGATTCTCAACAGGTCATCCATGGGTTCAAATTGATGGTGTGGCTCCAGACAAACCTCTGGACTCTGCTGTTCTGAGCCGTATGAAGCAATTTTCTGCCATGAACAAGTTCAAGAAAATGGCTCTTAGAGTAAGCTGTCTTTCTAATGCCAAACAGGATCCCAACGAAAGAGAAAACCTAGACGATAGAATAAGTTTCCCCCCTTTTTTCAACTTGTTGTAGGTCATAGCCGAGAGCTTATCCGAAGAAGAAATAGCCGGTTTGAAAGAAATGTTCAACATGATTGACGCGGACAATAGTGGTCAGATAACTTTTGAGGAATTGAAAGCAGGACTAAAACGAGTTGGTGCCAATCTTAAAGAGTCAGAAATTCTTGACCTGATGCAAGCTGTAAGTCTTTAACTCAAGAACACTAAACGATTTCTCTCAACTCTTTAACAAATCTGGTTTCTTTCACTCTTTTCCTTGACTCTGATAATAGTTTCATCCTTTGCTTGGATTTTGCAATAATCTTGTATGCTCTGTCTCATCTAACTCAGGCTGATGTGGACAATAGCGGAACGATAGACTACAAAGAGTTCATAGCAGCAACATTGCATCTAAACAAAATAGAGAGAGAGGACCATTTGTTCGCTGCCTTCTCCTACTTTGATAAGGACGGGAGCGGATTTATCACCCCGGACGAGCTTCAACAAGCTTGTGAGGAGTTTGGTGTCGAAGATGCCCGCATAGAAGAAATGATGCGCGATGTTGATCAAGACAAGGTAAAAGCTCCTTTTTACACCTTCTCATCTCATCCTAAACTTCATTATATTCTCAACAGTGATGAGCTAACGATACATACAACTCCTAACAATGAGAGATCTCTGAAGTATTCTTGCATTGTAGTAAATTGCAATACCGTGAGAACTTTCATTTCAATACTCTATAAGCAAGCTTGGGAGTGATGATATTGAAACCTCTTCTTGTTGATTGATTGATCGTGCTGTTGCACTTTTAAAACAATGAATCATTGTTACAGGATGGACGAATAGACTACAACGAGTTTGTGGCGATGATGCAGAAAGGGAGCATCATGGGAGGACCTGTGAAGATGGGTTTAGAGAAGAGCATTAGCATTTCACTGAAACACTAGTTTTCAGATTACAATCCCAAAAATCAAGAAGAGCTTCGTCTATATTTATGAATGATGATGATGATTGTGTTTTTTCCTCAATATTCTGATGATTTTTTTTGTTATTAGACTGGTTTAGGCATATCTTTTTCTTTGTACTGTGTACTTTTATGCATATACACATAGTTTTTTTGTTTGTAACTTGTGGCCACTGTGAGAGGCGAGGAGGAGTACTATAATCAATGTGCAATGAAGAGGCCTCTTAAATACAGCAACAACTTTATGATATTGTTTCCACTGAAGTAAATTTATGATAAAAGAACTCACTTGGAGATCAGGTTTTTGATTTATTTCTCTACATTTTTCTATGTTTCTGGTTTTACAAAAATGATGTCAAACAACAAAAACCTGATGACAAACAACATTTCAAGTTGTTATACAAGAAGCATTCGTGTTAATAACTCAAACATCTAAGTCAGTCACTAAGATGAGGCTGTGATCAAACCCAGCAACTGCTTGAAGAACGCAACCCTCAACGTCCTCCAGCAACATCGGTTCAGGCTCATCGGTCGAGCTTCCTAAACCGAGCCTACCATTCTTTCCACAACCCCAAACCCAAGCTTCTCCTTTCTCTGTTACACACAAGGAATGCACACGCCCTGCTGATAATGAAGCTGGAGTTTCCCCATCCAAACCCTCCACTTCTCTTGGCACGTTCTCTGGTTTTACCCTACCAAGCTGCTGACTCCGGTTCCAACCCCATGATGAGGCAATCCTCCTTGTGTTAGAATCTGACTGGATATTGCAGATAGCTAGAGAATGACCAAGACCAGCTGCTATAGATATTGGAGATCCGGTTATATCAACAGGTGACATTCCTAGCTCTTGCTTAGACCTACGACCCAACTGACCATATATGTTGCTCCCAGAGCTCAAAAGTGTGCCATCATGACAAAGGACTAAGGAGTGATCGGACCCGCACGCAATATCTGCTACCTTCACATCACGTAATTCTTCCACCAGACGAGGCTCCCAAGCTATAGGCATGTTGTTCTCCTTTTTCATAGCTTCCTCAACTTTCTTTTCAGCTGCATCCTCAAGATTCTGGTGATCATCATACCCATTTGTAAGTGAATCTAGCAGAGATGGCTCAAGTGGAAGTCCGACATTGCCTACTCGTCCATCAGCTACATAACCCCACCCGAAAACTTTACCATCCACAGTAAGCGCAAGTGCGTGCCCCCAACCTAATGATACCTGTCAAAATCGAATCGAATGAAAAGAGTGCGTTTTTAAAGCCAAGAGTTGTGGGTTTATCCAAGCCATGTACACCAAACCTTAACGATGTGTTCTTCAGCTAAAGTTTCAACTCTTGAAGGAACTAGAGCTTCAATGATACCTTTTCCAAGACCAAGCTGTCCTCTTTTCGATCTTCCCCACACCCACAAAGACCCATTATCTCCGATCGCCGTTGACATCACTCCAGACGCAAATGCTGCCCGCACAATCACATTCTCTAGACCTTCCACTCTCTTCGGCTCACTCCTTGAATTCCTAGAAGCGATTCGACCGAGCTGCCCCTCCTCGTTGCGACCCCAAGCCCAAACCTCACCGCCGGATGTAACCGCAAGGGAATGGTAGTGTCCGGCGGATATGAAGGAGACATCGGTAGGCAAATTAGAAATGAGAGTAGGCTCGTAAGCGTCCATTCCCATGCCTGACAGCCCCAGCGCGCCATGGCTTCCGTCACCGAAGCTCATCACCCTGCTCGTGAACCATCGTCGTCTCCCAACTCTTACGTCCCTGCAGAAATTCGAAACTTCCCTGATTCGCACCTTCGCGATCGACCATAGTCGCACCATTTCACACCCAATAAATTGAAGCCAAGGAGACAAAAAAGAGAGGAAGTGACTTTAAATTTTATTCTATTTCGTGGTTGTGGGGCCCATTATGTCCTCTAAAAGCCCAGGCCACTAAGTATCACCGTTTCGCTTGGATAAATTTAGTGTGACGGTAGTATTGTCAAAATCTAAATCTTAAACCATTGGATGGGTTTCATCTTACGGTTCGAAATCATCTGTCTTGGTATTCTACGTGACGGACGCTCTCGTTAGTTTTTGCTTTATGGGAAAGACGAATATACCCTGTCTGAGGTGCGTCGCTTTACGCTCCTCTCGAATTTTTTTTTAAAAAAAAATTATTTTTGGTTACCCTAAGCTTTTATTTTTTTTTGGGGTTTGCTCCTTTCTCTCGATTTCGGTGCCACAAATTAGAAAAAAACCCTAACTCCCCAATTTTTCAATTCCTTCTTTTCTCAATAAGTTTTCGATTTTCCTTACGCGGAAAGGTTCGTTGAAACCCTAGATTCGGCCTCATTTTTCGTTTGGCTAATGGCGAGTGCGGCACAGGGAGAGAGCAGCAATCCATACGGCGGCGGATTGGGAACCGGCGGAAAGTTCCGGAAGCCGACGGCCCGTAGGTCTCAGAAAACTCCGTATGATCGACCACCGACTTCTGTGAAGAACTCTGGACTTGGGGGTGGAGAAGACAGAGGCGGCGGCTGGTTGTCGAAATTGGTGGATCCGGCGCAGAGGCTTATTACTTATAGCGCTCATAGGCTCTTCGCGTCTGTTTTCCGGAAACGCCTTGTCTCAGGTGAGACGCCCTTACAGTCACCGGAGCAGCAGCAGCAGCTTCCACAAAGAGGTAAGGGGCTTGTTACTTTTTCGATGCAACGGTTATTTCTTTTTGTCCCATTCGCAGTTTCTTAGAGTCTCAGCAAAGTGTTCTTTAGGAAGTGCAGATTTTTAGCTTTTACACGAACGTTATTGGAATGTTCTTCAAGTACGTAGTTTGCATATAATCGAATTAGCCTGCTAGGTTATATTCTAGTATCATAAGTTCTTCTATTATCTTCCCGCTGAATGATTGTGATTCCCGCTCGATGTGTTCTGAATGAGATTGTTTATATATTAGGAGCTGGCTGTTGCTAGCAATCGTGTATGAGATTCCTTTTCGCCTTTCTAAATTCACGTTATTAATATGTATTGTTTTTGTTTTCATGGATCAGATGTGATTCAGGAGACGAAGGTAGGACACAGGGAACACACCTCTGCTGTAAGTAAATGAGCTGCATCATTTAATGAAATTTTCTGTTCTTTTTCCTTTGGATTTCCTTGTTCTTTCATCCTTTGTAGTGTAACCCATGATTTATCTATTGATGTGTTCTATGTGAAGTTGTCCATGAGGAATGATCTGATTCGGATGGAAGACGCCAATGCATCTGTCAATCCAACCAAGGATGGATTTACAGATCTTGAGAAAATTTTGAAGGAGAAAACTTTTACAAGGTACACTGTCTTACAAGTTTTACACTGTTCATATAACCCAGTAGAGTAACAACTTTTTCCCCCAAGGTTATAGAAGTTTTTTTTTTACCTTTTTCATGCATTCAACATTCGTAATATTGAAGAGTGGAATATCAGTCCCTAATATTTTTCTCTCTTCGTCTTTTGGGTGCGTTTCATTACAATGTGTATAAGCATCGTCTTTGCTTTTTGAATAACTGAAAATTTTTGTTTTAAAATTCCTTGATCACGTTTGATGATTTTACAGATCTGAAGTTGATCGATTAACTACCTTGCTTCGCTCAAAAGCTGCTGATCCATCCACTGTAAGCAGGGATCAGAGAAATGAAGTGAGTATTTTGAGACATCCGCCATCACATGAGAGGGATAGGGCGCATCCAGATAATGGAAGTATGAACGCCCTTGTTTCAACACCTCTTGGAAGTTCGAGGGTAAGAATGTTGTTATACATATGAGATATACTTGTCTGTTTATGCCGACCTTCATGCAAGATGGCGTTTTTGATCTTTTGATTTTTGATGACATCCTTACCAGGCTCTCGATGAGTGCATTGCTTCGCCAGCACAGCTTGCAAAAGCCTACATGGGTAGCAGACCTTCAGAAGTTACTCCTTCTATGCTGGGGTTGCGTGGTCAAGCGGTTAGAGAAGATTCCGTTTTCCTGAACAGAACCCCTTTTCCGTCAAAGTCACCTACAATGTCACTGGTGCCAAAGCCTTCTGGACAAAGACCTCTGGAAAATGGTTTTGTGACCCCTAGATCTCGGGGAAGATCTGCTGTTTATAGCATGGCCAGAACACCATACTCTAGGCCTCAGTCCACTGTGAAGGTTTCAATGTTGTGCCATTACTTTTTTATTATAGAGTTTGCAACTTGTTTCCAATTTTATAGTTTTTTTTGTTTTTCCAGATTGGGTCTCTTTTTCAGGCATCTCCAAGCACATGGGAAGATAGCTTATCTTCTGGTTCTAGACAAGGGTTTCAATCGGTGAACTTTTTGGACTATGCACCTAACGGATTTCAGATTGGTCTCTGAAACAAAGTATTGACATGACTTTTTAATTATTTTGTAGGGTCTCAAACGGAGGAGCTCTGTCTTAGATAATGATATAGGATCTGTGGGCCCTGTAAGGAGGATTCGCCAGAAATCTAACCTTTCCTCTAGAAGCTTGGCTCTGCCTGCCTCAGAAAGCCCACTTTCTGTTCGTGCCAGTGGTGGACAAAACATTACACATACATCTAAAGATAGTGCAGAGAATATTGCTGGTTCAAGATTTAACCTTGTCCCTTCCAAGTCCAGTGAGATGGCTTCAAAAATATTGCAGCAACTTGATAAAATGGTTTCAACAAAAGAGAAATCACCAAGTAAGTTATCACCATCTATGCTACGTGGCCCCGCTCTCAAAAGCCTCCAGAATGTGGAGGCGCCAAAGTTCTTGGATAACCTTCCTGAGAAGAAGGCAAATTCGCCAGCTTCTAGTTATCAAAAGCAGGGAAAATCTAGAGAGGGTGGCTCCAGAGAGTTTTTTGCTCTGAGTGAGAAGACTGGTGCTGCTGCTGATGACACAAGCATAGCAAGTTCTAGTAAAGATCAGGAGACTCGAGTTAAAGGCTCTTATATGCCTCTCACGAGTTCTTTGGAAGAGCATCCTCCAAAAAAGAGAGCATTTCGGATGACTGCGGATGAGGTATATTATTTTTTTCTTGTATTTATTTTTCCTGAATGTTAACGAGATGCAAATAAGAGTGTCAAAGCGGGCTATCCTAGAAATGCCAACCCTAACACCTCTAGCTGCATTTATAACTTTTCCCATTTTATTTTCCAATTACTCTTTTCCTTTTCGTGGAAAAAAATCTGTTGTTTTTCATAGTTGATTATCATGTGTGTATTACCTTTGACCATATTTTTACTGCAAGCCTTTGACCATCAGTATATACAACTGTGAACTAAATAATGCAGGATTTCTTGGAGTTGGATGATGATCATGGTGCTGCATCTACTCCATTTGAAGTGGCAGAAAAACAGAATGCCTTAAAAGTGGAGAAAAGTGTTGGTATCAGCATGCCTAAAGGGAAGAATCTACATACTTCTTCTGAGGCCATACCCTCTACGTCATATATTCCTAATGGAGACGCCACTCAGGGTACTTCTAATGGATCTCTGGAAACTGGAAGGAGCCAATTTTCTGCTTTACCCATTGAAGCTGTTCAGCAAAGTAATATGCCATCTGAGTCAACTTCAAAGTTCATCCAAGGGACTGAGAAATCGAGTATTTCTCCTGCCAAGCTAACCTCAGAGGAGAAAGTTATCTCTCGGGAAGAGCCTAAAAAAGCTGCTGCTGTGTTTCCCAACATCTTCCCGTCACCGGCGGCCATTGACTTACTAAATCAAAACACTGGTGCATCTGTAGGCATCAAGTTAGAAAAGCCGAGCAGGTTGGTGGCATAATTATTCTCCCTCTCAGCTTATAGACATTAATTTCATTACTCTAGTCAATCCACTAGTGAGCCTCATCCATATTGGTAGTGAGAGTTTTAACCTGGTTTACTGGCTTCTGACTCTCTTTCTTGCTGTTGCAGCTCTGCTTTTGGAGTATCAGAGGCTTTTGCAAACCCAACTGAATCAAAGAAAACTGTCGGTAACAGTGCTTCTGGAGCTGAGTCAACTACCTCAGCTGAATCAACCCTCAATGGTAGTATATTCTCAGTCGGAGCAAACGCTATCAGTCAACCTCAGATTAACGGCTCTCTTGGTTCAAGCCCGCCCTTCTTACCCAGTATTTCGAATATGCCTTCCAATAATTCTGTGAGTGAGTTGCCATGCACTGTGCAATCTTTTGCTGCTACTCCCACTGCCTCGAGTATATTTGGAAAGTTGCCTGCTAATACCAGCAACGACAGCAATTCCGGCAGCAACTCACAATCAACTCCAGCACCTCCTCACTCTTCTACATCATCTTTCAAATTTGGGGAACCTGCAGCAGCTCCATTTTCTGTGTCAACAGTTTCTGCATCTAGCAGTCAGATCTCAAAGGAGACTGAAGAAAAAAAACCAATATTTGGAAATATAAACAGTTTCAAGTTTGGTGGTATGGCATCAGCAGATACGAGCTCTGAAAATGCTGTTGGTGCTAAGTCCTCAGAAATTAAAAGCACGCCAGGTTTTGTGTTTGGGAGCTCATCTCCTGCTGTGGCTGATGCAGGTAAAAATATCTTCGGTGGGACATCCTCTGCGGTTAGTGGCAGCACATTAAACCCTTCTACTGCTGCATCTTCTGCACCTGGGAGCTCTTTAATATTTGGTGTGACATCTTCCTCAACCCCTGGGACGGAGACCAGCAAATTTTCCGGGAGTTCTGCAGGTACTACTGGAAGTAACATTTTTGGAACTTCCTCTCCTGCATATACAAGCTCTGGTAGTAGCATGTTCGGAGGTGTAGCTGCAAGTACTGCAAACAGTGTTTTTGGATTCAATGCTGTTTCATCAGCTTCTGCTGCTAGCTCCCAATCTCAGGCCTCAAATCTTTTCGGTGCTGCAAATGCTCAGACGGGTAATGCTGGGAGCGGAACCGTAACTTCAACCCAAAGCGTCCCCTTTCAGTTTGCGTCATCTGCTTCAGCTCCTTCATTTGGTATGTCTGGGAACAACACTTCATCAAACAGTTCTCCATTTGGATTATCAAAGTCGGAACCTGCAGTATTTGCTTCTGGTTCAACCCCTCAACTGAGTTCGGCAAACTCCTCTGCAAGCTCTAGTGGTACAACGAGCTCTTCCCTATTTGGGACAAACTGGCAAGCTCCCAACTCTGCTCCAGTCTTTGGTTCCTCATTCACCACTTCTTCATCTCCTACTTTTTTATTCGGAGGATCTTCTGCTGCTACTGGTTCAAACGCTTCTGCTCCCATCTTTGGTGCTGCTACTGGTTCAAGCGCTTCTGCTCCCATCTTTGGTGCATCTACCAGCATGGCGTCATCTTCACCCATCTTTGGTTTCAGCTCAACCGCTCCTACCATTCCTCAGCAGCCAGTATTTGGTAACTCAACCCCTCTGGCGACACCATCACAGTCTCTGTTTGGTAACTCAACTCCCGGGTTTGCATTTGGTGCAACTGCTCCACCACCAAATACAAATGGTTTCAACAATAGCCAACAAATGAGCATGGAAGACAGTATGGCAGAAGACACAGACCAAGCTAATAAAGCATCCATGGTACAACAACCAATGTTTGGACAACCGTCTGTCGCAATGCCTCAACCAAGCTTTGCCTTTGGCGGAGCACCAGCAACGCCGCCTCCATCAATGGCTAACCCGTTCCAGTTTGGAGGCCAACCGATTGCAAGCACACCCCAGAACGCATCACCTTTCCAGGCATCCCACAGTCTAGAGTTCCAAGGAGGTGGGAGCTTCTCACTGGGCAGCACTGGAGGCGGCGATAAGACAGGCCGCAGAATCTTCAAAGCGAAGAAAACAAACAGAAAGAAATAAGCAGTGGGGATCATCATTATACAAAACACATTTCTATCGAAGAGTCATTTATCAGCCTTTTGGTCTCTTTAATACTCCGGCAACTTGGATTCAGAGGATATCGTGTTTTGATGGAAGAGGTAAAAGTCAAAATGTGGATTTTGTTTAAGCTTCTTCGTCCGGTCTCTGTCATTTTCGTTGTCAAGAGTCAGGATTTGGGGGTTAAAATGTTCAGGGTTATAAGTTGTAGGAAAGTTTTGTAATTTTTCAGAAAAATACTGGAGTCTGTAAGAGTAGCTCTGGCTCTCTCTCTCTTTTGTTTTCTTTATAAAAAAACTCTATTGTAGTGTTTGTAACACATCTTTGTCAAATTTTCTTTTCGTTTGACGTTGCTAAATGCCTCTTTCAAGTCGGTTTAATAATTATCCAAACAAACAAAAATCGAATAAACCCAACCCAAATCGATTACCTTCTAAGAAACTTCTTTCGTTGACTAATTGAATGTTTCGTTGTTTACTCATTCCAAAAAGGATTATAATTTTTCTTATTGAAAGGCAAAGCAAATTAACTTGTAAATGAAATTGATAAGTTAGATCCCTTTAAAGGCTGTTTCTCCAATTCTCGATTTCTCCAAGCCTCTGTCTCTGTCTCTGTCTCATCCAATTTTCCCAGATTTCTTCACGGAGTAGAAGAGATGAGGAGAGTTTTCGGCGCGAAAAAAAACACAGAGCCTCCTCCATCTATTCAGGATGCCTCTGATCGGGTTTCTCTTCTCGTTTCTATGATTCCTTATTTTTCTTTTCCGGTTTCGATTAGGGGATTTCCTCTTCATATCGGTTGTATGTAATGTGGAGAATTAGGGATTTGTGTTGCGGTTTAGGGAGCCAGTGATTTCTGGGTTTAATCGTGTTTGATCATCGATCATTCTTTTATAGATATAAGTGGGCTTGGAGATTTCACTTTGGATTGACGGAAATCGTAGGAATGTTTAACAAGTTTCGGAACCAGTAAGATCGAAACAAAAAAAACTCAGCTTCGTTGAAATTTTATGTTTGACAGATAAATAAAAGAGGAGATTCAGTAGAAGATAAGATAAAGAAGCTTGATGTTGAGCTCTGCAATTTCAAAGAACAGATTAAAAAGACAAGACCTGGTCCAGCTCAAGACGCTGTCAAAGCTCGTGCTATGAGGGTTCTGAAGCAGAAGAAAATGTGAGTCATTATGCATTCCTGAATTAGTTAATAGTCTCCGGAGGGAATTGCTATATGAACCATCCAATCATCGCTACTATGTTCATTGGCTACGGTTGATAAAAAAACATTCTTCTTATTAGGTACGAAGGACAACGCGACATGCTCTACAATCAGACATTCAATCTCGATCAAGTTTCATTCGCCGCTGAAGGCCTCAAAGATGCTCAACAAACTGTATGTATCTCTTTCTTCTCACACCCTTCTACAAAAGATCACATCTAACAAAAAAAAGTGAAGAGGTGCTTTATGTGGAATATTTTGTGTTATCTATTTTGATCTGCAGATGACAGCACTAAAATCTGCCAACAAGGAGCTGAAAGGAATGATGAAAACCGTAAAGATACAAGATATCGATGTACGTTAAGTTACTCACAAGTTACAACAACTTGGTTTATCTTACTTCAACCTTTTCACTGGTTATTTGATTTGCCTGATTCGATCTCTGATGGTACAGAATTTGCAAGACGAGATGATGGATCTGATGGATGTGAGTTCTGAAATTCAAGAAACACTTGGTAGGAGCTACACTGTTCCTGATGGCCTTGACGAAGATGATCTCATGGGAGGTAAAGTTGTTGTTGCGTAATTGGGATTACGTAATCTTTCCATACATTTTCTCTGTTTTAATTTTAAACAGTTTTTGATAAATTTCAGAGCTTGAAGCTCTTGAAGCTGACATGGGAAACGAGACAGAAGCAGATGGAATGCCCTCTTATCTCCTACCCGATAAGCAAACTGATTACGATGATGAACTTAATTTGCCTCCAGCACCCACTGGAGGTCCTCCGGGTCGAGTTCAGGTTAAGTTTTTAAACCCTTTTCTCTCTCTCTCTCTCTCTCTCTGTGCTTCAAAGTATGATTAGCTCTTAATGGATGCCTAATGGGAGGTTTAACGATGTGATTAACAGGCTGAGGATGAGTTTGGATTACCGGCGGTACCACGAGCTTCTCTCCGGGGATAAGTTCCGGCGATTCTCTTTTTGGAGTGGAGCTACTAAGCTTTATTTTTTTTTAGCCTTAGTCATTTTAATCATTTTGTGCATAACGTTTTTAACTTTCCTTTTGGATCTGTAATTGGATTTTATTAATAATTGAATCTCAGCTTCAAGATTGGTGTAATAATCATCCTGTTCTTATTTCACATATATCAGATCTTTATATTATTACTCACCAAATGAGATTTTTCTAAATGGCAGAATCATCTGGATTGTGAGAAGTGAGAACTGTGTAATCCGAAAAGGCCAAAAATCGGCTAAATGGGCCAACAAAATCTGAATGGGCCTCTCACCGCTTTGAATCCCCCTCTCCACTCTGTTTCTCTGTCTCTCTTTTTGCTCTTCTCTTTCTGCATCGATGGCACAGCCACCAGATCGGAGCAAGCGACCATGTAAATTCTCCACGTTCGTCTACTCTTCTTCGATCTTATTCCTTCTTCTTGCGATATTCTTACTCAGCTTCACTACGACCGATCTCTACAAAACCCAAAGTCTAAGATACACCTTCACTGCGAACCGTCTCTATAGCTATGTTCAATTTCTTCTAGGCTTTTACGACGGAACTCCCAAATCCAAATCCGAAACCCAAAACCTCGCGTCGTCTACGTCCCATTGCGTGTTATGGATGGCTCCTTTCCTCTCGAGTGGTGGTTACAGCTCAGAAGCTTGGTCTTACATTCTATCACTTCGCCACAATCTCAGGAACCCTAGATTTCGAATCACAATAGAGCATCATGGTGATCTGGAATCGGTGGAGTTCTGGAATGGCTTATCTAAGGAGACGAAAGAGCTAGCGATCGAAATGTACAGAACACAGTGTAGTCCCAACGAGACGATCGTCGTTTGCCATAGTGAGCCTGGTGCTTGGTATCCACCATTGTTCGAGACTCTTCCTTGTCCTCCTACTGGTTACGGAGATTTCTTGTCTGTGATTGGTAGAACAATGTTTGAGACTGATAGAGTCAATCCGGAGCACGTGAAGCGATGCAACCAGATGGATCATGTTTGGGTTCCTACTGAGTTCCATGTCTCTTCGTTTGTACAAAGTGGGGTTGATTCATCTAAGGTCGTCAAGATTGTGCAACCTGTAGATGTCGACTTCTTCGATCCTTCCAAGTACGAACCGTTGGATCTGATAGCGATTGGGGATTTGGTTTTGGGTTCTAGAATGAGAAATTCAGGCGTAGGGTTTGTGTTCTTGAGTGTGTTTAAGTGGGAGCAGAGAAAAGGTTGGGATGTGTTGTTGAAAGCTTACCTGAGAGAGTTCTCTGGTGAAGACAATGTTGCTCTGTTTTTGTTGACAAACCCGTATCACTCGGACAGCAATTTCGGGAACAAGATTCTAGATTTCGTAGAAGCTTTGAATCTAGAAGAGCCTCGAGATGGTTACCCTTTCGTGTATGTGATTGATAAACACATAGCTCAAGTTGATTTGCCTCGGTTGTACAAAGCGGCTGATGCGTTTGTGCTGCCTACAAGAGGAGAAGGATGGGGACGGCCAATAGTGGAAGCCATGGCAATGTCTTTGCCTGTGATCGCAACAAACTGGTCAGGACCAACGGAGTATCTGACAGAACAGAACGGTTACCCGTTGGTGGTTGAGGAGATGAGTGAAGTGAAGGAAGGGCCTTTTGAAGGGCATCAATGGGCAGAGCCATCTGTGGATAAGCTTAGGGTTCTAATGAGGCATGTAATGAGTAAACCTGATGAGGGTAAGGTTAAGGGGAACCGTGGAAGAGACGACATGGTCAAGAATTTTGCTCCTGAGGTTGTCGCTAAGGTTGTTGCGGATCAAATCGAGAGAATCTTTGAAGAGAAAATAAGAAAATGACATGATCTCACACGTTGCTTAGATCAAATAAGGAAACGAGGGAACAAAGATTGTAATTTCATTCATGGATTATTCAAAAAGCAAATATGTCAAGAACAGCTTATTGTCGAGTTTTTTTAACCAAAAACTTAAAACACAGTGGAGTTTCGGTTTTTTTTTTTACTGGAGATGAGAAGTGAAAGCTGACAGGACTTGCTTGTATACTGGCTTCTTGAAATCCACAGCCTGAAATAACGGAAATAGAAGAAGATGAGTAGTGAAGTAGTAGAAACTCAAAACACAATTGGTATAAAAGAAGAAAACTGCACTCACAAGTTCAATGACTTGATCAGGAGATATCCAGGACCATTCCCCAAACTCGGGTTTCTCAGTTCCGTCGCCAAGAAGATTGATTTCTTCGTCTTTCCCAGTAAACTTGAGGAGAAACCTAAGAATGCCACAAGGAAACAGTATTTTTGATTGAACAAGCTCGAAATCAAATGACGTGAATCTTGATTATATATCACTGAGTGTCTGAAAGACTCACCATTTCTGTGCTTGACCCTTCCAATCTGATCCCCATCGGACGTTAAGCTTCTCCCTAACATCTGGAGGGAAATCATACGTTACCCAGTGAGGTGCCTAGAGACAAAAAGAAGAAGCTGAGATTGGATTTAAAGGTTATGAAATATGGTTAAAGAAGAAGCTAAACCAGGTTATGAAATATGGTTAAAGAAGAAGCTAAACCTCTGCGATAATCTCAGCGGAGTGCACTCCAGTTTCTTCTTTAAGCTCTCTCATGACTGCAACTCTTGGATCTTCACCCTCGTCGATTCCACCCTTTCAACATCAAAATTTGAATCTAATCAGAAATGGATTGTACAAGTAGAAACCTGGTCCTTAAAT
This sequence comes from Eutrema heterophyllum, assembly GCA_002933915.1. Classification (NCBI taxonomy): domain Eukaryota; kingdom Viridiplantae; phylum Streptophyta; class Magnoliopsida; order Brassicales; family Brassicaceae; genus Eutrema; species Eutrema heterophyllum. The sequence continues at coordinate 437,520 of PKMM01050415.1, read as the reverse complement.
CGATTTTTCTTGGGGAGTTGGGATTATTCAAGTCAAGCAGTATGAATGATGCAACTACAACTGATATGATCATCGTAAAACAAATCAGAAAACGGGAGAGAAACGAATCTAATCTAAGAAATCGAATCTAAGAAATCGAATCTAGAGATCAACCTGAGGCATTTGCCAAGCACTGGGAATGTCCAACCTTGAAGCAGCGAAAATCTGCAGTTATTGAGAGCCGAGTTATCAGAAAAAGAACAAACTGCGGAGAAGGAGCAGTTTCGTCACCTTTTTGGAAGAATTCATGAGACAGACACCGACATTTCTTCTGTATCCTTCTGGAGGAGATTCCATGGACGACGACGAAGAGCACCGAGCGGAGGAGGCCGGAGAGTGCCGGAAGCGGTGGAAGAAGGGCAGGCTGGAGAATTTGAGCGGTTTCAAGGGGTAATTTCGGAAAGAAGGTATTATAGGCGGAGGAGCTGGATGATGTAAGACAAGGGATCGGTACACTGCCATTAAACAAAGTGGCGACTCAATTTCGAGCCAAACCTACTTTCCACGCATTCAGGAAATAATATCTAATTGGACCGTTATGCCCTTGATTAGTCACGGAAAAATACTTTACTCTCTATTTATTTGTCATTTTGTACTTTTGTTGGTTTAATTTTTCACAAACACAGTAATTTATTAGACAAAAAAGATGAAAATGGATAGATTAGTGATATGGAATAGTTTAAAATCCAATTTTTATTTGTTTAATTACAAACATCAAGTTAATCGTTGGAAACAAAACATGATTTCGGATAGAAACAGAGAGGTAAACTAAGTCTGGTTTTCAACTGATTGCAACTCCAAGTTTTAGTTCCAAATAGACAAAAGATGATAAACAAAAATTCAAAACAAAGCGAGACATTAATCTCCAACAGAAGAAGGAAACAACGTTTAATCCATAACACTCCAGTAAAAACAAGACTCTTGTCTCCTAACTCTTTTGATTCAGACCGATAAACTCAAGACTTAGAATCTTCTTCCAGGCCGGCCATGGCCAAACACATTGCCCGGTGCCAAAGCTTGTGGCTCCACTTCAGAAAACCCAGGAATATCAGACATTCCCAAAGCAGCAAGCATCTGTAGAGTCTCTTTGTCCACCTTAATCTCATCGGTTTTAATGGCTGACTCGTCAGGGACAAAGTCCATTCGCCGTTCACGCTCTTCCTCTTGTAGCTTGAGGGAGATTCCACGGACTGGACCCTTTTGGATACGTTTCATCAAGTGGGTGGAGAATCCAGCAATCTTGTTGCGGAGTCTCTTTGAAGGGATGATGGCAACTTCTTCCAAGATCTTCTTGTTGGTGTGGAAGTCAAGAGTCATCCGAGAGTAGTACTTCTCGATGACTTGACGAGAAGATTTCTTCACGGTCTTGGTTCGGACACGCCCCATCTTTCAATTACCTGTAACGTACCTGCTAAAGGAAGAAGAACCAAAGAAATTCATGTCTTAGTAAGAAGACTAATTAGGGATTGAAAATCATGTTCATCAATACCATGAAATTCCAATACTTAGGTAACTGCCACTCAAACGTGGATTTGTGTCCCATGATATCAAAGTTCGGGTGAAAACACATTGAAATGGTGATCTCAAATAGAATAAAGAGATCAATAAACATAAGAACAATATTAGAGGATCGAGATACTACTCGGCACAGTTGGTTTGTGTCTTAATATTTAACATTATGGTATGATACTAAAAACCTGAATTGCTATGTACAAATAGAGTCTATAGAACTGCAGATGAATCAAGAGAAATCCATCGACATATGAACACTGAACTTGATACAAGTGTGAAAACATATTATAAAAATCTAAGCCATTGATAATCAAGAGACTTATTAAGATTTTTTGAAGGAAAGTTTTCGATCTTATCGGAATTTCATCACTACTAAGACCAGATCTAAGAAATATAACAGACATCAGTAGCATAGACAACAAGAATCAAGGGATTGGTATAATAATCAAAGACGATAAACACAGATCAACAACAAAACTTAACGACATTGGTCATCTAAACATCAGAAGGAGCCAAAAAAGAAGAAGCTAAACCTATGCAAAATCGAATACAAATTAAGATCAACAATCGGACTAACCTTAGAGGAGAACGAAAGGAGGAGAGAGCAAGAGAAAAGAGGTGCAAAGAGGCGGTTACAGCAGCCGGAAGCTGAATATATGCTTCTTCTCATTTAGGGTTTTCGCTGTTATTTCGTGGGCCAATAAATCTCGGCCCAATAAGTTAAAATATTCAGTTAATCGTAGCCGTTTACTTTTTCACAAGCCCATTCTTGTGTGAAACCACCTTCCCCAGGGTTCGAGAGTACAACCATGTACGCATGTATCGATTTGTCATTTGAATAAACGCTTCAATTCTGAATACGTTGTACGAAAGTTTTGTAATTCTTTTCACTCAACACATAAAGTTTACAAAAAGATTATACTATCTTGATACTATAAGATGATTTATCATAATTAACTACTTTACTATAAACTGAGACCTTAGTATTTAATCTTCTGTTGATTTTGTTCAAGTAAAGCGACGATCATACATTATTTGATCTTCGTATGCATTATGTGGAAAAAAGAAAAAAAAAATCTGTGATGTCTTTTATAGAAAAGTAAGTTAAAGATGTTTAACGAAAAACTTGATGGAGATAAAATTGAAATCAGTCATGACTAATTTGGTCACTGAGTTACCATATCTATATATTCTTCATTTGTATAACTTGTAGTATTTGAGAAGCAAATCGGATATCTAGTTAAATATTCAAAATTTAATACGGATATTTAATATCAAATATATATATATATATATATATATAGAGAGAGAGAGATAAAAAAATACTAATCCGGATAAAACGGGAGTACATCATATTTACTACGTTCATATCGTGGGATACTCTACACATGAAGTCTGAAGTATTTCGAAAAATTCAGCAGATTTCATGTGAAATCTCCAATTAATTTAATTCAAGATTTTGGTCAAATGCAAAACTAACCTAGCGTAGACTTCGTATGAAGTCTACACGTTTCAGACTTCACATGAAGTCTACTTTACTAAAGTCAAACTTGGTCAACTGCAAAACTAACCTCTAGTAGACTTCGTTTTTAGAGTAGACTTCAGGTGAAATTCCGCAGACTTAATCAGAAGTCTGCTCGAAAAAGTCAAATTATTACAAATTTTGGTCAATTGCAAAATTAACCTGTTTATTCTGCAGAGTTCACGTGAAGTCTACTTCTGAAAAGTCAAACTTTTGGTCAGTTGCAAAAATATACCCCTAATTTACGGCGGAGACTTCATGTGAAGTCTACTTAAATGCGTAGATTTCATGTGAAGTCTGTAATATTTCCTTTGTTAATTTGCAATTGCAAAAGTAACCTAAAAACAGACTTCGGTGTGAAGTCTACTTCCATATAGGGAACAGACTTCACACCGAAGTCTGCTTCCATACCGGGAACAAACTTCTGTGTGAAATTTGTGTGGTTAATTTTGTTAAAAATGCATTTATAGCATATTTGTAACGAATTTTTTAGATTTTCTTGTTCCCACATGTATCTTTGTTGTTGTTGTTGCATCAGTATGAGTTTGACTTGTTTATGTACATGTTGTAATTATGGAAAAATCAAATTTCTTGTTTGATTAGGCTTTAAGCTCATTGTGCAGACTTCACTTGAAGTCTGCTTCATAATACAGGGCAGACTTCAGGTGAAGTCTATGTGGTTAGTTTTGTTAAAAATGCATTTATTATAGCATATTTATAACGAAGTTTTTAGATTTTTTTGTTCTCCATGTGTGTTACTTATTGTTTTTGTTCCTGTATGAGTTTGACGTGTTTATGTGTTATAATCATGGGAGAAACAATTTTGTTGTTTGATTAAGCCTTTAGCTCATTGTGCAGACTTCGGATGAAGTCTACTTTTATTTACGATCGCTAATGTGGTTTATATATGTTTTTTTTTACAGAGAATGGTTCAGTTACCTGTTGTTCATGGAGAATGGGTGATGAAAGAATGGTCGTGGCATTTTGTGGTGGATAATCGCAAAGGAGGGAGAATGTTCTTTTTGAGCGATGGTTGTACACATGGTGAACTCGTTGGAATGGCTCAAGATGATTATATGCTAGACAAGAAAACTGAGTTGGTGGAGTTAACTTATTCATTACGGGATTAATTTTGGAAAAATGGCTCCGGATACCCCTCCTATACATGTCACAAATGATAGACAAGTTTGGAGTTTGATCGAGTTAAGTAGAACGCATGTTGTACGTCTTTGTGTATCGAATTGTTTTGATAAGGATACTGGAAATAATGACGACGTGGATGGACATGCGGATGAAGATTGTGATGAAGATGCAGACGAAGATGCAGACAAAAATGCGGAAGAATGTAAGGATGAAGATGCGGATGGGGCTAGTGGTGGTGATGTTATGGGTAATGATGGGAAAGTGAAAGATGAGGACGAAGATGAGGATTACAATCAGTATGGGAAAGTGAAAGGTGAGGATGATGATAAAGATGATATGTGGTTTGATGATGAGGATGTGAAAGTCGGTTCGGTTGGTCGAGGAAGTTACGAAACGACATGGTCTGACAAAATCTATGCCAAAGCAAGTTTTTCTAGCAAGGATGAGCTGGTATCAGAGTTGCGATTGACGGCGGTAATGTTAAAATTCGCATTTAAAGTATATAAGTCTACAAAAATTCTGTTTGTGGCTAAATGTCGTGTGAAAGAATGCGAATGGAAGCTTAGACCGGGTGAAGAACAAATCAAACACGTTTTGGGTGACAAAGTATGTGAGAGTTCATACATGTTCAGTGGCAGACCGAATGGATCATTGTAGACATTGTACTCCAAGATATATTGCTACGCTATTTGTAGAGCGCTTCGGAATAATCGATAGAATTACAATGACGCATATCAAAGATTCAATGAGGGTGTCCTTTGGTATGAAGATGGATTATACAACTTCATACAGAGCATTGATATATTCCCAAGAATTGGTGAGGGGAACATTAGAAGATGGATATGGGAATTTGCCTTCTTATTTGCATCTAATCGAAAAAGCCAATCCGGGAATTGTCACTGGTCTTGAACTTGATGATAAGAATAGATTTAAATATCTATTTCTAGCTTTTGGAGCCTCGATAGCTGGTTTTTAATATCTCTAACGAGTTATTGTGGTGGATGGTTGTCATCTAACTAGGACGTACAGAGGTGTTATGCTAGTGGCAACCGCACAAGACGGTAATTTTCAGATATTTCCATTGGCTTTTGGAATTGTAGACTCTGAGAATAATGATGCATGGGAATGGTTTTTTACCAAATTGCACGGATGTATTTCAGATGAATATCCTTTGGTGATAGTTTCTGACAGGTACACCTCCATTAAAAAGGCATGTGATACGGTTTTCCCTTGGGCAACACGAGGGATATGTTATTATCATCTACAGCAAAATATAGTCACAAAGTTTAAGGGGAAACATCTCATGTACTTGGTCAAACGTGTTGCGTATGCGTATACGGTTTACGATTTTAACCGATACATGGACGAGATACGGCATATAAATCCCGAGCTTGCAACGTACTTGGAGAACGCATACATGAAGCTATGGTCACGAGTTCACTTCTCAGGAGACAGATACAACATAAAGACGAGCAACATCGCATAATCTATCAATGCCGCACTTAAGCTTGCACGAGGATTTCTCATATCATTCCTTTTGGAGTTTATACGAGAGAAGCTAGGAAGGTGGTTTTGTAAAAGGAGAGAAGATGCTTTGAGTCTCACAACCCACCATAGTCGGGGAGTTAAATATTTGTTGGCGATTCGTGAACATTATGCGAATAAGATGACGGTGGAACACATAGATGGTTGGCGAGTCAATGTGAATGGAGGACCACGAGATTGTGTTGTTGATTTGGAACATCGAAAGTGTGCTTGTGGTGTGTTTGATATTGAGAAAATACCTTGCTCACATGTTATTGCAGCTGCACTAGAGGTTCGGATGCATGTGTCTACGCTTGTATGCCCGACATACACAAAGGATTATTTGTATACGACATACTCGCACAATATCTATCCCAAAAATGATCACCTCGAAGCTCTTGAAAGAGTACAATGTCTTCCTCCAGAAGTCCGACGTAAATCAGGCAGACAGAAGAAGTCCATGTGGCAATCTTGGCTAGAAATTTCAAGGATGAAAGGCACTAAACCGCGGATAGTTGTTCAAAATGCAAACATCCAGACCATACTCAGTTGAATTGTGTAAGTTGAAATCATCTTGTTAATTGTATCAAGTTTATTGTGTACTTCGGTGTTTTGTTATAAGCTTATGTGTTTTTTTCACTTAGGTATGGAAAATTGGCGATAACTAGAGATCTGCTATCGAAGTCTGTTATCGAAGTCTGCGTTGGAAGTCTGAACTTGTTTATATTTGTTATGCGATTAAGCACCTTGAACTTGTTTTGTAAGTCTGAACTTGTTTGTTTTTTGTTTTTGTTGTTTTTACATGTTATAATGCCCGAACCTGCATTATTATGTTAAATCCTAGTCATTACAAAACAACTGCCTCAGAACAATGTTACATCATTTTGTCAAGTTCCATTGATAGGTTACAAAAAATTCCTACCCTATCAATAGTTACAACTTTTTTGTAGGTCACAAAAATATCCCCCACAAAAATATCCCCCAATAGTAGCCAAAAAATATTGCAAATTTCCACGTATGTTAGTCTCATACGTTAGGGGGCCTTCTCATAGAGGTCCAGCAATTTATCCTCGCTACACGCCTCGTATCTCGCCGTGTCACGTATGTTAGTCTCATCAAATATCTCGGCCACTAGCTTTTCCCTATTAGCTTTGATGTTGGCATCACACAAGGTCGAAGGAAATGTCATTCCAAGTGCATGGCTTTCAATATACTTCAAACAATACACTCCACAATCACCACTTTGAATGTTTTGGGGTAATCTTGGGCCTTTAATCCGCTCATGTGTGAATGGATCGTATGGGTACTTGGCTTTTTTCTCCACAAAAGCTAGCTCATGAAGTAAATAAGGCAATATGACAGCAATAGGCTCCACTGCCGCATCAATTTATTGATCCTTAGCATAATCAACAATACTGTCCCAAACAACAATGTTTTTTTTCGGAATTGATATCCACATAGCGACTCAATAATCTTTTTTTACGTTTAAGGCCGAGTATATATCATCCACTTCGAGCCCACATGTCTTATTTGTTTTGCAATAAGCTGGATATTCACCTACATGGTAATCCAACGACCCAAGAGGTACCAATTTACCTGATCCGTCGGCATTCGGGAGAGAGTCAACGAAATCCTTGTACTTGGCAATCCACATCGAGGCAAAAAGAGAATCAAGAAAGCAAATTCTTGAAGTCGTAAACCATTTTGGATGCTTCATGGATCGAAGCCTCAGTAAACTCATCCCAGCATCTATGTGATGCTTTTACAAAGTCATATGTTAAACAATAGTAGACCAAACAGAGTAGGAACTCTGTTTTGGAAGTCTGTTAAAGAAGTCTGCAACAGTCTGGTTTATTTTAAATTGCATAGAACCAAAGGAAATACCGTCTATACCGTGTCACGAAGCCATTTTTGTGGAGTTCGTAGAATGCAAAACCACTCAAGTGAAGAGAGAAATTTCCTTTTTGGATAATCGCTGTAAAACAGAAACATGCGGCAAGTGTTAGGTTGAGTAATATAATAACTACCATTCTAAACAAAATAATCCATTTAGAAAGTGGTGACTTACGGATCAAGTTTCAACCAATCAACTAGCACCTTCACCTTTTGCTTATCAACGGGATCAAAAGGATCATATCCACGGCCTTGTATTCTCGGGTTTGGAATGATTTCCTTTACAGTGCTATTTCCTTGAAAAGGATGCACCTGTGAAGACGCAAGCCTCCTAAGCATGTCACTCTTTGCACGTTGCAAAATCTAGACTGCTTTTTTCTGTTTCTGTTGTTTCTCTCTTTGAACTGCCTCAAAATCTATGTCACAAAGTTTTTTGTCAAGAAGCACAACACTTAGTTCTCTTCCACCATTCACACTTTCACTCTGAACCTCATGATTGTGCTCTTTGACACCATGATTTTGCATGGTGACACGATTACTCTGCATTTTTCCAAGAACCAGAAAAATATTTAGCAAAACAAACTAGACTTGATATCCACATAAGAGCAAACCAAACATAAAGCAATGTTTGAACAACCAAATAAAAAAATAAGAAAAATAGTTTTGTACACAAACAACTTCAACCAAAGCAACCACAAGTTTTGAAGGAGAGTCTAATTCTTCTTTTTTCTGCCCCTTTTTGTTGGGAGTTGATTTCAAACTAACCCCTATATCCGGATTGCTGGTGCCCTCCTCATCATTACTGGTTTTGCCATCCACTGGATTTCCATTGGATTTGACCTGCTCATAATCACCAACGTGCTCTTTTGGTCCACCTTTCATTGCCTCTATTGTCCGCTCGACAGCTTCTACCTTCTCGCTAAGGAGCTTGATCTGATATTCACAATTACTCAGCCCATCCATCATCTTCGTAGAAAAGTTGTTGAAGCATTTGTCTATGTGTGCTTTTATTGTGGCAACCATGGACCCATCCTCATCCACATTAGATTGAGACCTCTTTCGACTTTCTTCATCCGAGTTAAAGCTCCTTTTGTTGTCTACTGTATACTTCGACTTCACATTATTTGAGGTCTTAACACCAACCAGAGGCCAATGACTCCGAGTCCACTTCCAAGGAACATGACCAAACTGTCCAAACATTACTTTCACAATGTTCTCAATCTTCACATCTTCTTCATCATCATCCCACAATGGGAACATCTGGTCAAATTCCTTCACAACGTAGTTGTTTACACGGTCCTACGAAAAAAACAGAGAGTTAGATCATCATGGAATAAGGCAGATAAAATCAGAACATCATAATCTTTAAAAACACAGAAAATTACATGTTTAAACATATTCTCTTTGACATAGTTTCTGCCTCTGGATCCTTTGTAAGCTAGCAACGGTGGCATCTTGGTCAAATCTCTCTCATTGGCTGACTCTATCAGGTTTTTAAAAGCGACTTTTCCCCATGGGTAGTTCTCAAAAGCACCTAGATCCATCACTAGCCTAGCCATCTTAACATGTGTGGGTGCTAAGCTTTTTCGTGCTTCAGTGAAACCAGCATAGATGGCTAGATATCCCAACCTCAACCGATCCTCCCGAGACCATGATCTAGAAACCTTACACACTGCCATCAAATCGTCAATACTTGGACCCATCTTAGTACTCACTCCCATTTGCTCCCAGAATTCTAGCATCTCCTCTGAAATCAAAACCTCTGGATTGTCCAGATTGTCAACATAATCGCAGTTGAGTCATGTAAGCTGTTCACACTCATTCAATGAAAATCTCACAGGGTTTACACCAATGAGACTCCAAATCTCAAATTTCTTCTTGCAAACTAGCTGAAAACTGAGCATATAATGTACCAGCCTCGATGCCCAACCAAAATCCAATTCATTGAACCTTAAAACACACACCCAACCTCGAATTAAAAAACTCTGCCCATTCATCTTCTTCTAGTGCTTCAGCTACCGCAGCAAACAACTTTGTCTCACTGCTATAGTAACCTATGCTAACCTATGCTTTTAGCTGGAATGGGCTCATCGCCTATTGTGAAAAACCGTAATGGGAATTCTTGCTCATCCATTTATGATGGCAAGTGAAGTCTGCAGTCAATGAGAAATCTGTAAAAATTAAACGAAGTCTGAAAACGAAGTCTGAAAAAATTATAAAAGTCCAACTGAGAAGTCTAAAAATAGCTGAGAAGTCTGTAAACGAAGTCTAAATACACTGAACAAAAATGAGCAAATGAGAAAATCGAAACCGAGCAAAACTGAGCAAATCGAAACCGAACTAATTCGCAAAATACACTGAACAAAAATGAGCAAATGAGAAAATCGAATTAATACCCTAACAACTTCGAACAAAGCATACAGATCTAGAAAAGAAAAACAAGAGATTTAGAGATCTGGAAAAGAAATGAACAATACACTGAAAACAAATAAAACTTCAACAAACTGATAAATGAGAAAATCGAAAAAAACCCTAACAACTTCGAACAAAGCAGAGAGATTTGAAGGACTCTACCTTTGTTGTAGGTAAACCAGCGGCGGCGGAAAGCAAAATTGGCGGCAGGAAACAGATCTGGAAAGAAAAACAAGAGATTTAGAAAGGAAAAACAAGAGACGGCGACAGGTAAAAGGAAACCGGTGGCGGCAAGAGAAATCGGCGGCGGCTTACCGTTTGCCGGCGGCGGCTTACCGTTCGCCGGCGGCGGCAAGGGAAACCGAAATTGCCACTTAGAGAGCTTCTAGGGTTTTTTTTTTTTACCAACAACAAATGTGTGTCTCTTGTAAAATCGATTTTATATGTTGGTAATTTTTCTGGGTAGGTTCAAATGCATTGGTTCAATTTTGGTTATGTGCAAACCAATTTGGTATAGTCTAAATCAATAATTCGACTAGGTTTATTTTTCCGGTTAGGTTTGGTTAATTAACTTAATTTAATGAGAAAATTTTCGGTTAGCTTAATTATTTTCGGTTTAGCAGACTTCATATGAAGTCTCATATACCCTAAACTATAAATAGACTTCACCTGAAGTATGATATACCCTAAACTATGAATAGACTTCACCTGAAGTCTCAAAAGTTAAACAGACTTCGTTTGAAGTCTCTAAATTGGTGCAGACTTCAAATGAAGTCTGCTAAATCTAAACCCTAAATCGAATATTTTGCACTCAAAAGTAAACTCTAATTCAAAACTTTAACCATATATGCACAATCAAATACATAACTCAAAATATTATGAAACTTATAAATATGAAACAATAATAACTACCAACAAATGACCACATGTTTAAACATATGGTTATGCACTATGTATTATGTATCCATTTAATTACTAGTATGTATGAGACTATAACATAATTTATCTTTGTTGGTTTAATTTGGTTCAATTGTATGAAATTTTAATTTATATACATCACAATTGTTTATATTTAATTTATGCAAACAAATTTTTAATCAAATTATTTTTTATTATTTTCAAAATTTAAATATAAGATTTAATTACAGAAAAGACTTTCTTATGAAGTCTATATAGTAGACTTCTCTATTTTTTTAGTAGACTTCACAAGGTTATAATCGTAATTGAGACTTCTGTTTTTTGTTTGGTCATAAGGAATGTAATTGTAATTTCCCTATCCCTTTGAGTTATTTTTGTTTTAAATTGAATAAAATGTCCACTTTTGTATTTAAAATCAAATTGTGAGTCATTTTTGGCAATTCCTCCATAAATATTTCCCTGACAAAATGAAAACTTGACTGTTTTGTTTTTTGGTCAAATTTGTTTGGTTGGGAAAAAAATGTTTCCTTTCTATAACATTTTGCAATATATTTCTATTATATATGCTCAAATTTAGATTTAAATATCTTATATGTGTCGAAATACAAATTTATTTTTACACGTATCACAATCTAATTGATTAAAAATCGTCATTGTGGCTATGAAATAAATTCATTGGACTTGTAATAATAAGAAATATGTAACTAAATGAACGGAAAAAAATTGAAGAGAAAGAAATTAAATAAAAACATTGTACAGAACATAGCAAACTAAAGAAGTTACCCTTGAATATAAGAAAAAAAGGAAGAAGACCATAAAACAATCCAATTAGAGAGAAGAGAAGCCATACATTTTCTGTAAGTTGATTTGGTTTATGAGTTGTTACATCCCTTGCAATAGTTATTATATATCTATGAATTATATATACTTTTCCAAAGTTGACAACAATTTTTTCTCAACTTCGTGATATCCTTAATTTGTTTTGGGAATTATATGGATGTGAATTCATGGACGAGAGAGGAGAACGAGCAGTTCAAGAATGCATTGCAGTTGTTCTCAGCGTTTTTGCCCACACGGTTCGAGAGTATCGCCCATCATCTGCAGAAATCGGTGATAGATGTTATGGAACATTACCAAGAATTGGTCGATGACCTATTAGAGATCGGATCGATTCAAATTGCTTTACCAGATGAGCTGACTGATGCAATTGCGCAGAGTTTGTATCCGGTTGAGGGAACCATATGGAACAAAGAAGAACATGAGCAAGTATACAATATTATGAGTTCAGGTTTTTTTTTTTTTATAATTAGTGGAATATACATTTTCATACACGTTTATATAAGCCTATATTATAACTATAACATCGATATGGTAGTATATATAGTGGTATTATTTTGTGGATCTATCTTAGGAATCGATACGACCAACGCATTCTCTTCTTAGTTACTACAAAACTCGCATAGTGGTAACACGTTATCAGAGAATTCTTTTTTGCCATAGTTTTATTGGGATACTTGCAAAAATAACTCAGTGGTCAAATGCAAACATAACCCATTTTTTCTCCATTCTCAACAAATACCATTTTCTCTCCATTATATCCTTCACAACCATAACTATTCACGAAAATGCCATTATGTTCTTAATTATTATTATTATGGCATATTCAATTTTCGTGAATGGCATAATCCATAAAATGCTAAGTTAAAGATAAAAGCAGACCTGCATCATTAGACATCAAAACATGATCTAACCACAATAGTAGAACGTAAATAAAATACGTATGCTTTTCTTTCACCAAATCAAATGATGCATCATTATCACAATTTATGAAGTACTAAGTTAAAGATAAAACCATAATGTTGCCGAACACCAGCTTGAACGCACCAGAATGAACAAAGAAAAATGGAGATAAATCTATGATCGATAGAGACATGATTCAATAAAAACTCTATAAATCAACCAAAACTAGTTGCAAATGCTAAAGCTAAACTGTTCTTATTGACAAGCTCTCGCTAAGACACAAAACCACCTAACTCTTAAGAGCAAAACTGGTCGACATTTTTTTTGGTTGTTGCCAACTGATATAACTAATTGATTTGACCATTTTAAAACTTTGAAACCAAACCGAATAAATCAAAATGTATTAGTTTTCTATTTCTAATCACCCGTAATAAAAATGGATGTCATATAACATATGTATAATATAAATTAAATTGTGTTTAATAAAAAGATATAAATTTTAAGAAAGCTAAAAACAAACCGAAGGTTGTATCCAGTTTCAGTTTTTATAAAACTGATATAACTAAAACAATCAAACCGAAAGCAAACCATAAACCAAGGCTCCAAATTTATGAAACTAACCGTAACAAGCACAAAGGAACAAACATGAATGCTTCCGTTCAATGAATAGACTCCAACATAACGACAAAACCACAACAGCAAACAAACAGAGATAAATCAACAATAGCATTAATAACAAAGTGAAAGTGGACTATTGTTATATCTAAAGTAGACAAATAGTTGTACTTACAGGAGCCAGGGACTTGCAGTGGCCTCACCTGGAAAACGCAAACTTGAAATTAGAAAATAACATGAAAGCAAAACGATAACAAAAGAGAAAGAGATATTACCATGGCGCATAAAACTCGACCACGACATCTTTGTTCTGATCCAGAACAATCTCATCGAAATTATCAGGTGTTAACACAACTATATTTTGTGGAACTGCAGCTAATTTCACTTTGGTACCTGAAAAACATATTTGTTTCAACAATAAACAAATTGACGATTCAAAATCATTGGTCAATAAAAATAGTGGTACCTCCTTTGGCGGTTTGCTCCTGGAAGGAAAGGTTCACTACAGCAGAGCTTCCCACCGGAGCAGACGCGAGATTAGACCGCCGGAAAAGCTCTCGAATCAACCGGCGGCGCAGATCTGAGAGAGGGGAGAGGGGGAAGATGGGTTTTTAGTGAAGTGGGGAATTTGGGACTAGATCTTTGGGAAAGGTTGAATAGGGGACGACAGGGGTTCGTTTTTTCTTAGCCATCGTGGTTTTCCGGCGGCGGAGGTCAGGGACCGGCTTTGTTTGTAGCCCTTTTCCACGAGGAGAGAGAAAGTCGATGTGAGATCTTGTCTTCATCTATTTTCACCGAAAAAGTAAAGAAAGAAGATTTCTGATATTTCAAGAGATGAGGAGAGATAAAGACGCGTTAGAACATATGAAGACGGAGAAAAAGAAAGAACGACGGCTTATCACTACGACAACCGGCAAGAATGGCGGAGGTTAAGGGCGAGAGAGAGAGCGCAGCGCCATTTGAGAGAGAGGCTAGATTTTTTTTTTTTAACATAATTAGGGTTACCTCCTTTATAATGGGGTAAAATTTATGGTTAGATTAATTGTTTTGCCAACTTCACATATACCCTAAACTCTAAATATACTTCATACGAAATCAGTTAAACCCTCGATTCTAAATAAACTTTATATGAAGTCTCAAAAATTAAACAGACTTCAAGCAAGAAATGTTTAAATTGGTACAGACTTTGCATTGAAATCTGCTAAACCAAAAACCGAATATTTCACTCAATAGTTAAGACTCTAAATAAAAAATTAAAAATCAAATCTATATGCACAATCAAATACATAACTCAAAATTAACAAAGGAAATATTAGTCACTTCACATGAAACAAAAATTTCTGGTTAGTTTAATTATTTTCAGTTTAGCATATGAAGTCTCCTATACCTAAACTCTATATAGAGTTCATCCAAAGTTTCATATACCATAAACTATAAATAGATTTTTTCCGAAGTCTGCTATATTCTAAACTATAAATAGACTTCACATGAAATCTCAAAAATTAAATAAACTTTCGTTTGTAATCTCTAAATCGGTGCAGGCTTGAAATGAAATCTACTAAATCTAAACCATAAATCGAATATTTTGCATTCAACAGTCAAAGCCCTAAATTAAAACTACTATAAATTGTTCCAACTCAAATAACTTGGCATCTCTTGAATTTGTCGGCATGGATTGAGAAGTTTTCCAGATATTTTTAAGAACGTCAAGAAACTCATTATATCATACACATTGTATTGCTTGACGAAAACAAATGTCTTGAAGTGGACAACGAGATACTATTTGAGTTCGGCTGCTCACCTCACAAGATTACTATTGAATGTGGTGTCAAAATTCATTCAGACAAAGTAACAAGAAATAGCAATAATGAATCTAGATTAGACCAAGTGTTTAAAGACAGATGATTGTAACAAAGCGTCTGAAGACTCTGACAACAGTTGCCGTATAAATGTACTAATATGTGACTCGAGATCAAAGGACAACCTTGAAGGCAACAAACATATTGTTAGACTTGGCTCATCCTCTATTTCAGAGCTTGGTTAGGGTCAAAAAAGAGAGAACCCATAAAGAGTTCAGAACAGAGCATAAGGAAACCCAATGTTGATCATGGAAATATCATCTGAAGAAGAAGATCTTGATGAAGTTCTCTGCTTATGGAATTTATTCTAATGGATTTTGGCAATAAAGATCCCACTTCATCTTTAAACTCGTGCTCGATTCTCATGACATTCTTTTATAGTATAAAGAAACTGGAGTCCCATGCTCCATCAATCACGAGGAAGAAAATGGATTACAAAAAAATCTAGCTATGTAACAACGTGTATAATGAATATCTCTTGAAATTAGATTATTTTTCTTCAGCAAGGAAAGGACACTGAACCGCATTCAATGATGTTTCTAATGCTTTTAGAGTACAATTGGAATCACTCTCAAGTCTCTAACACTTCAACCTAAAGACAGTATAAACAATACAAAACATAATGTCAAATAAAAAAACATAAAGTGACAGAAAATTTGGTAGTATTATTGATAGTTACCTAAATTCAAGTAATGTAAAAAATGTAAGTTGATGTCCACACACATAATAGATAAAGTCGGAAGTTGATGGTTTAAGGGAATAAAACTTGAGGGGTTTTGAGCTGGTCATATGCAGCAATGTTTTGGGGTTCGCATTCAGGGCTGAAGAGACGGACAAGTGTTGCAGTTGATATACTCATGGACACAGCTCCACACCCAGCCCATCGCAGACTCCTTGGCACTGTAATCCTCGGACCTGCACATTCCCCAGAGGCAACATTCATGAATTGAACGGGTCAACAATTTCTTCTATAACCATCTTAGGTTTTGTCACTCAACTATTCTATGTTCCTTTAAATCATAAATCCCAAAAAAAAACCATCCCCAAGACTCATTGCAATGGCAAAAGGAACCGCAAACGCCGATTGTTTCCAAAAACATGTAAAGGTCCAACCATTCACCACACTAATTATTCAACATAGAATTAATAAGGTTTGAATACTTCTTTTGTATTCATTTTCAGCATAAGAAATATATGAAAGATTCATCTATATCTAACAATCAGTTACACAGAACATTGGCTACAATAACTCTATGGAGAAGTTTTGCAGATAGTTTTCCAAACCCTAAGAAACTGATAAGAAAATAGAGAAATATTTTTACCATAATGAAGTCTGCAGAGAACCCAGAAACCAAGAGCTCCACCAACAGTGAAAATGGCAGCAGTTTGTCTCATCAGCCTTGAACATGGCTTTGCATCTGATCTCATCAAATCTCCCTCTGACCATCCTAACTTCTGCCTCAATGCCATTTCTCTCTATGTTAACTACAACCCCACCAAATTTCAGTATAAGAAAAACCAACAAATTCAGTTTTCTGAAAAATATATTCACTGAGACATTTCATCGAGCAGTATAAGGACAACTTTTGAACTACATAAAAAAGAAGACTTTTCTACGTTAATATCTAAGCAAGTTAAAAACAGTCCAATCTTAAGAAAATTTTCGTACATACATACCAAAAACAAAGCGATCTCGTTTCTGGTAAATGCGTATTGTCGCCTAGAGCTTGATAGAAAAAGATGGAGAAAGAGTCAAAAAGACCTGGCCAGTGACCGACATTGAAAACCCAATAAGATTAAACTTTTCACAGGATTAGAGGTTTCTGAATTAGTTTAAAGATAATGCAACAATTAGAACATGAGCTAAAGTATCTTGCTACCAAACAATAATTTTTTTAGTTGCAAAATTGGCAACTGGCCTTTTCACAAACTTGCAACCGACCGTCGAAATAATAATTAATTGTCCGAATTTATTATTTTGGTATGTCAAGTTAGTTGTTTCCTAGCAAATTAATCAGCCAGACAATTAAAAAATAGTACTCAAAGCATTTGGTAAGAGACACATGATTCTCTGCAACCTTTGTCATGGTATAGGGGAGATCGTAGAAAACCTTTAAAAAATAAAAAAAAAATCAGAATTCAAAGAGGTAGTAGAAGAAGAAGATAACGATGGTTACTGGAAAAATTGATGATGAGAGGACACTCGCGGAAGGCGGTAACAGTGTCTCGACAGTGATAGACAAGGCGATTTTGTCACCGTTCTAACTCCATCCTTCGGATGGACCGGGAAACTTAATAACGACGATACAATTGAAAGGAGAAAACTACGAAGATTGGGCTAAGCAAATGTTTTGAGTACTATTTTTTAATTGTCCTGATTATTTTGTAGGTTTGATTGGAAACAACTAACTTGACATACCAAATTAATAAATTCGGGAAATTAATTATTATTTCGACGGTCGGACACAAACATGGGTTTGTGAAAATGCCATGTGCCAATTTCGCAACTAAAAAAAATCTTGTTTGGTAGCAAAACACCTTAGCTCAGGTTTTAATTGTTGCATTATCTTTAAACTAATTCGGAAACCTCTAATAATGGGAAAAGCCAACTGCTAATGAGCCCGGCCCATTAAGATAGCTTAATCTTATTGGGCTTTCAATATCAGTCACTGGCCAGGTCTTTCAGACTCTCTTCATCTTCTATCAAGCTCTAGGCGACAATACGTATTTACCGGAAACTTATTGGGATTTATGATTTAAAGGAACATAGAATAGTTGAGTGACAAAACCTAAGATACAATGGTTATAGAAGAAAATGTTGACCCGTTCAATTCATGAATGTTGCCTCTGGGGAATGTACAGGTCTGAGGATTACAGTGCCAAGGAGTATGCGATGGGCTGGGTGTGGAGCTGTGTCCATGAGTATATCAACTACAAAACTTGTCCGTCTTTTCGGCCCTGAATGCGAACCCCAAAACATTGCTGCATGTGACCAGCTCAAAACCCTTCAAGCTTCATTCCCTTAAACCATCAGCTTCCGACTTTATCTATTATGTGTATGGACATCAACTTACATTTTTTACATTACATGAATTTAGATAACTATCAATAATACTACCAAATTCTGTCACTTTATGCTTTTTTATTTGACATTATGTTTTGTATTGTTCGTACTGTCTTTAGGTTGTAGTGTTAGAGACTTGAGAGTGATTCCATTTGTACTGTAAAAGCATTAGAAACATCCTTGAATACGGTTCAGTGTCCTTTTCTTGCTGAAGAAAAACAATCTAATTTCAAGAGGCATTCATTATACACGTTGTTACATAACTAGAATTTTTTGTAATCCATTTTCTTCCTCGCGATTGATGGAGCATGGGACTCCAGTTTTCTTATATTATAAAAGAATGTCATGAGAATCGAGCCAGAGCATAAAGATAAAGTGGGATCTTTATCGCCAAGATCCATAGAATCAATTCCATAAGCAGAGAACTTACAAAACCTTCTTCTTCAGATGATATTTCCATGATCAACATTGGATTTCCTTATGCTCTTTTCTGAACTCCTTATGGTTTCTCTCTTTTTTTACCCTGACCAAGCTCTGAAATAGAGGATGAGCCAAGTCCAACAATATGTTTGTTGTCTTCAAGGTTGTCCTTTGGTCTCGAGTCACATATTAGTCCATTTATACGGCAACTGTTGTCAGAGTCTTCAGACGCTTTGTTACAATCATCTTTGTCTTTAAACACTTGGTCTAATCTAGATTCATTATTGCTATTTCTTGTTACGTTGTCTGAACGTAACAAGAAATAGCAATAAACTGGAAAATATTTCTCTAAATTTGACCTTCACGTTATGTATAAACTGGAAAATATTTCTCTAAATTTGGTTGGTGCAAATACCAGGAAGTGTGACCAAAATATCAACAATCCCGCGAACTAGTCTGTTCTTGACGGGAAGCAAAGACGGAGATGTTAAACTTTGGGATGCAAAAGCAGCAATGATGATTCATCATTGGCCTAAACTACACAAAAACACACTTTCCTGCAGCATAACTCTAGAGGCTACGGTGGAATCATTCGGGTAAGTAAAAGCTTTAAACCTTTTATCCTATTTATTATTCGGGCATATAATCAAATTAAATCTTTATTATCGTTTGGGAAAATTTTAAGTTTAGGTTTGCCAAAGTATAACCATTCTAGCCGTAATAAGGTCTCAATTTTCTAGATTAGTTTTTTTCTGTCGTTTAATCCTCACTAAATTAAGGTGTTGTATCATCGTTAGAACTTAAAAGTTTGTGTTTATGTTAAAATTTTGGTGCAGGCTGGGGTCACTGATATACAAATTTGTCCGAATGGATTTATCACTTGTGGTGGTGATGGCAATGTGAAGTTCGTCAGCCTCAGAGATTCCTACGTCGATGGAAAATAAAACATTTTCCGGGAAAACTATTACAGCCAAAAAGACGAGTGTATCTTCAATTATCAAAATCTAAGCCATTGATAATCAAGAGACTTATTAAGATTTTTTGAAGGAAAGTTTTCGATCTTATCGGAATTTCATCTTTAGACCATCACTACTAAGACCAGATCTAAGAAACATAACAGACATCAGTAGCATAGACAACAAGGAATTGGTATAATAATCAAAGACGATAAAAACAGATCAACAACAAAACTTAACGATATTGGTCATCTAAACATCAGAAGGAGCAAAAACAAAAAAAAAGCTAAACCTACGCAAAATCGAATAGGCCTGGGCAAAAATAATTTATACCGAAATACCGAACCGAACCGAACCGAAAAAACGGTACTGGTATTGGTTCGGTTATAGGTAAATTAACCGATGGTTTTTTTTTTTGGTACCATGGATATCGGTACCTAACCGAAACCGAACCGATATCCATTCGGTACACCGAAACACCGAAATATAGTAAGATACATATTACACATATATCATATATGAATAATGAATATATTGTTACTTTTGTACTTTTGTGTTTTGACGATTCAGCTTCACCCTAATTCCTAAACTACATAAAGCAAAATCCCAAATCTAAAACTTTGTGTTTCACTTTTCAACTTTGATTGTTTTGAATCGGTATTAGTTTTATTTATTTCGGGTTTTTGGTTACAATTTCGGATTTTGGTTACTGTTTCGGGTAATGGTTACTAAAATAACCGAAAATACCGAAACCGGTACCGAACAGAAGGGTATCCGATTTCAAATGGTATTTTTCGATTCTTTAAATTCATAACCGAACCAAACCGAAACCGATTGAGACCGAACCGATACCGAACCGAAAATTTTTGGTACCTATATGGTTCCTAAATTTCAGTAACCGAATAACCGATACCGATCGGTACATACCCGAAACCGAAACCGAAACCCGAATGCCCAGACCTAAAATCGAATACAAATAAACATCCACAATGGGACTAACCTTAAGAGGGGAATGAAAGGAAGAGAGAGCAAGAGAAAAGAGGTGCAAGGAGGCGTTAGAGCAGCCGGAAGCTGATCAGGGGATTTTATGCTTCTTCTCATTTAGGGTTTTCGCTGCTTATTCGTGGGCCAAGAAACCTCGGCCCAATAAGTTAAAATATTGTGTCCGTTTACTTTTTCACAAGCCCAATTCTTGTGTGAAACCTTCCCCAGGGGTCGAGAGTGCAACCATGTACGCGTGTATCGATTTGTCATTCGTATAAACGCTTCAATTCTGAATACGTTTTGTGAAAGTTTTGTAATTCTTTTCACTCAACACATAAAGTTTACAAAAAGATTATACTATCTTGATACTAGAAGGTGCGTAGTTAACAGCTTTACTATAAACTGAGACCTTAGTATTTAATCTTCTGTTCAATTTGTTCAATTAAAGCGACGATCATACATTATTCGATCTTCGTTTGCATTATGCGAGAAAAAAAAATGAAAAGCCTGTGATATAGAAAAGCAAGTTAAAGATGTTTAACGAAAAACTTGATGGAGATAAAATTGAAATCAGTCATGACTAATTTGGTCCAAAGAAGGCAGCTAAGGTTGGTGTTTCCTTTCAACTCCCGCTTGTGAGAAAACGATATGTAAAGATGAATATCTCCTCAATGATATGATTTCTAGGATTTTAACATAGGATTCTAATAGATAAATGATTTCATTAGACTAAATTAAAAGACGTGTGGTTTGAGCAGTAGGTAATGGGTTTATCACCTCCCGGCTCTGCTTCCGTGCGTTTAGTTCCTTGATATTTAGGCCAAAAATGCGCTAAACTGTTGGTAAGACAAAGGGCTCCTGCAAACTCAAAAATGCTTATTTATCAATATCATTCATTCCCACTTTTGACTAGTTGCTAGCTCTAGGAATTTCAGAATATACCTGGCTTGTTTAAGGAACTCTTTCAAATCAAATCAAAAGAATGATTGATATTGAAATCTCCTTGTATGTATATAAGTTTAATCAAAGAGAGATGTAATCTTTCGTTAAAGGCTGTTTTAGCCATTTCAGAACGTTTTCATAGACGATGAATGTGATTGGAGGAGAACACTTTTCAATAGATTTGACGGTTAGTCCCTTGTAGAAACCTCCGAAAGAGGAAGGACCCATAATCATCATTCATTAACATTGTTTTATGTTTGTGGTTCCATCTCTACAATCTAAATAATACTCCGATACAAAGAATAACTATTTGATCCTAGAAGGTGATTTCTTGTTGTTAAATCATTTCGTTTTCATATCTTCCGTTCAGCTAAAGCGACCATGTATGGTAATGTTACTCGCTCGATCTTTTTTTTCTTTTTTGCTTTATAAAAATATATAAACTCCTGGCAAAGGAACTGAGCATCATAAGTTTTCGTAAATATATAATATATAACCTCATCATAACAAACATTAAGCGTTTCAGAATTTTAAGTCCCTCAACGTTACTTACTACAGCCTTTTAAATATTCCAATGAAAAGTTTTCTTCTTTTTCTTTGTTTTGTATTACCTCAAGAGTTGAAGCTTTGTGCTGAAGCTTTCTTGAGCTCTAGAGCTCGTTTATAAGGCGGTGCAATCGGAGGCTGAACCGGGTCCAAACTCTGGTATGACGATCCATCTGCTTCTTTCGGGAGTGGGTAAGACCGGTCTGAGTCATAACCGCTTAAGTCACCACATGCCAAGAATGGAATATAAACTTTGTTGGGTCCTTCAAGCCAACCACTACTGCAATCTGCAAATAACCAAGAAAATAGAAAATCTCAAGACCAATCAAGAATATTTCTTTGCCTTATCCAAAAGGTTAAATTCACATGAATAGAACATTTTAGCTGACAGATTTAGGTTGAGAAAGAGTAATTTAAAAGTGTACTACTCAACAATGCACAAGTTAGTTGTGTCTAACTTGAAGAGCTTCTGATTTTGAAGGTGAAGGTAAGAGTTTTTTTTTACCGAGATCGCTTCCACCTGAAGGGCTTCCAACTTTCTCCAAGAGACGATGCAGATCTCTCGGGCTAAATCCTTCGGGTGGGGAGTAATTTTCGCAGACCGCAAAAGCCTCTATAAAAAAAAATAAGTGGAGAAATGCAGTCAGAATCTCTCAAGAAAGCAATATTTTACCTCTTTGATGATTAGCCTTAAAGTGTAAGCAAATCATATTTGCACATGTGAAAGTTATACTCTTTTACCAATACTAGAATTGCGGCTGCTTTTAGGTTTCGCAAAAGTTACAGCTGGGAAAAACAACTTCAGCTACATATAAAAGCAAATAACTATATCAGTAAAAGCAACAGTCAACTTCATAAGCACAATACCTAAAACTTACCTGACAGAACAAGAGACTTGTATCTTTTCCACGGAATATTTTCGCAATAAATTTTCCACCTTCTTTAAGAACATGTGTTACAATAGTTAAGCCCTAACGAAAAAATGGATTTGTTTATTATTTGTTATTATCTATGAAACACATGCTTCAGGTTAATCCTAAATTTTTGTTTAAACATGGCACGCCGATTCTTGTAAACAGAAACCAAGCTGCTTACCGCTAGTATGAGTTGGGACTGGACATATTCATCCATTTCATGCAAACCGGTAACTGCGAACCAAATTGTGGAAGGTGTTATTTCTATAGCATGAGGTAAAAAATTGAACGGTGGAAAAGACTATAAATATTGTTTTACCATCTGGAGCACCATCACAAACAACCAGATCAGCCTTGCAACCGTCAAAGTGTCTAATGACCTTGAGAAAAAAACCGAAAAACATAGGTAAGCCATAGATTTAAACACAAACTCCAAGCAGATGCAGATACACAAACACAAACTCTAAAGAGATGCAGATAAATCTAAGAGATAGGGGTCGAGAAAATTTCACCACTTCGGCAGTCCGAGCATTAGTTATGTCCCCTTGAACTTGGATGACACCTTCGATTGGAGCCATAGGCTGCAAATCTATGGCCACTATAAGAGGAAGATCTCCTTCTCTGCAAAGTGATTCAGCAGCAACAGACTTTCTCAACAAGTGTGAATTACTAAACGAGCACAATTAAACAATTAAAGAAAAACGACGCTAAAGTGTGAAAATTATGTGACTATTTTACACAATATGAAACTTACTTTGACTCAGCTGAGTACTTTGCAGGAAGATACAATTGACGACTCAAAACCTACGATAAGATGCACTGGTAAGATTCAGAACATGTTTCTCTTTATCTTATCCACTGCGAATTGAGGAACAGACAATGAACTAAGAACAAACCAAACCAGAGATGAAATCAAGATCATCCCCTGCTCTCCTAAATCGATTTTCCCGATGCCTGTCACCTCCCACACTACACTAACCGAACTAAGTTGTCAAGCTAACTGAGATTCCAACTCAACTACAATCCTATGCAAAAAGTTTGGCGCAGTGATTAAATATACCCTGAAAATCTAAAAGTAAAAATAGCTCTAGTTCCAGCTTTAGACTTTCTGAACGGGTTCTTCTTTCTTCTATGCTAAAAGGTCGGCAGTAGTTGCACACATAAGAGATTAGCTAATCACAGAATGCCCAATGTATAAAAAAAATCAACTCAAGATTTCCATACCTGACTCCAGCTACCAGGTGCAGCACATAAATCTACAACCCTCTTCACTCCTGCATATTATTAAGAAGAAAAATCAGGAAAGTTTACATAATCGTTTTTGATATATCACATTGTTCAGCTGCATATTCTTCGCTCAAAAGTGCTGCATTCATTCAATTAATAGTTTTTGACAAATGTCTCTGTGAGATTATAATTTGGAGTCTATCGATGAGGGTTCAGGTGACGCAATTCACTGACCTGGTAATTCATATATATATATATATATATTAAGGATTCAGAGGAGATCACCTTCGAAAATGTTGAATTCCTCGTCAATCTGAAGAAGCTTAAACGCACTTCTGGCACGCCATTCTTCTTCTTTGGCTTTTCGATAGTAGATATCCTAGAAACAATTGATTAACCCACCACCAAAACTCACAAAGAAGCTAATAAATTTCATTGAAGAAGGCATACCCTTTTATCCCGAGAGGCCCATGTCTTCGAAAAATGAAAAAGGGGTTGGTTTACTGCGATCGATGAACACAAGATGTCAGGAGAAAAATGAAGGGACAGAGATAAGTTAACCCAGAAGGGTGTCTAAGAGGCATTCTATCGAACACGTTAAGTGCAAAACGAAATCTCGATGATACAATACAAGGATATAAAGAAAACCCGCACACGAATTACAGCAGCTAACTAGCTATCTGAAGAAGAGTGTCAGCAACGCAGAATTTCAAGCTAGAGCGCAGTGAAGAAGATCAAACACATTGTTATGATATCAAGCACAATAATAATAAAAAATATCTAAACATCAAACGGAATAACATAGCTAAACCTATGCAACAAAAGAACATAAGTAAACATCAACAATCGCGAGGAATATCTTCGGACATACTTACCTTGAAGGAGGAAAGTGAGAGAAACAGAGCGAGACAAGAGATGATGTGCTCTTCAAAAAGGAATCGTTATTATAGTTGCTCTTCTTCGTGGGCTTTAATGGGTCCGCATTGTTCCGATAAAGCCTCGGCCCAATATCAGATTCAACTTAATCGTCCGTTGACTCTCTTTTTTTTTCCTACTAATCACTCCAAAATCTAAATTCTTCACAAGCCTAGGATTCGAGATTGCAAGCATATGCATCTATTTAATTTAACTCCATTTGTATTCAAGCTTATATTCTCTCATAAAAAATTGTCAAGTCTTTTCAGTCAATATATACTCCAAAAGATTGACTGAAAAGTTTACAACAACAATCAACAAATAATCAAAACCCATAATCATCATTTATTAACAACTATTTTTAATGAGGTTAAGAAAGAAATTTAATGAGATTCTTTCTTTCAAGTTCCAACCGAACAAACCCAGTTGAATTATTCAAAGCGTATTTTGATAGGCTTTTCGTGGATAACATACATTATCCATGTTTTAGTTGCATAACGACTTTACTAATTGGACAACTACATTTTCGACCTAACGAATCGAATAAAACGAACTTTGTTTTTACTTTTATTGGTAGAGTATAATAATATCCGATCTTGCAAGTTGCCAAGACTTGATGCTGTTTTGAGCATCTCATCAAAAGGCTCATCCGTTTTAAAAAAATTTGTGGGAATATCATTTTTTATATTAAAACAAAAAAATTACGCATGTTATCTATCGATTTTAACAAAACACAAATAGATGATCAGATATTTTTATGATTAAAATTTGACATATACCATCTAACCTTCTTTTGGCAAAACATATATCATCATCATCTAACCATTCTGCATGTTCTATGCTGAACAAAATATATACGTAAGAAATGGAGTATCTTGAAATATATATTTTTAAATTATATTTGGGTTTGTCTCTACTTTAGTGGCTTTCGAATATTTGTTTTTTTATAGAATTACAGAATATTCTATTTCTGTAAAGCGAATGTCAAAAACAAATGTGGAAAATCAAAATACAATCTTTGAGAAAGTAAAAGCAAGTCAACAAAAATCAAAAGACAAACACTGTCAAGTGTCAACATCTTGAAATTCAAGAAAAGTAAAGGCAAGCCTCTGAGTCTGTGACTGTGACTGACTGACTATGACAATGAACATTCGTAGCTTCTTTCTGCACAGCTTGCCTTGAATGCTTCAAAAGTGGCTGACTTCAGTTTTTTTTTTTTGGGTCAGGGGAGTTGACTTCTATTTATATATCACATTTATACATGATTACTATTAAGAAAACATATATTTTGAAGTTTATTGACTTCAGATTTTACTCTTAAAGCAACTAAATGACGTTTGATTTACCTAGTTACTGTATATATCAAATCTAACATGATATCAAGTAACATCAATATATCCCAAACTCACCCATGTAAAAGTTCCTACTTTTATGCAAATGTTACACTAAAAATTAGGGCTTATTATTATACCTATACTCCCTGTAGTCTCTCCTTTACTTCTCCAACACAAAATGACAAATTCGTTGTTTCAAAGAGACAATTTTGTTAAACAACCCCTAAGAACAGGGGAAAAACAAAAAGACAACAAACTTTTCACCAAGTTTTGTCTACTAAAAAGCATTTTTAATTCAAAACTCTATTGATTCTTTCAAAACTTTCCACGTCTTTGAAATCAAGAGACCCATCGCCTTCAGCATCATAGCTCGCATGAACACTATAAAACACATACACGAGCACGGCCAATCCCGAGAAGAACCCGAATCTAACATACGAAGGAGCATCCAACGATCCAAGCAAGAATATATTCAAAAATATTGAAACGCACGGAGTCCACGGCATCAAAGGTACACCCCAAAACTCAGGAGTTCTAGCTTGAGGTACAACACAATGGAATATCTGCACGATGGCTATAGCCGTCACCGCGCTGGCTCCGAGCATGAACCATTTAGGTGGGCCTGACGGTGCGAGTTTCCAGACTAAGGTGAAGACAATTGAGGTTATGGAGAATAGGCAAAGGAAGGAGAGTGTAGGCCATGGTTTGGTGTATCCAACCGCTACATAACGCCAGAATATAACAGCGTTTGCGACCATGTAGAAGACGAAGAGTGTTCCGATTGAAACGAGGTTTAAAAGGACGTTTAGGTCGGTAAAGAGAGCGAGCGCTGCCGTGAAGATTCCTGAAGAAACACAATACACCATTTTAGGAGTTAAGCAGACGGATATGTTAAGATCCATATTCTTTATTTCTTTAATTTGCTCGCGATCAATCATATTAGCTAGTATTAATAACGCAGATATATTCGAAGATGTACAAAGTCGATTTCGTAATAAAAGTGAAGATATTGGAGGAATATGTTCCATTAGCTCACTTGGTGGATAAGAGTTTTTTTTTTTTTTTTTGCGGAAATATCTGAGTTTTATTGGACGTTCAAGATCTCTCGTTGTGTATTATGTCCAAAATGATTATAGTTAAAAGTCTCAATATTTCCAAATTTTTAAAACAAAACACTTTTTCTTATAAGATGGGTTGTAGTTTTTCTAGAAGTTAGTGGATACAAAATTGGTCAAACTAAAAGTGTTTTTTGAGTTTCAATACATTTTGTTTTTAACAAAAGTTTTCGGTTTATAAAATATAGTATCCAAATTCCAAACTCTTTAGATCAGCAATATTATGAGAAGAAAAACAATGCTTATAAGAAGGAATATGCAAATAAAAGAAAATTGTGGGTCTAGATTCGCTACCACGACACGACTCATCCATTTTGGGCAAATTTTTATTTAAATATAAAATGATTCACCAAGATCTTACACACCAATAATTAGCTTATTGGCCAGACTAATGACCTAGACCTAAAGATGTTATGCGGAAAAGTTGCATAAAGTTCGTAATTTGAGAGCTTGAAAGAAAGAAAGGAAGAGGCTGAATATATATAACTTAACATTAAAGGACAAAAAGGGACCCAGCAATATGTCACAATCAAGACCGTTGAAAAGATTAAACCTTTTGGACGCGTTGGTGAACATGAGCACGACATTTTCTCGGATTCTAAGTTCTAAATTTATGGCCCAACACCAAAAAATCACACAAGAACATAAAACATGGCCTACATTAATATAGACACACACAGTCAGAGCCAGAAGCCTACAACCACAATCACAATCACAATCAAAATTAGTTGGGGGAGTTGTTTTTTTGTTTTAAATAGTGAATAAAAAGATTTGATTCTTNGGACCCAGCAATATGTCACAATCAAGACCGTTGAAAAGATTAAACCTTTTGGACGCGTTGGTGAACATGAGCACGACATTTTCTCGGATTCTAAGTTCTAAATTTATGGCCCAACACCAAAAAATCACACAAGAACATAAAACATGGCCTACATTAATATAGACACACAGTCAGAGCCAGAAGCCTACAACCACAATCACAATCACAATCAAAATTAGTTGGGGGAGTTGTTTTTTTGTTTTAAATAGTGAATAAAAAGATTTGATTCTTTTTTTCTCCTTTTCTACACGTAAATAAATGTATGCAATCACGTGGAAAGTATGATTTACATAACACTCAAATCCAAAAAAAGATCATAGAAAAACAAATCAAAACAACAACAAAAAAATGCTTGAAATTGGGTCCCCACTCCTCAATTGTCTCTTTATCACTTGATGAAAATAAAACAGAGAGAAAACATAAACCGATCTTAACGAAAGGAAAATTCCAACATATAACCTTGAATTAAATTTACGGGATTTGTGTTAGTTTTATTAAATTTTTCCTGGATTTAATTAAGTTTTAGTAAATAGTAGTATTAATTAATTAATAAATGCTGAGAGTTAAGACAAAACTTGATAACTTACCAAGAAAAGCGGAAGCGTTGATTGGAGTGGATGTCTTGGGATGGACCTTAGCGAACCAAGCGGGGACCACTCTTGACCGTCCGATGACGCACATGTACCGAGCCTGACCCAACATCGCTACCAACAACGACGTCAATATCCCAAAACTTGCTCCGATCCCAACCACTTTCGTCACCCATTCCCACCCTTCCGATTTACTAAACGCCGCCGAATATGGTGCTTCAGCATCTATCTGCGTACACAGTACACACACACACACACCTGATCATTACCCAATAGAATTTTTTAAAAAGAATCCCACTTTTAATTTTCTTTTTAACGGACCAGATCGTAAGGGAGGAGCATGGACATGGAGATGGCCATTAAGCAGTAGAGTACAATGACGATTGCGACTGAGCCAGAGATTCCCATGGGGATGTCTTTGACCGGGTCTCTTACTTCTTCTGCCATCGTCGAAACGGCGTCGTATCCTATGTAGCTCAGGTAAACCATTGCCGCTCCATTGAACACTCCCGAAGCTCCGAAAGGGAAGAATCCGGATGGGTTTTCCGGGTTAGCGGGTCGGGTTAGATTATTCGTGTCTCCTTTCCAGAAACCCATCACGATCACGAACACTATGAAGGCAATGTGCAGTGCCGTTAACACCATGTTCACCTTGGAGCTCTCCCTCGTACTGTAGCAGATGATGAAGGTGACGGCGAGGACGACGAGAACGGCGATTAGATCGATTTCGTTGAATCCGTTTGGGAGACCGGAGACGACGAATCTCCACTCGGAAGTGGATATTCCGAATGCAGATCCGAGATAAGCGGTGAATCCTCTCGAAACGGCGGCGTTTGACATAACGTAGTCCATTATCAGATTCGCTCCGGTTAGAAACGCTGGGAACTCGCCTGAAACGGAAAATTCCGAGAAACGGTTACAGATTTTGAATTTTCAGATTTTGAGATTGAGACGGAATTGTCCGATTTTGGCGGGAGAGTATATGCTGACCGAATGTGATACGGATGTAGCTGAAGGCACCGCCGGCGACGGGGAGATGGACGGCGAACTCGGTGTAACAGAAGGCGGAGAGGAGAGCGCAGAGGCCGGCGATTGCGTAGGAGACGACGATTGAGGGACCAGCGAAGAGGCGGCTAGCACGGCCAGTGGTGACGAAGACTCCGGCACCGATCATCCCTCCGATTCCGAGTCCGACGAGATCGTACCACCGAAGAGTGCGGCGTAACTGCTCGCCGGATACGGCGCGGACGCGGCTCATCTCGTCGTAAGAGGTTGAAACGGAGACAGCGCGGCGGGAAAACCGGGAGGGGGTGTCGGAGAGAGAGTTGAGGTAGACACGGAGGCTAGAGAAGGAGGTGTCTCCGCCGTGGTTGCGGTATTGGGCCTCCATTCAGGATTCGGTCGGGTCGGGTCGGGTCAATATGGTTTGGATTTAAAGAGTCATTTGAAAGAGGTGGTTTTATAATGGGAGGAGATTGAGAAAGAGAACGAGACAGAACAAAAAAAATAAGAAAGGAGATAGAGTCCAGTGGCTTTTCGTGTAAATACGACGAACTTTAGGGACACTGATTAGTTAGTATATTAAAGTAGCTTCTTTTTGTATTCACAATGATCACATAAGCATCGGTTAATATATATAAATCACGTAAGCATATAGTCTAGAAAGATACTAACCCAAAGATTGTTGTTCGGTCCAGCAATTTTTATTTTTATTTTTAGTTTCAACACCACATACCTTAGCTTCATATTTTTTTTTTAGTAATGTATTAGAAAATTTGTTTACAATATTCTCTCTTTTCTTCTACAATTGTTTGTTTAAACGGAAATTTAGTTCTTGATTCAATTAATATTTCTATGAAGTTACCATATTCATAATTCAACTAGCTAATGTTTCTACTGAGTTACCATATCTATTTATTCTTCATTTGTATAACTTGGAGGGGGTGTATTCAATTTAACATTTGTAGTTATTTGTATTAAAATCATAAATCTATGTTATTCAAACATTAATTTTTTTTAATTTCATGTTATTGAACTATTGATTTTTAAATGAACTTTCAAATCCATTGTTATTTGAAATATTTTAAGTAGTGGGTTTTATGAAACTCTTAATGATTTGTAAATGTTTCGATGGAGTTTCTTAGTTAAAAAAATAAAAATCAAAATCTCATGGTTTTGGGTGAAATTTCATAGTTATTTAAAAACAAATCATAACCATTTTCTTAATTCACTCAGATCATTTAAAAAATTTACTAAAACTCAAATCTTTACAAATTCTCTTAAATATTAGATTGAATACACCCCGTAAGCAAATCGGATATCTAGTTAAATATTCAAAATTTAATACGAATATTTAATATCAAATATATACATAGAGAGAGAGAAAAAAAATACTAATCCGGATAAAACGGGAGTACATCATATTTACTACGTCATATCGTGGGATACTCTACACATGTAACTCTGGTTATGTATCAAGTATGACACGCTAGGGGAGTATCGGGCAATAATTGATTCATATTTGTTTGGAGGAGATTTCTTAGCTAAATAGCTACGCTTACATTAGTACTTTCTTATCAAGTAAAACTTTTTTCATGATTATTAATTTCTTTTAATTCAAAAAGGTGATTCCGACCC
>PKMM01050415.1:347416-405874 GCA_002933915.1 Eutrema heterophyllum | reverse complement strand
CCCCCCCCCCCCCCCCCCCAAAAAAAATCAAAGAAATGAAAACTTAGACTGTTTTGTTTTTTGGTCAACTTTGTTTGGTTGGGAAAAAATGTTTCCTTTCTATAACATTTTGCAATATATTTCTATTATATGTGCTCAAGTTTAAATTTAGATATCTTATACGTGTCGAAATACAAATTTATTTTTACACGTATCACAATCTAATTGATTAAAAATCGTCATTGTGGCTATGAAATAAATTCATTGGACTTGTAATAATAAGAAATAGGTAACTAAATGAATGGAAAAAAATTGAAGAGAAAGAAATTAAATAAAAACATTGTACAGAACATAGCAAAATAAAGAAGTTACCCTTGAATATAAGAAAAAAAGGAAGAAAACCATAAAACAATCCAATTAGAGAGAAGAGAAGCCATACATTTTCTGTAAGTTGATTTGGTTTATGAGTTGTTACATCCCTTACAATAGTTATTATATATCTATGAATTATATATACTTTTCCAAAGTTCACAACATTTTTTTCTGAACTTCGTGATTCCTTAATTTGTTTTGGGAATTATGGATGTGAATTCATGGACGAGAGAGGAGAACGAGCAGTTCAAGAATGCATTGCAGTTGTTCTCAGCGTTTTTGCCCACACGGTTCGAGAGTATCGCCCATCATCTGCAGAAATCGGTGATCGATGTTATGGAACATTACCAAGAATTGGTCGATGACCTATTAGAGATCGGATCGATTCAAATTGCTTTACCAGATGAGCTGACTGATGCAATTGCGCAGAGTTTGTATCCGGTTGAGGGAACCATATGGAACAAAGAAGAACATGAGTAAGTATACAATATTATGAGTTCAGGTTTTTTTTTTTATAATTAGAGGAATATACATTTTCATACACGTTTATATAAGCCTATATTATAACTATAACATCGATATGGTAGTATATATAGTGGTATTATTTTGTGTATCTATCTTAGGAATCGATACGACTAACGCATTCTCTTCTTAGTTACTACAAAACTCGCATAGTGGTAACAGGTTATCAGAGAATTCTTTTTTGCCATAGTTTTATTTTCAATCTCACTTGAATCAATTTAGGTCATTAAATAATTACATGGTGAAACATGATTAAAATCGGGATGATCTTACATTCATAACGAATATGAATCTGTGATAATTATAATGCAGATGGTTTCTGATCGGATTAAAGCGGTTTGGGAAAGATTGGGACAAAATAGCGGTNAATAAAAGAAATCAAACCAAGTCGAAAAGCAAACTAAAGGAAATAGGAAATTGAAACCGTGATCTATTCCCTTTGCTGGTTGACGACCACGCCGGCGGCTGCGAGGTTTGCGGCTCGGACGGCGTTTCTTCTTTTCACATAAATAGACTTAAACGACATCAAAACTAAAGAGAGTATTTGGAAATATTGGAATGCTCTGATATTTAATCATCGTCAGATTGACACCATACAAGGACAGAAAGGAAACATCCAACGTTACATTGTGTAAACAAGTTCGAGATAGTAATTAATGGTTTGTTTGGATATGCAAAACTCAATTTCGCAAATTCAGCATTGGAGCTCCAGATCGATGTATAGTTTAATCATTTGTTAATCTACCTCCATATGGTTATATATATATATATATATATTTTTTTTTTCTGATTGTAAAAACTGAATTCCGTTTCATCATAATATAATATATATATAAACTGTTAGGGAGTATATTGGCGGTTAAATACTAAATAAATATCTCCGTTTAGATTCGGAGATTCTCCGATTTTATTTCGGATTTTAGTTTTCTTAATCCCGGTTTCGGCCGGATCTTAATAATTCCGACTTTTTCGGATAAAATTCCGAAGTTGTTCGGCTTTTTTTTGTTTTCTTTTCTTTGGTTGTGCCTTTTGCATCAGCTCGGCTTGAAATTTATCTTCCGGAAGTCTTAGCGGATTCTTGCTTCATCGATATTTCATCACGGCAAGAGTAATTCCTCGCTCTGCTTCGAAGGTTTATATAGGGCGGTGGTTTCTCCTTGGTTGATTTATGGAGTCGACGCGGTTAGGTCTGAGTGGAGTATGAAGATTTGGAGTTCAAGTCGTGTTTTGACGGTCCTCTGAAGAATATTCCGATCTAAATTCGCCGACGGTGGAAGATATTTTAGTTTCAGTCGGCGATGACGTGTTTCCGTTTACCCTAAATCGCACACACGTGTCCTTTGTAATGTTTTATCTTGTAGTTGTGTGTAATCTCCGGGCTTACTGGGCCTTTCCTTTGTACCGTTTTCAGTCCATTAGGACTATATAATATAATTGATAGACGACAAAAAAAATAAAAAAAATACTAAACCTCCGATTTCTTTGGCGATTTATTTTGTTTTCTCTATAAATCTCAGAAAGAAGTAAAACGGGAAAACCCTCGATAGCAGATTTCTTTATGTTTTGGGAGATAAAGATTTCCCAACGACATTCTTGTTGCTTGGATCACGAGACTAGATTTTATGGCTTGGAGGCAATGGACTAGGAACGATGACAAGCGGCTTGAGGGAGCTCTGGTGCGATTCCCGGAGAATCATCCGAATAGGTTTCAGACTATCGCCGACCATCTGCAGTTACCGCTTGTGGAGGTGATGTACTACTACGACGCGTTGCTCCACGATATCGACCTTATCGAATCGGGTCGGGTTGCTGTACCCGATTACCCGGATTACTCAGGTGGAATTTCGTCGCAGTCGTCCAAAAACGTCGAGAAAGATAGAAAGAGGGGAATTCCTTGGTCAGCAGAGGAACACGGGTTAGTCTAAAGACTGATGATGAGAATTAGGGTTTTTGTTGATTGCGCAAAGTCTGAAACTTAGTTTCGGGGTGATAATTTATGGGTTTTTTTGTTGGTTAGGGGAAAGTATCAACTAAACGTTCAAATCTTGCTCGATTATTAGGGTTTCCAACTGATTTAGGGTTTTTGTTGGTTAGGGAATCATATAAACGCATCATATTTATTACGAAGATGTCGATTTTTAACGATCTTGGTTATGGGCTTTTGGCTGATTGATTTAATGATATTTCAGAAATTTTCTAAAGGGATTAGACGAGTTTGGGAGAGGAGATTGGAAGAGCATATCGAAGGAGTATGTGAGGTCAAGGACCGCAACGCAAGTCGCAAGCCATGCACAGAAGTATTACTTGAGGCAAAACTTGGAGAGGAAGGCAAAGAAACGCTCAAGTATCCATGACATAACTTCGGTAGATGCTAACAAATGAAACAGTCCTTGGATCCGACTTGGACTCTATGATGGGCCAGCCACATTTTGGTCAGTAGATGCCTCCGGAACATTTCCATTCCCACGGCTACTTCTCGGGTTCTTGACGAAGTGGAATGACATTAGTTTTTCAAATACATTGACTTTTGGTTTTTAGGTTTTTTTTTTAAGATTTAGTTGTCTAATCCAGATTTTCGAATGGACATTAGTCTTGTTCAATATTCTTGAATGTCCATTAGAAAATATGGATATCGAAGGATATATAGGATCAAGAACACTTTCGAATGAATGCAATTTCGACTCTATAAAATATCATTTACAAAAGCAATGAAAGAGGAAATATATTTCTCTTATGATAACTAATCGTGTTACAAGGGATTGATACAGCCGGTGACATCTAACCAACTAACTAACCGTAATAATCCAAAAAAGCCGGTTGTTAATTTTTCTTTTAATTCGTTAGTTATTATACATACGATCCAATAAAATTAGAAAAAGTAAGACTTTATTGAAAATAATGGTCATACAGAGTAGTAGTAGTTCACACTAACTAATTGATCAATGATCATATTATACAATGTGAAAGACTCTTCTTCTTCTTTTTTTCGTTTGGGGATCAAATTAGCCCATTCAACCTTTAGTCAACCATTTGACTTTTCAATGAATCTTTGACCTTGCTACCTTTGCCTTTCTTATAACCTTTTGAATCTTCAAATTTTTCATTTTTTCTATACTTAGAGCTCTTGAGCAATAGGATCTCGTCGTTATTCCCCTCTATCGATCCTTCTGATATCCCAACACTAATCTGATCATGATCGATATCGTCCTTTCTATAAGGTTTTTCAGAATTTTCAGACCGATCGAAACAATGATGATGACTAGATCCTTCCACGTATTCAATCCAATCAAGGTAATCTTTTTTCGAAGCAAAATCAGAAGGATTTTTAGTTGATCCTTCAGGTTGATCTACTTGACCGCTTGTTTTAGGAGTAATGTCTTCACGCTGAAATTTCTGACCGTTTTTGCTAGATCCTTCGAGCTGGTCCACACGGTCACGAGTACCGTTCCTAATGGACCCTTCAAGATGGTCCGTACGATCACGCCCCCTAATCAAATCTTCAAGATGATCCATATGACCGTTTCTAAATGAGCCTACAAGCTGATCCATACCATCACGATTCATGTTTCTAACCGAGCCTTCATGCTGGTGGTCCTTGCGATCACGGACACCATTCCTAACTGAACGTTCAGACATTTGGGATTGATCGTGACCGTCCCCGTGGATATTCTTTTTTTGTACCTTCTCTTTTAGCATCAGCTTACGATGCATGGACTCCATAATCTTTGTTACCTTAGGTGTCTCCTTCGTTTCATTACTTCCCTCATTTTCCGGCGAATGATTTTCCCCCCGGAAAAGCTCTCCATCATCTTCCTCTGACTTCATGGACCCGTCTTGCCTGAGCCGGCACTTGTGGAGTTTCACGTACTTCGTCGATAGCATTTTGGTAATTTTCTTCATTTTCACCTTTTCTTTTGATCCCAATAAGTAATATAAGATTTGTAAGGTTTTCGTTTTCAACTACTCTGGAAACTTGTCCCCGAGAACTTATAGGGTACTGAAAATTAGGAATAAACAAGAAATCATTATTTATAAAGATAATGAATTCCCAAAAGAAGTAATTCGTTTTCTTTATTTGCTATATTTTTTAAAAGATTGTTAATAATAAAACGCGGTTTTAACTTTTAAACAGCACACTTTTTGCAACCATCAAGGCTAAGATTTAACGTGAATTTACGACAACAACAAAAACTCTGTCCTAAGTGCCAATTTCACCCGAATTACATGATTTTCTTGGCAACTACCAAAATTTAGAAATTAAGATAAAATAGTCCTACTTTTAATATATATTTTTGGATTAATATAACTAACCAGATCTTTGCATTCTAGTGGTTTCTCCTATTTTTAGATTCAAAGGTTAATTATTGTTGAATGAATATACATATATACATAATGTATGAATCCTGCTACAGCATGTATAAGGTGTTTTTCTATAGCATAAATACATCTAGCAACTCTATGTATAAATCTGGGTACAAGATATAAATTCGCTTACAACATGTATAAATTCGACTATTACATATATAAACCAAACTACATCTTGTATAAACTTAGACGCAAACATGTACTAATTTAGCCACATAATTAGAAATTCATATATTGTATGTATAAATCACTTATCTACACTACGTCAAAAACAAAAAAATCACTCTACACTCTATGTATAATCCGACTTAAGACTACTTCACATATAAACTCAAATACCAGTTATAGTAGAAAAGTTTACCCAAAATAACATCAGAACCTCCTGGTTTATAGTAACTAAAAACCTCCTGTTTTTTTCATGTGATTCACGATCATCTCACTATAAGAAAACATTAGAATTTTTACGGATATATCTGTCGGAAATCAAAACAACCTTTTTCTATTAACTTTGTACGAAAAATAGAGATCAAGAATCATTTGTCAAATTTTTGTTCGGTCAAAAATTATTCGAAAATTTCCTATTGATACAATCGGTAGAAATTTTCCGATTATTTGGGGACTTTGTATAATCATAAATATCCAAAACATACAAGCTAAAACTACCATCTATCTCTTTTTGTGTGTGTCGTTTTGGATTTGTTTGGTTTGTTAAGTAACATTTTTTCTTTGTATTGATAAGACTACTGAATATTTGCAACACTCTCACTCATTAAAGTAACCTCTTTTTTACAACGTAGAAGTAACTACTGAATATTTGCATAGGCGCTAAGGACAAACAAGGCAATAAGGATAAAAAGAGGCGGTACATGATTGGCTTAAATTTTTTTTTTTGCCAAACTGTTAAATATCATATAAATGAAATTGAGTTTTACAAAGAGCCTTTTGATACCACGCCAAAAAGAAAGATAAAAAAACATGGCAACAAATGAAATTAGTGAAGAAGTCCGACTACACTTATCGAATCCAAAGAAGCATTAAGTTTCCGAGATAACGTCTATGTCTTCTTGCGGTCATAGAGTTTCTGATCATCCTATCAATTTCCGAAAAAATCTGAGAGGAAGGGGAGGAAAGAAGGTTAAAGAACCTGTTATTTCTCTCACGCCAAACACCGTAAATCAGAGCATGAGTTGCTAGCTTCCGAAGCCGAGATGGAGAGGTCTCTCTCCTGCGTTTCAACCATGACATCAGATCTGCCCAAGATTGGAAATCTGTTGCGAGGAGTCTCAATCTTCCTTGGATCAATTGCCAAATATCCTTTGAATACTCACAATGAAGAAAAAGGTGGTCCCTGGATTCATCAAAAAGACAACAAGAGGGAGGGATCATCATTCCCCAGGATACTAATCGTGATTTCGTAGGCAGGCGATTAAGATTCGCTGACCACATCGTAAAAGCTTGTTTCGGAATGGCCCCCTTGAACCAAACAGCTCTGTGCCAATCCTTAACATCTTCTCTTGGTCTCACAGCTTCCCATGTCACTTTTGATGAGTATCCTTTGCACTTTACCCCATCAACAACCCAACAAAACACGTCCTCCTGATTTGATCTACTAGGCAGATCAACGGTTGTCAAGTGACTATGAAGTACAAGGGCAGAGTCTGACCTCGGATTTGGTAGAGTCCAACCTCGTTGGGAACATGCGTCTGCCACTCTCGCTGTCAAAGGAATACAGCCGCTTCTCGGCCCTTCATCTCCCAGCAGCTTTAGTAAAGGACCTAGAGGTGTCCAGGAATCATACCAGAAGCTTGCTAGTTCACCATTTCCAACACTGCATTTCACAAATCTTTCAGCTAGTGGTCTGAGCTTTAGCAAAGATTTCCTCCAGGAGTCGCTTGTATTCTCCTCCAAAGCCCAAAAACAAGAGTTTCTGAGGCTTAAATTAAGATTGGCTTAAATTAAGTATGAAAAAAGTAAACCAATCAAACCTTTTACCTACGTATTTTGTTTTTTCAATCATATCACAATCATTAGATTGCCTTGACTTGTACAAAGCCATATCCTTTCAAAACATAAATCGCATCAACTTTTTTTTTTTTTTTTGAAAGAAAAATCGCATCAACTTTATCATTGCAATCTCTCTCTCAAGCCTTCACTGTGGTTTAAATTTCGGTGAGAGATCGAAGCTATGTCTCAGGTATTTCAATCGGGTTTTGACTCTCTTCTTTGAATTCCATTTTCGAGATCTGTGTCATCGTAAATTCTTTTACTTTATCGCAATTCTCCCCGTTTGATAGATATAAAAGTTTCAAACTTTTCAATCCAAGGTCTGATCTTATTGGATTCCTTCTCCATTTTCTCGATCTAGTTATGGTGTGTGTATTATTCGCTGTCATGTAACTGTAACAATGATCTCTCTGGTTGCATCGATCTATTGGCTCTAGTTTCAGTCGCATATATGTACAACCATTGGAATTACTAGGCTTGAGATCTTGATTGTGCAATTACTCGTGAGGACAGGACAGAATCATGAACATAGAGGCCGAATCTGTATCATGATAGCTGAAAAGGATCTGAGATGTCTTCTGTTTGGTTCTGCGATGATTTTTTATCAGTGTTTCAAAGGGTTATAGGTCATTTTGTTAGCTAAACCTCATTATCCAATAATATCTTGCATTTTGAAGGGAAAAAACCATTTTCTGTTTAATGCAGTATTTTCAAAGTACTGCTACTCTTTGTCTTGTCCATTTGATCTCAGTTTTTACCCAAGTTAAGCTGTTTTCCGATGTAGACCGTTGTTCTCAGAGTGGCTATGACATGCGAGGGATGTGTTGGAGCTGTGAAAAGAGTCCTCGGAAAAATGGAAGGTTAGTTTTTCTATGACTACCATAACTATTGACGTTATGTTCTGTATCTAAATTGCTTCTTTTGCTTCAAACTTCCGTCCTACCAAAGACTACACAAACACCTTTCCATAGAAACCTTAAGAGTCAAGAACATGAACATCACTTGTCTCGGTTTTTTGCAGGCGTGGAGTCATTTGACGTGGATATAAAGGAGCAAAAGGTGACAGTGAAAGGCAACGTGCAGCCAGACGCGGTTTTGCAGACAGTATCAAAAACAGGAAAGAAATCGGCTTTCTGGGACGCCGAGGCTGAGACAGCCAAGGC
This sequence comes from Eutrema heterophyllum, assembly GCA_002933915.1. Lineage (NCBI taxonomy): Eukaryota > Viridiplantae > Streptophyta > Magnoliopsida > Brassicales > Brassicaceae > Eutrema > Eutrema heterophyllum. Next base: position 397,469 of record PKMM01050415.1, on the reverse strand, counting down.
CTAAGGAGAAGCAGAGCATTTCATTCGACTCTGTTTTAATAAAATCTGTATGGAGTCTTTTTTTTTATTTCTTCTATTTACTGTGACTTGTGGCTGAGCATTTCTTTTAGTCATTGAAATGCTGTCGTTTAAAACATTGTATAATCAGACCTATCATGTCCCAAGATATACAATCCTTCATCAAATGCAAAAGCTTCTTTAGTTATCTTCAAATTGATAACAGTTTGGTTTAACAGGATGAGTTGGGTTTAACTAAGTTTGAGCCAATGTATGAAAATATTCGAGACTACTGCTTTGGTATTATCTTCAGTGTTATCCAAACAAGCGCCTAGGCTAGTGTTGGTTTGACATAGATAGACATTTTCACACAAAACTGAGTATGGATCTCACTATACAACACACTTTTGTGAAACTAAATATAGGGTGTGATAAAGCCCAAGCCGGAAACCAAAAAAGGATGCAGCTACATCTCAATGCAAAATCAGGTATTTGATCCATCTTCTCGACTGTGGAATTGTGCACCTATTGCCTCATGTTGCGGTGCTTGGTATGGATTGAATAGCTGCGAGAGGGTTCATTTGGTATGAAAACGCAAGCTTCCAAAAATCCACAAATGCTTTTTTCGTGGACTCCATTTGTCTGCGAATGATCCTGAAACAAGTAAACAAACGCACACATCTTACTTTTTTATATTAAAAAACACAATGTATCAACTAAACTTCGATCATTCAAAAATACCGATGTTTAGAAACAGGCTTAGAAGAATTCTTACCGTATGAAAGCAGCTCGTTTTCTCTTCAAAGCATAAAAGATGATTAATCCAGCAAGGCTTATGGCAACCTTTCCCTTGGATATGCTATATTGGGTATTACCAAGCTTGAGGCTTAGAGGGTGGGATGACCAAAGCGACGATGGTTCATGTTGTTTAGAGAGTTTCAGGACGGATTCAATCTCATCCTTCTTTTCATTAGCCAAAGACTTGTTGTTCACTACAGCATAAGAAGAATCCTTGGAATCTTCCTCAAAAGATTTAGCCTCTGGAACATTTGCTGTTTTGAGAGAAAGTAAAGAATGCAATCTTCTCAAAAGCCCCTGAAACAGAGAGTTTAGTCTAGCATCTTAGTTGGAACTTGGAACAGATTCACAACACATGAATAGATTCAACAGTACCTGTCGTCTTTCCTCGGGCAGTGAAGCCTTCTCAACCCATGAAATGGCTAGGCCCACGTCGTTTGAAACATTTCCAAGAATTCCAAAGGTATACAACTCCACAACATCCATGTACTCATCAATATCCAAATGTGTTTTCCCATGGAATCCCTTTGCACTTAATCCAGCATCATTTAGAATGTAGTGGTTGTCCTTGTAAACCCATATGCTAAAGAACTCTTCCAGAATCTCACGTACACCCGAGTAGGAACCGTTTGATATTTGAAGGGAAATTCTAAAGGGGAAAACAAACAAACACAAGATCAGCAAAAATAGATATCCACGATCTTGTTCTATGAGTTTTGTCTATGCTAATGCAGTCAGAGAGCAATATCGTACTGCCCCTAATAAGCAAAAGTTAGCAAATACTGCGACATGTTAAGTATTTTGTTAAGATTCTTTTCTCTCGCTCACCCCTTCGTTTGTGAGTGTCATTTACTCTTAGTTCTGAAACCTATGGTAGAAAGAACCAAACATCCTCCTTTTCAAGCATTATCGAGCTGTAATGATGTCGGAAAAACAAAAAAAGAACAGAACAAGAACGATACCCAGTGAGAAGAACTTGAACAGGAATAGCTACAATTTCGCCAAACACTTGTCTTAACTCATTTACAATCTCAGCTGCCCTGCATGACAAAAGCCATTTGTTGGAAGAACTATCACAGATCCAAAACTACAACAAGTGTAGTAAACTCTAAAGTTTCTTCTTACAGCATCCAATTCCAAACGGAAGTAAGAGGGAAAAGAAATGCTCGAACTAAAACCATGAAATATACCTGCCGAGTCCATGCAAGGATTGGACTAAAACCATGCCAATAGATTCCAACATGTCATGAAATTGATGATCACCAAGAGCTTCCTCAGATAAAACATCAATGTTGCCAAACATTCTTTTCAGTATGGAGGAAGATAATGACTCCGCGTCTTCATACATAGAGCAGACGAGGTAACTATGCACAGCAAACAAAAACACAAGGAGCAATGAAAAAATTGTACTTTGCAAATTTCTTTCTACAACTTGTAAAAGCCCAGAAACGAAAATGATTTACAAGTATGAGATGAATTTGAGTCATCAGAGACATTTCAATTTGAGAGGGAAAATTTTCTAAGAAGTATGAAGTATAAGATTAGTTTTCTCTCTCCAACTTCTATGTATAAATGAATTAAAATCCGGCCGATAATCCCACTGGAAAGTTACTGAAGAAAACAAAGGATCTCTCGATTCACGCGAAAAAAATTCCATTCTTTTCTCACTCTACGCATCGCCAATATTAGTACAGAACAAAAATTAGCAACCATGAAAATAAAATATAAATCAATTTCTCAGAAGCACCTCTCAGAACGTTCAATTTCTCCCCAAATACCAGTTGCCTCCATATCACAAGTGCTGGAAGAAGATCATACAAAGCTTTGATTCCACAAAATAAATTTGCAAAATGAAAACCCTAAGCGAGGAGATTGATTAGAGAAGAAGATGATGATGATTTAACAACAACAAAGAAAGAAGAAGATGATGATGAAGAAGGAAGCGAGCAAGAGATTAATTAGATAATGGTGGTATTTGGTATTGGGCCAAGACAATGGGCTTCTTCTCCATCACAAATGAAACAAACGTAGTCCAAAACATAAAATCTATTTTATGGAGAAAAAAATGAAAATCATTATTTATCACGATAAATTCAATATCCTACAAAATTATTATGAAAAGGAATTTTTCCTTTCAACATCTTTCCGTTAACTCCAGTATCTTCAACCAACTGAAGATTTCAAAAAGTGCCTAAAAAAAGGTAAACTAAATCAATTAGAGACAAAAAAAAGAAATCTAAAATATAAACCAAATCGCATTTTTAGATACTTAATAATAAACACGATCATTTTTATTCGATTTCGAAGTAATTTACTATCGAGAAGATCTTGATTTTTCGAATTTTGAATCTCGAACCATTTGTCAAACTCACGAGTTTGATAGAAATTGGTTGATAGGTGGTGACGAGGATCATATACAAGCTACCGTCTATCACATTCTAGATATGATCGATGTTCCTTCTTATAGTGATATTGTTAGGATACTCACTCTGGAGATCTTGGATTTGAAGAAGCGTGATGCGATTTCTGCCTTGCCTAAAGTGGAGAGGATAGAAGTAACTTTGAATGTTATTGTCCTGAGCTTTCCTGGCGATGATGTTCCTCGCGATTATGATGATGTGAGATTGGCGGTAGCTCCGGCGTGCAAGGAGGCGGTGGTGAAACACTTGGAGACGGTGGTTGTTGAGACTGAAGATCATTGCGTGATATGCATGGATAAGATCAGGGTTGGATCAAATGTGGCGGTGGGTCGAATGCCGTGTATGCACGTGTTTCATCGCACTTGTGCAGAGAAGTGGCTTAGAAATAGTGGGATTTGTCCATTGTGTCGTTTTTATGGATGTGTCCATAGTGCGGATAAGTTGGATAGAAGATTGGGGACGTTTTGTTGGTTTTTTCTTTTAATTTCTTTTTTTTTCTTTCATCGTTATCTTGATCAATAAACTATTATTTTGACTAAGAAATGTTTCAATTTTCCTGTAGTATACATACTTATTGCATTCAATAACATATAAACGTATGAATTGGCCATCATGATAAAAAAAAAAAATCATATATTGGATGATGCTGATATTTTTTATCAATGAAAAATGACTGGGTATCGTGAATGTATGATTCGCAGATGGCTACCACTTAAAAGACATTAGAAATTCAAAGTAATTTTCTTGAACAAAGATTATAGAATAAAAAAAAGGTTGACACCGTTGAGCGTTTTGTTGATAAAATGAAATTGTTAGCATGTTGTCTATTTTTCCCAAAAATAATTTCCCCCAAATTAGGCTATGTTTTCTTCGAGACTTGCTTACAGGAAAAAGAAATAAAAGAAAATAGAAGGAATAGAGTAATTTTTTGGGAAAAGGTTTTCGACGAGACTGACCAAGCTCAAGACTGAAGAAAGCTAATCCAAAAGTATCATCAGACTAAGTCAAATGGACTAAGCCTTTTTTCTCTCTCTTTATTTTCGTTAATTGTAAATTAATGGCGTCACTACTCTGTTTTCAATAATTAAGGGAGCAAAAATAAGTCACGTTTTGTTTAGTGCTTCCAAGTTCGTAGGAAAAAAAGGTTCCAATTTTCTTTTGTTAAACCACTTTGCCAGCTGAATCTTAGTTCACTCCACATTAAAAGATGATTTCAGCCACAAAGCAAGTTTAGCAGATAAATTATTTGTTGTTAAATTGTGAACTGTTATTTCAAACATTAATAAACCAAATGATGCACGATCGAAATTTGAGCTAATTTTGGCGGCTCTTAATACGTTCGACTCAACCACGTCCCACATGCATGTCTTCACACATCTACTTTGTTGGCTATATTATTAAAATCTCGATTTCTAGGTATCAATTTTTATCATTCCTAACTTTTTTTTTTGTTGGACGTCATCATTCATAACTATTTTTGATATCGTCTTTGATTTCATGTGACATTCTACCGTTAACCGATCGATTCAGGTGGCAAGTGAAAATCATATTATTAGCATCGCCATACACTGAAAAAATGTGTTGTTGTTTGAATTGGATCGTTAGGCATTACTTATGTGCCTAAGCACAATATCGAGATAGCTCAAATTTTCTTGAAAAAAAAAAAAGAAATCATTTATTGATATGTTTTGACTATAAATGTAAACTTTTACTAGAATTCACAAAACCCCTCGACAAATTTCAAAAGTAGGTTCCTTTAATATAAGCACACATCGTTTTCATAATTAAACAATAAAAATAACAGATTTAAACTCTTGGCTTAATTATGGCTCTCAAGGGTTTTTTCATCACCACCGTGAACTCCAATTTCCCGGCAAAATCAATCTCGCTTCCCGCCGGGTAAGCGCTCCACTCAAATTCTTGGACCATCTTCGCAAGCATCAAGTGCACGTGTACGGTCGCCATCGATAGCCCGGGACAGATCCGACGGCCGACGCCAAACGGCATCATCTTCACTCCGGTTACGCCGGTTATGTCCGCATCCTCCTTACCCGAAATAAACCGATCCGGGTCGAATTTCTTCGGGTCAGACCAGATTTTCGGATCCTCGTTTATACCAGGAAGATAAAACTCGACATTGATCCCGACGGGAATATCGTAGTCGGCGACCGTCGTTGCCTCCGTCACGGAGTGAGTCAACGTGAAGTAAGTCGGTGGATGTTTCCGGAGAATCTCCTTGACGAAGGCTTGTAAAAGGACCATTTTGTCCACGTCTTTTTCCTCAACTGAACGATCTCCCACCGTCGATTTGATCTCATCGTAGAGCCGACATTGGATCTCGGGATTTGCGATCAGCTGCGCGATGCCCCACTCGATCGCCGTCCCCGTCGTGTCCGTACCTCCGTTGAGAAACTCCGAGCACAACGTCACCAGCTCTTCGTTAGACGGCGTCGTTTTACGACCTTCGATTTTTAGGTCGAAGAGTGTATCGAGGTAAGAGAAATACGGCACCGTTTTATCGGAACCCGGATTCTGAATCGCTCTCCGTCGTCTCTCGATGAACCCGACGACGAGATCGACCTGTTCACGGCGAACTTCGAGCGCGCGTTTTCTCTCCTTGGAATAAAACGGAGCAAGGATCGGGAGATAATCGTCGAGTCTTGGATCGATTGTGATCAACACTTTCTTCATCATCTGATCCATTTTCAAAATGGATTCTTCATCCATCTCGATTCCGAAACACATTTCCAGTAGAATGCAAAACGCAGCGAATCGAGCGTTTCTCAGGACCCAAACAAGGCCGTTGTTATCACTAGCCTCCGATTTGATCCTCTCGGCGAGTTTATCCATGGCGGATTGTCTCAATGATCCGAATTCCTTGAACCGGGTCGAGCTCATCATGTTCTGTACCATGTTCCGTCTCAGTGACCGCCACACGGGCCCGTACACGGAAGCGTTAACGGTGAAAGTGTTGGAGCTGAAGATGGTCCGGGTCGGGTTCTCTTTGGGTCGGGTCGCGAACATGGGTCCACGTTGAATCAGAGCGTCGTGGGCGAGAGTCGAATCAGAGATGATGATCATCGTGCGACTCCCCATCCTCAACGTGTAAATCGGACCGTATTTTTTCCTCAGATCATCGGCGTACTCGTAAAATTGCTTCCCGGAGCGCGCGAATTGGAAGAGGTTTCCGACCACCGGCCAACCTGGAGGACCGGGAGGGAGGTTCACGCGCTTCGATTTAGAACTCTGGCGCGTGAGGATCAATAGAACGAAACAGGACACGAGGATGGTCAAGAAGAGTGAAGGAGGGATGTTAAAGGAAGTGAGAGGAAACGAAAGGAGAGACATTTTTAGCTCTCTTTTTCTTATTTCTTCTGCTTTTTTCACTGAGCTTTGTAGCTATGGTGGATTTAGAATGAGTGGGAGAGAAGTCGAAGAAGAAGCTATAAAAACAGAGTAGTGCATGAGAATTTAGGTGAGGAGAATTTAAAGTAATCAGACTCTTTTCGGTTTTGTGACTCAAAGTCATTTAATTTTATTAGGCTGAGTTTGGTACGAGAAGTCTTTTTTTTGTTTCATCATGAATAGTAGTTGTAAACCTGATTAGATAGGTAATCATTCGTGGGGTCGATTGCTAACATTTGTAACACAGTGCTATTTTTCTCCTCAACTACCAAAAATGAAAATGTTTAATCTACTAAAACTATTTTTTGGTATTTTAAAAACTTTAGTAACAAAAATTTAGATAATTATCATTTGACTATTCCCCTATTCTATTTTTACCATTCAAATCCAACTTAATAAATGTCAATCAATGTTGTTTTAAATTTCATAGTTATGGTGAATTTGCCTTGAGTTTTAACAAGAAAGCTTTGATTCGAATTTCTACAAGTAATGAATCTTAAGAACTAATCTCATTTTGACAATTTTGTTCTTCCAGTTCTCATCTCACAAGTTGTTTATATGTTCAACCAATTAGGGTATTTCTCTAAGATTTATTCGTTTTTATATTGTCCATGCATATTCGAGTTTAAAAATGGGTTTCCCAATTATGCCGTCCAAAAGAAAACAAAAAAAAAGTTTTCCCAATTCATATGCTAATGATTCCGCGGATTTCAATTTCGAGTTCTAGGCCTCACCATGGCTCTCAACGGCTTCTTCATCACCACCGCAAACACCAAATTCCCGGTGAAATCTACGTCGCTTCCCGGTGGATACGCGCTCCACTCGAACTCCTGAACCATTCTCGCTATCATCAAATTCACGTGAACCGTCGCCATTCCCATCCCCGGACAGATCCGACGGCCAGCACCGAAAGGCATCATCTTCACTCCGGCTACTCCAGTTATATCGGCGTCTTCCCGCCCCAAGACGAACCGGTCCGGGTCGAACTTTTTCGGGTCGGACCATATCTTCGGGTCTTCACTGATTCCAGGAAGATAGAACTCGATGTTGACTCCGACAGGGATATTATAGCCGGAGAGAGTCGTCGGTTCCGTTACGCCGTGGCTTAACGTAAAATAAGTCGGTGGGTGTCGCCGGAGAAGCTCTTTGACGACGGCTTGTAAAAAGACCATTTTGTCTACGTGCTTTTCTTCCACCGCACGATCTCCAACCGTCGATTTAATCTCATCGTACAGTCGAGATTGAATCTCGGGATTCGCGATCAGCTCCGCGATTCCCCACTCGATCGCCGCTCCCGTCGTATCCGTACCGGCGTTGAGAAACTCCGAGCAAAGCGTCACGAGATCTTCGTCTGACGGTGTCGTTTCGCTTCCTTCGACGACTCTGAGATCAAAGAGAGTGTCGAGATACGAGAAAGACGACGCCGTTTCGTCGGATCCCTCTGGATTCCGAATCGCCTTCCTCCGTTTCTCGATGAATCTGACGACGAAATCCACAAGTTCCCGGCGAAGCTCCAGAGCGCGTTTTCTCTCTCCGGAGTTAAACGGCGTTAGAATCGGGAGGTAATCATGGAGTTTTGGATCGACGGCGTATAATATCGCCGTCATCATCTGATCCATCTTCTCGATTGATTCCTCCTCCATCTCAACTCCGAAACACATATCTAATAGAACACAAAACGCGGCGAATCTGCTGTTTTGCAGAACCCAGACGAGTCCTTCGTTGTCTCTTGCCTCCGATTTGATCCTCTCGATAAGCTTATCCATGGCGGATTTTCTCGCGAAACCAAATTCCTTGAGCCGATTTGAGCTCAGCATGTTCTGAACCATGTTCCGCCTCAGTGACCTCCACACAGGTCCATACATGGCAGAATGGACTGTGATTTCACTGGAGCTGAAGATTTTCCGGGTCGGAGTTTCGACGGGTCGGGTCGCAAATAGGGCCCCACGCTCGATTAACACCTCGTGTGCGAGACTCGCGTCGGAGATGATGATCATAGTCCGACTCCCTAGCCTGAGGGTAAAAATTGGACCGTAGATATCTATCAGCTCCTCGACATACTCGAAAAACTGTTTCCCGGAGCGCGCGAATTGAAACAGGTTCCCGATCACCGGCCATCCTGGTGGGCCCGGCGGGAGGTTTTTACGGTTAGAATTGTGATTCCGGTACGTGATGATTATTAAAACTAAACCGGATATGAGAATCGCCAGAAAGGTTATAAAGACAGTAGGGAACAATTCAAGATGAGTCAGAGAAAATGATAGGAGTGACATTTTGTTTTTTTAGCTTTGGAGGATTGAAGAAGAAGAAGAGAAGAGGAAGCTTATTAAAACAGAGTGAAAAGGTTTGTAAATAGTAAATACGTAAAAACAATTATTATTGCATCGATCCTAAATGTTACTATAACTTATAACGGTCGTTACTTGACATGTAAATCTTTGATGTCTGTTTTTGTCTTCTTTATACTATTGCTTTCTTTACACCTTCGTATGATTGCTTACCATCTCTATGTTCGATATACTTTAATTTATTTACATGTAGATAGCAATCAGTTAATATGTTATAAGAAGTATAAGATCATCTTTTTATACGTTATATATATTTTGATGAAAATTGAAATCCGTTCAATAGTGAATACTGATTTGAGTGAATTCTCCTAGATGGAAATGTTTGATTAGTTACTAATTGCATCAAATCTTATACAAATTTGTTAAGAAATCACCCAAGATTGCGAAAATGCCGATTTGGTGAAAAACTTTTTTTTTTTTAATTGTCTGAAATATTATCAATTACAAATTATGAGAACAATGGACAATTTTACATGGATAATTCTACCGGCCTACAAGGATCCATGATCAACGGTCTACCTGCACCTATATTTGGTGAAAACATATTTCATGTGTAGATTTTTTTAGGGTAGGAAGAAACAACTTTTTTTTTTTTTCTTTTTTAACATAGTAAGAAACAACATGTTATGTGTTTTTAAGTTGACTTAGGTTTTAAAGTGATTAAAATTTGACAGATAAGTGGCGGGAAAATTAGAATATATTTCTACCGACATATCATTTGTATTGAAGTGGTGGAATTTGACCCCAAAAATGAGTACGGAAAAATTGTAAATTAATACCCTATATATTAATTGAGAATGACTGATAAAAAAAACATTAGTCTTACATGTTATTTACAAATATGTCATGATGAAAAAAAGTTTAAATTACTATAATATTTACATTTGTGCCATTTATATTAACCTTATGCATAATCATATAAATTTCATTATGAGATTAAAATCTTAATGATATATTTTATATACACTAGTAAATCAATATTACTTTTCTAATTTATTTCATTTATAAAATAAAAAAATATTTTTGAGTTTTTTATTTCTAAATTATATTGCTTCGTTTCATAGGGTTATAAGAAAAATTGTATGATTTTTTTTATTATGTCAAATAGTATTCTTACAAGTTTGCAAAATCTCTTAGTTATATTTCATTTCGTACAAATTTTTGTATATTCAAATTCAAATTATAATATAAAATATAGTCTTCATATTATAATATAAAATATAGTCTTCATATTATAATATAAATTAGATTTCAAAATAGATTAATTTTTTCTGAGATTACCATTTACTTTGCATATTAAATTTAAAATATATTAAATTTCATATTCAAATCTAATCATACTCTCTATATTTCACAAATAGTGTCATTTTGACACATTTCACACATATTAAGAAAATTATTAAAAGTTCTACATTACCCCTTATGAATACACTAAACAATTTTTTTCTTTCTAATTAATACACTAAACTAATAGGGTTAAAATTGGAATTTTATTTGATTTTTTGCATCAAAATTACAAAATGACACTCTTTGTAGAACCAAAATAGAGTGTTAAAATGATACTCTTTGTGAAACGAACGAAGTATTAAATTGCATATTCAAATTCAAATCAAATTAGATTAATTTTTTCAAATGTAATCATAATAAATTGTATATTTAAATCAAAAAGCCATTAAATTAAATTATATATTATAGAATTGTATATTTAAATCAAACTTCCAAATCAAAACAAGATTTTAGAGATTTTCAAGACAAGCGTTATTTTTAAAAAAATACATACCAAAATAATTTATAGATATCTCACGGTGATTACCTAGTCTTACATTTATATATATTCAGGAAGGGACATTGGAAGAGTACTACCATTTACATTTCAACACACAAGACTAAAAATAATAACATTTGTTACGAGTTGGTTTTATGAGGTGAGAAGTACACAACTAACTCCCAAGGAGATCAGGTTTAGCGACGTATCGATGTTGGCCCGATAAGTATCAGCCAGCTAATGTTCCACTCCAAACATAACATTTAACATTTAACATTTTTGCTTAAAATTTATTTCCAAGAACATGATTACTGATCTTTTGTGCAAATAGCAACTACAATACCTTTCCCAGAAAAGCTAGTAATTATTTTGTCCTTACAGCAATTGAACATAACCAAAAAAAGGAAAAAGGCTAAATGCTTATTGATGGTCTCAGCTCAAGTAAACTGTAAAAGTACAGAAAAGTCGATCAGATACATAATCTTTCTGCGTCAGATGTTACCGAAGAGTAACAGTCCGACAAGAGAATAGATTACTTTGTGTTGTGTAATTCCAAAAGATGAGCTTTTCTTGTTTTACTTAGGAGATCCTTCGTATGCATTTATCATCTCCTTGAGTTTCTCAAATCCCTGAAATATTTATCAAAATTCCATCTCTAATCATTTTTCAAAAGTCCTGAGAATTCAACAAGAGCCGTCTGGAAATTCTTACCATGCGGGTTGTGAATTCTCCAAATGATTCCTTCGATTGTCTCCCGAGTTTCCAGTTGTAAAACAATGGCTCAAAGACTTTCTCCAAGTCATGAATCTTCACCTTGTCCATGAAAGCCCTCGCTATCTGTGTCTGGTTCGGTGTTCCTCCTAACCAAACCTGCAAGAAACAACAACACAAGTACCGGCAATGAGCTTTTGTCGATTTGAACCCATTGAAGGAAGCTAGCTGGAGAGGTAATTACCTGATAGCTGTTTGGACCATCCCCGACAAGACCGACTTCAGCCATGTATGGTCTAGCACATCCATTAGGGCAACCAGTCACTCTTACCACAACGGATTCATCATATTCAAGACCAACCTGATACAAGAAAGAGTTTGCACATCAACCATTGTTATGGCACAAAACCGAATGGAGTTATCTTTTTAGCAAGTATCCATGAGATCTTACCTTCTCAAACATTGCTCGCACTCGCTTTAGAATGCTGGGGATCCCACGCTCTGCCTCAGTTATAGCTAGAGGGCACAAAGGGAAAGCTGGGCAAGCCATTGCGGTTTGGTTTAGAGGGTCTACAAACTCTGGTTGCTGCTCAAATTATTAGACTTTGTCAACTTAATTTCGCATTGGCAAGACTGTGTAAAACTAATACTGTCAAAAGCTGATTTTTTTGTCTCCCCATGAAAAAAATAAACTGCTTACCAATAGGCCAGCCTGAGCAAGCACCGTGGTGATAGGGCGCTTCCATTCGCTCTTGATATCACATAATACAATGTTTTGATTGGGCGTGATACGCACATCAAGGTTGTACTTCTCAATGACTTCTCTCAGTGTCTTTTTCATGTTACCACCAACGCGTCCACTGTCTACATGAAGACCACAAAACCAAGCACCATCTCCCTGCAAGTTTTGTAAACGATTGACAAAAGAAGAGGTAATTGATTATGAGGACAAGAGAAGCTCTGTAAGATTTTGCAAAATTGGCCAGTGACTGACCTGCTCATGCCATCCCAAATAACTCTGGAACTCCCACTCTGGTAAATCACGGAACGACTCAAACTTTTTACCATAATATTGCTCAACCACATCTCTAAACTTTTCAATTCCCCAGGAGCTGATCAGATACTTCATTCTACTGTATTTGCGATCATCTCTTCTACCGTGTTCTCGCTGTGTGACAACAATGGCCTTCACAGCATACAAGATATCCTCCTTAGGTACGTAACCTAAAGGTTCTGCAATGCGGGCAAAAGTAGACTCCATTCTGTGTGTTCTTCCCATACCTCCTCCGACCTGAAAGAGGAAAAAAATCTATAAGCAATTTGAAAGAAATTAATAAAATTTTGGAGATGCTAAAGCAAATGTAGAGACTTACGTATAAGTTGAAACCCTGGGGTTCCCCATTTTCATCTGAAACGACAACAACGCCGATATCATTGGTGAGAATATCGACCGAGTTATCTGTAGGCACAGTTACAGCGATCTTGAACTTCCTTGGCAAGAACTGGGTGCCATAAATGGGCTCAGGGGAGTCGACAAAGTTAGTTCCATGAGAGTTATCATTTCTAGCCTTCACAACCTCAGGTGGCTCAGCTGTCAAAAACTGCTCTCCATCAACCCACATGTCATAGTAGAACCCTGATTGAGGACTGAGAAGAGCCGCAATGTTATCGGCTGTTTCTTGCGCAAACAGATAGTCTTTCTTAACATAAGGTGCAGCTGGAGCAAGAACATTTCTATTCAGATCACCACAAGCACCAAGAGTGCTACCCATGTTTTTGATAATGGAGCTCATCACGGTCTTGAGATTCTGCTTGACAACGCCATGAAGCTGAAATGTTTGCCTAGTAGTCAAACGAAGCGTACCAATGCCGAACTCATCGGCTAAGTCATCCATGGTCAAGTAGAGCTGGTTTGGGACCTTGCCACTTGGGTTCTTAGTACGGAGCATGAAGGAGTAGGATCTTCCACCACGTTCCTCTCTGTTGTACTGTTGGTAGCTTCCATGGAATTTGATGAGCTGCACGGCGGATTCATTGACGTTTGGAGCCTCTGTCAAAAGCTCCTCGTTAAGAGGATACCTAATGAAATTACTCTTCTCCTTGATTATTTCAACCTTACTCCTCTTGGTGGTTTTTGCTGTCTCAGGCTTCGCCGGCTGAAGAGTAAAAATCATCAGAAAAATGAAAAAAACTTGTCTCGTTGCTATCTAAGTTCGACCTAAACCCTGAATAATCTAGCATCGTAACACAAAAATCAATCACCAATCCATCGCATCGTTGCCCAAAAACAGCACCGATCGATTACAAACCTCTAAATTTCCAAAAATGCCATGACTGTTATCCAACACAGAATCAAACAGCCGAGAAATCACTTCTCCGCGATTAGAATCAGAGACATTAACGTGTCTAATGTACCAAAAAAAAATTCCATTGGAAAAGAAATCCACTCTAAGCAGGGATTTTATCAACGCTACAGCTAAATCAGGATAAGGTATCAATTCTCACCGTCGATACGGCTTGGATAGACGAAGAAGATGACGACGATGGAGGCACCGGATGGACACCACGCACGTTTCTTCCCAGGAAAACCGTACGAGAGGACCTCAAAGCGTCGAGCCTCCCAAGCCGGATCTTCTGATCGGCAGAAAACACAGTGGCGGCGCCCGCCGGAGATCGAAACGACGTCGTCATCGCTTCAGATAGAGAGAAATAGAGACTGAGAAAGCTTTGGAATTTTAGTGGGTCATATAAGAAAGAAGAAGAAAAAATAATTAAATAAATATTTTAAAACGAGAAAGGAAAAACAAAATTAGAGACCATGGTCAAAACTAATGTGCGCAGTCATGTGCATGACACGAGACGATAACACCTGAGGTGAAGCGCGTGAAGAACACCAACCTTCGATGATGAGGAGATCGATGCGCGTGTCTAATGTTTGCGGCTAAATGGCGCGTGAGATTAAATTCGGATAATGGAGAAGAACCTGACCGGTATTTGGTACAGAATACAAGGTTGATGGTAGACTCAGTTATTCTGAAGAATATAAGCTGCAATCTTCTGCGTGTAAGTGCACCATAATATGATATAAAAGCTTATGTGGCAGGCATTGATTGGTAAGTGGTTAAATCAAAAACACACACGTGCGGGAAAAGCTGTGTACAGCGACTCTCACCTACTTAGCTGCTCGCGAGCTCGAAGGGCTAATAGGATCCGTGGTGGGCACATGCTATAATTTGTTAGGTTGTTAGCTTAAACGTTTTTAATATTCAATTACAATTTCAATACTCTAGAATATTTATCACAAACCCCATCCATTATATCACGAACCCCATTGTTGAATATCGTTAATGTTTTAAAAAATTGTGTATGGTTAATTGGTTAGGAATTATATATAGATTTTAAAACTGAACATCATTGTCTACTAGACAGTCTAGACCGATACCACACCATTAGCATTCAAGTAGATTTTATCCCCAAAAAAGTGGTGACCTGAGTTGATGGAATATTTCATTTGTTGAAATTTGAAAGATAGTTTTACATAAAAAAGCATTTAAAAATATTAATGGAGAATAAAATGGGCAGTTTCCTAGGGAGAAAAAGAGAGGCGTAACATTTTTAACCGAGATCAGTCAGCAATTCTAAGCACTAAAGATTCCCCAAAAAAAAAGTTTTTCTTTTAAAACTGGTCAAGATCGATACTATTTGTTAAGGAAAATCTACATAAATTTGCAAGAAATGATCTTAGCCTTCGTACAACTTGTGATTCGATCTTCCGTAATGGATTTACTTACTCCGTATGAAATGAAATAGAGTTATGATCATTATGCGACCTGCTAATAGTCAAAACATAATGAATTCTTTAAGAAATCACAGTAGACTCATTGATATATTTCGTTGAATCCACACAAATGAAACTGCAGGATTGCACTCATATACCATCAAATTAGGAGAATTTGTTATTAATATATAGTTTCTTTTAAATAAATTTTGGAAGTTCCGTACCTTTGATCAGTGCCCGGATCCAGCCGTTGATAATACCACATTTAAAACGTTAATCACTCCTCCCAAATAGAATTGAACTAGTGACCTTGGAAACTCTCAGATACCACTAGATCACCGACCACTTGGTTACTTAATATATAGTTGATAGTTCAATCATATGGTTTGTTAATGTTTCACAAAATCTAGAGAAGCGCATAATATAGTCTGAGTCTATATCAAAGATGTCGTATCACAAAAGAAATAATGAACCATGCATATCTTTTCACGTGCGACCATTCCCAATTGGTCAGTCTAATTCTTGGGGTGCACAGCAACAAGGAGAATTCTCACCAACTATAGCTTTGGATTATCCGGAGATTATGGAAATTAAGAAACACAACCACTTTAATTTTAGAGTAATAAAATATGATATATACACCAAGTTTTCTCACATACCGATACGATAGCATATGCAATAACGCACATGATTAATAGTAAATCAATGCACATACCGATAAGTTACATACGATCCTTGGGAAATCCTTTTTCTTAATACCCCTATTCTCCCAGTCGAGTGCATTTCCATCGGGAAGGATTCATTCCAGCCAGAATAAGTCGACCGGGAGCAAATTAAACTGCGACTTTAATGCTAATGCATGTGATGTTAATTCAAAGCAATCCTTTGTATTAATATAATTTTCTAGAATACTTGTAGTTGCAAGATTTACATAACATTTTGAAACGTTTATTCTTTCGGTGTTTTCCTTCTTGTAGTTTCTGTCTTTTGATCATGTTCTTGTTGCTTGTGTAGCTGTGTTCATGTCGAAGGGGGAAGATATATAGCCGAAGAGAACACCCAAATTCAAGGCAATCTAGACGACTATGCAAAATGCTATAGGTAAATCGAAGGAATTATATGCTCACTTCATTTTTTAAAATAATTTTTTCGTGGGGGCTGAGTGTTCCCTAATAACTTTTGGTTTAACAATGCACCATGAACGAAGAGATGATCAACCCAACTATATGGAATCAACTTTGGCTTGTTTTTCATAGGAAGTTGAAAGTGTTTGATCCTTAACCTTTGGTCACGTTCGAAATACATATGAACGACACACATTTTTTTTTTTTTTTTTAGCGTCATTTTTTTGGTCTTTTTTGATAATAAAAAATCAGATTCTGGATGGCTCACTATTTTTATTTTTCTGCAATGGAATTGTTTTCTTATTCTAAAAACTAAGACACGAAATTCATATTTTTCCGTTATAAGCATCACCGATAGTTGACAAAAAACAAAAAATAGCATCGCCAACAAGGCAACAATAATTGATAATTGTAATTTGCCTCGTAAAACATACGTCTTCTTGACTTCTTGTTTGTAATCTGGTCTTTCTCCTTTTCAGGTATTCAGGTTTTGTAGTGATTTATATAAGCTGAAAGAAAATGATTTAGTGCAAAAAAAGAAGTTAATAAGATAAATAACGAAAATTCCGGGATTAAATTAGGGGATGAACAATGACGGAATAAAAATAAGAATTTGAAACCGACAGAGTGTTGGTTTTGGTCTTTTAATTAATCCAACTTGGATTATCCAAGTGAGTTGTCTACAATTCTAATTGTTGATAAACACCTGTGGATAGTTTCGTAGTTTGTTAACGGTGACGACAACTAAAGATAAGTTCGATCGTAAATTTATATTAATACTTATACATTACAAACTGAGAAATACAAACAGTAATTTTAACATTCATGTGCGTTTTTCTTTCTTATTCGTTTAGTTAAACTTCTATACAAAATACTTCGTTAAGATGAATATAGTTTGTTGTCAAAAAAAGAGAAAGAAGATGAATATAGTTTTAAACTTAATTAAAGTAACAAATTATATTAATTTTTGTTTATTAATTAGATTAATATTGTGAATTGACCTCAAGTTAATTGCCTTGGACTTTTGTTTTTTTTTAATACAAATAGATATAACAAGGGAAATTGCAATGTATAACCATAAAAAAAACTATAATTTAGAAACTAACTAAAAACAAAATTGAAGATATTATTATGTGTATAATCTATATTAATACAGTTTTACCCTTTCTTTAATTTTTTTATTTTTTCTTTCTCTTTCTCATCTTTTTATCTCTTTTTTCTTTTTTCCTGAGTCAACCACGGAGGTTGAAGACGAGTCAGAGAACCCTTCACTCAGATGCTCTCACGCCGGATCGGCGTCCTCCACGAGAGGAAGCATGAGTGCAAGGGAGAAGAAAAGCAAAGCGATGATGGGGTGGCGCGAAAGAGCTACGCGACCGTCGAAGACCTCCAAAAAAATCTTCATGGCTGCAGTTTCCGCCATTAATGGCGTCGGAGGAGGAATGAAATTAATCGGCGGCGCCGGAGAAAGACGGAAATCAATTGGCGGTATCCTGGGCTACAGACAAATTTACTGATTCTTTGAATTTTGTGTGTCAAATATCACGATTTGATATTGTTTCTACGATTTAATTATTTTTTAGGTTTTGATTGATAAAGATTGGTCCTTTTTCTGATTTTGGTTTTGGTGATTGATATTTGATACAGAAAGCTAATAATATTGTTAACAAACATTAATCATATCGTTCAATAGTATAGTGAAGAAATACACAAATGCTATTTGACAAAACATTATCTGGGTTGGTTCTAAAAGAGATCCATTGCCAACTCTAAAACATAGTTTTTGTACTATTTTCTGATTTTGTATGGAAAATCTATATATGAATGAGCCAAGTGCACGAAGGATGGGTAAATATATATATATATATATACGATGGTTTAATATATGTAATTTTGCTATTTTCTATTTGCTAATTTTATGTATATAGAACATCTATTTATGAAGGAAACTCATATATTGATTAGTTTCGGCGTATTGGATCCAAGCTTCGTATTAGGTGAATTCTTCTCGTACATATGCTAATAATAAACCATATAGTCAATCTATTTTTTTGACTGGGTAAAGGCTACATCGCTAAAGCGTGTAAACGCATGTCTTTCTCTCCCATGCCAATCTGTAATATTTAGTCACAAGGGCAAAACGATAACAAAATTACACAAATTATTTTAATTTCTTTTAGCTATGACTATTTTCATCAAAATTGGTTATTTGGTCAATTATCCCATCTAACAACACTAACCAAATAAATATTAGATTTGTGTTTTTTTTTTTTCCATTTGAGAACGAAAACGTACAAAAGAAAAGAAGTAAAAACGACAACGCCGTACCAAAACTGTGTCGTATTGGTTGTTGTGGCGAGAAGCCAGCGTGACAAACCCGTCGTTTTCAGACCCCCGTTGATCGGCAGGTGAAGCTCCGTCACCGTATCTCTCTCTCTCTCTCTCTCTCTTTCTCTCTTTCTCGTCCTCTCTCATGACGCCGCCGAGACCACCGTCTGGGCGAGCAAGGTCGCTGCGTGATTATTCCGAATCAGAGAAGATCATGGAAGGCACCGGTAGTTGGGACACGCTTGAATGGACCAAACTCGATGTAATTGCTCTTTCAATTCTCCCCGATTCTAAGTTTCTCACGCTTTCCCCTTTTACCCACAATTTAATCTGACAACACGTTAATTACGTTTTTTGGGGATTCAAAAAGTTCATATTCTGGGTATTGTTGGATTAATTGCTCAATTTTTTTTTTGTTTTTGGCTTCTCTTTCGATTAGTCGCAGCCAGTTTCAGGGTCAGCGTCTTTCGCGAATTTGGGTTGCTTGCTGGAATCGGAGAGGGTCGTCGTAGAGGTATGTTTTTGGAGTTGGTCAAAGTGATATTGTTTTTTTCCCTGTAGCAATTGTTACCATCTCCGGGTATTGAAATTGAGACTTGGTATGCAATATTGGTTCACTCATGTTCTTTGTAAAATAACGGGAAATCCCGTTATTGGTTATGGCATTTGTCCATGATCATAGAGTGTGGAGAGTTTCTTGTTGAAGTTTGTTCTTGTATCTTTCATCTGATTTCTGACCTTGTTTTACAGGGTTATGGAGTTGTCCTTATTAACACCGATGAGGCAGGAACCCTGTTGGTGACAAATTTCCGTATTCTGTTTTTGGTATGATACTGTCTTTCCTCTGTTTCTTATGTGTGTCGATTTGTATAACATTTAAGTAAGGTTATGCTGATCTTATGCGCTTTGATATAATTATTTGGCCAATGTTATAGTTTTAAAATGAAGAATGCTTGTCTTAAACTTACTTATGTACTCTATCCCTGCATTAGAACTTTTCATTTCTCAAGCACTTGTGATCGATGTATTCTTTGTTTTTATTTTGTGAAGAGTGAAGGCACCAGAAAGGTCATTCCACTTGGAACAATCCCATTGGCAACTATTGAGAAGTTTAACAAAATGGTTAGTTGCTAGATCCGTGGAGACAGAGCTATGTCATTAATACTAATTAAGTTCGGCTTAATGCTATTGTTTGTATGTACTTTTTGATTCATGGGTGACATACACAGGTGCTGAAAGTTCAATCAAGCAACCGTCAGTCCGACAAAAATCCACCAAGACGTCTTTTACAGGTCACTGGTATGTTTCCAAATTTAATTATATACAAGAGCTGATTTTTGAGCAAGGTTTGTTTGTCTGTTTTTTTTTTGCGTCCTATCTCAAAATTCAGTAGGACGTTTTATTGTGTTTCTTTTTTTTTCCCTTGATTCTTGACGTCTCAATATTATCTTGGACGATAGACATTTCACAATGATGCTGACATTATATGCTGTGAGCACTTGCATTTTGCAGGCAAAGACATGAGGATAATTGTTTATGGCTTTCGTCCTAAAACCAAGCAGGTGAAACTCTCACTTCTTCATAAGCTACGATGTTCATTTCTCCTTGAAATCTGTATGATCTTATGATCATATTTTTGCAGAGGCGTACTGTGTTTGATGCATTACTGAGGTGTAGCAAGCCGGAGAGAGTATGGGATCTTTATACTTTTGCATGCGGACCATCCAAATTTGGTAACGCAAACCCAAAGGAAAGATTGCTTAATGAATATTTTCGTCTTCTCGGTAAAAGTTCATTACGAGCATCAATGGATATGATTGAAGATGGATCATTCACATTGTCGAATGAGCTGTGGCGGATAAGTGACTTGAACTCCAATTATAACTTGTGTCAGAGTTACCCATTTGCTTTTATGGTTCCAAAATCTATAAGGTAGGACATTGTTATCTTTTACGACCTTACCAAAAAATCCTCTTCACTGATTTGGCATGTCTCTCTTTTCCGTGTCGGGACTAGACCATCTTTATAGTGAGTATTGATATCACTGTTGCTGATAGTGATGAAGAGCTGCTCCAGGCGTCTTCTTTCCGGGCAAAATGTCGCTTACCTGTGATCACGTGGTGTCAGCCAGGTAGAAATGCAGATATTCTGGTTGCTTCCATTTTAATTTGGGTGGTATTGCATCCACACTGACATGCTGCTTTTGCTCGCGATTGCAGGTAGTGGAGCTGTAATTGCACGCTCATCACAACCTTTAGTGGGTCTCATGATGAATATGAGGAGGTAAATTAAACTTCCAATTTCATGAGGATACACTTAGTTTAGCTTTAATTTTGAATTTCAAAGTTCATAAAGCGATAGATTTTGAAGTTTGATTTGTTTCACTTTTCTCGACAGTAATTTTGATGAAAAACTTGTTGCTGCATTCTGCACTCAGTTAGCTGGTCCTAAGGGAGAACGAAGGTGAGCTTCTGACGTTCCCTTTATCTGTATTTTATGTGTCGTTATAGAGAGTGAAAATTATGAATCATGAATGCATCTCACAACGGAAAATTAACAATTTAGTTGGTCATGCTGGACGGGAGATTATCTTTTGAATGCATCAAAAGGTCTCTTTGGTTGCAATGAAAATACCTTTGTTTGCTGTTGAATATCCAATATGGTTGACAGTGGTTTCCCATTCACAAGGATGTGCTGAACTCATTCCATATGGTTGATATTGAAAAAGATGCACTTATCACATTTTTTTTTTTTTACTGCGTAGGAAGCTTTATATTGCCGATGCGAGACCTAGGAAAAATGCACTAGCAAATGGAGCCATGGGAGGCGGCTCAGAATCATCTTCAAATTATTTTCAATCTGAAGTCAGTAAATGATCTTTGTGGTTTGATGCTCAAAGTCTTGATATTCTGGAATTGCTTGATTTTAGTGACGGTGTTTCTTTCTTCAGGTTGTTTTCTTTGGCATAGACAACATACATGCAATGAGGGAGAGCTTTTCCCGACTTAGAGATTATTTAGATATGCACGGTACAGCATCGTCTGATGGGAGATCATCATTCTTGGTGAGTACTGAATATCCAGGAACTTTCTGTAATTACAGTTGGTATAGATATCAAAATTTTCTTTGGCACATCAATAATGCGTTTTACGACTGTCTCACTAGCATGTGGCCTTAAGATAGTTTCAGCAATGAAATGAATGTCCTTTGTTCAATAAAAGTTGATGAGTTCTTTAAAGTTTTATAAGCTGATGAGAACTTCATTCAAAAGCACATAGTTTTATAATGTATTAACTGTTTTGGCAGAGTTCCTTTAAGGATATAATACGATCTATTGTACTTTTACTTTTTTACTTATGTTGCTAATTATTAAGATATTTGTATGCGTGGAATCTGTAGAGACACGGTGATTGGACTTGGGGAGGAGGTAATCTTAGTAGTATGTCTGCTTCCGTGTCTTTACTTGGAGACAGTGGTTGGTTGATACACATCCAGAACGTCTTAGCTGGTGCAGCATGGATTGCTGCACGTGTTGCAATGGAGTCGGCATCGGTTCTTGTGCACTGCAGGTTAGCTATCTTGAAGTTAAATCACCACCCAACTGTTTACTCGGATACCAGCTTCTATCTCTTTGATAAGAGGAAGATGCATCTGTTTTAAGCGGAAGCTTCTATTATTACCAGGATGAAGAAAAGGCGGGTTATGGTTGTCAGTGTTTTGTTGTTATTTTCTGACTCTTATAGTCTATGTCATTGCGCAGTGATGGATGGGACAGGACAACTCAGCTGGCTTCTCTTGCGTGCTTAATGCTTGATCCATACTACAGGACATTTGCTGGGTTTCAGGTATTCCTTGTGCTTATTTTGGTGTTTCCGGGTTCTTGTTTTTGTAACTATACTAAAGCCTTTATCTAGTTCAGATTTTAGTTGAAGCTTACTTTGGTTTCTCATAAAATATGTTTTAGCTTTGTGAAAATGGTTACTAGACGTATTTGTTAATGATTACATCTGTAGACTGGGAGTAATACTGAATACTATTCTTAGTATTCATTCATGTTTTGCTGTGCACCCAATGAAGATGTTACCATATCATTCATATGTTCTTTCCAACTAATTGTGTATCAACATTCTATATGCGGTTCTTGTTTGCTACACCCTTGTCTTATGTAATCTTTTCCATTGACCTCACATCAGGCTCTTGTCGAAAAAGATTGGCTTGCTTTTGGTCACCCATTTTCGGATCGTGTAGGAATGCCTAACATATCAGGACCTGGTAATTTTGACTTACCAAGGCAGTATTCTTCTGCTGGAAGTTTCCCTTCATCTCCAGTGCGTCAGTTTTCAGGATCACCAGCCTCACAATCTTCAAGCCCTTCCCATGCGCAAAACAATTATTCACCTATATTTACACAGGTGAGCGAGCAACTATTCCTTGCAACTATAGTAATCCTTTTGGTCTGTTTAGATCTATTTCGATGGGTTAGCACACAAACAGTTAATACTATGTTCACAACTGTGGTTGCAGTGGGTTGATAGCGTTTCACAGCTAATGCGGATGTATCCTTGTGCTTTTGAATTTTCTCCGGTATGCATGAAGGCTAACACTTTTTACAGACAATTTCATGTTCAACTTCTTTCAGTAATAGTAGTACTCATTGGCCTTCAAATCTGGTATAACAGACTTTCCTTGTGGATTTCATGGATTGCTTGCTTTCATGTCGTTTTGGGAACTTCTTATGCAATAGGTAAATCTTTATTTTGAAGCTCCAAACAGAAGTGATTGTGAAACTAATTGGTATTACGTTTGACCGATATGTGAGCTAATGTAAATTTCAGTGAAAAAGAGAGGCAGCAATGTGGGATTGCTGACGCATGTGGATGCCTATGGGAGTACTTGACTGATTTGCGTTCATTTGCTGCAACTTCTCATGTCCATTGTAACCCGTTCTATGATCCTTTGAAATACGACGGGCCATTATTACCTCCAGCAGCATCTCTAGCCCCCACCCTTTGGCCCCAGTTCCATCTCCGGTGGGCCTGTCCCGAGGAAGCTAAAGCTGCGGATATCGAGGTCCAATGTAGAGCCATGAGAGTGAAATATTCCGAAATGCAAAAGGTAACTTAATTAACTCACCTGATCCCTTTTTGATAGATTTTGTTCCAATGTTTTCACATTCAAAATTGATTTGAAACAGGATAAAGAAGCAGCGGAAAGAAGAGTGGACGAGATATCTTTTGCTATGGAGTCATTAAGTGCGGAGTTGCTAAGAGAAAGGCGTATGAGCTGGTCAGCTAGAGATTCTGCAAACCGAGCCACCAAGGAATACGCAGCTTTAACCCGAGCAGTACAATCACTTGGCTGCAACGTTAACTTCACCACATCGGATGTGGAAGACGACCCAAGAACATTCTCTATGGAG
Organism: Eutrema heterophyllum; assembly: GCA_002933915.1. Classification (NCBI taxonomy): domain Eukaryota; kingdom Viridiplantae; phylum Streptophyta; class Magnoliopsida; order Brassicales; family Brassicaceae; genus Eutrema; species Eutrema heterophyllum. The sequence goes on along the minus strand of PKMM01050415.1, from coordinate 373,376 downwards.
AATAATAATCCTAGGAGGCGAGATAGACACGGGAACAACTCAGATGTTTCTGTATCAATCTCACTAATGACTGAAGAAAGCAGATCTGGAAACCCGATGGGACGAGTTTGTGAAGCGTTGTGTCCATTGCGTACAAGAGAAGGAGTATGTAGATGGCCTGAAGCGGGATGTGCGCATCTAGGAAGTCAGTTTGTCGGGTTAAAAGCAAACTTTGATGCGTTTGATCGGCTTGCCATCCACGATAGCTATTTCCAGTCTGAATGAAGGAATCAAAATCTCAAGGAAGCTGTAATTTTTAACAGAATAAAGGCAATGGAGGATCAGAATCATCAATAAAAACCGTCAAGCAAGAAAAGGCGGGAGCATAACCATATAAACTGATGGAACAAGGGAGTCTCTGCTCTTTACTTTGTGTATAGCTAAAAGCAGGAGAATGTATAGAGACTAATACATTTCCTGATGTTATTTTAACCACTATTTGCTTTAGATCTATGATTCTTTTTGGTTAAAATTAATAAGGTTGAATGAAAGTGATGTAAAGTTTCATTTTTTTTTTTTGAACAACGATGTAAAGTTTCCTACAAATCGATTATTCGTCTTTATTTTAAAAACTCTTGTAAAAGAAATCGAAATGGACAAAATTCCGTACATTTTCTGCAGAGTCTGCACATGGTTAATCAGACAAGATCTCTTACAAGTTATAACCGAAAGATTCATAAACTGAACTAAATCTTAATGATAAAAATAGATTCTCTTGTTATATATCTGAAAAACTGAATCGAAAAGACTGATTCAAAACTTAATAACCATCATCTTCCGGGATCGGAGAAGACAAACTTATGGCAAAGAAACGCCCTTGAATGCAGAGAAGACTATTTTCTCTTTGCATACAACGAGATGTAGTAATCAATGAATTAAGAAAAAAAGAAGAAACTAATGGAAAAAAGAAAACAAACAAATGGGGATTTATGAATTGACGCCATCAGCCTACTGAGTCTCAACGGTTTTGAAGAGTTTCGATTGCCTTTTTCCACTGCAAAGCTCGTTGTTTCGCGTCTTCAAACGATAAAACCTTCTTTGGCTGCCAAATCAAACAAAAAAAATGCCAACAGTCAAGTTTCATTGCCTAGAAATAATAATAAAAAAAAAAACTGAAAGCTGGTGAGAGCCATTGGTTACTGTGCAAATCTTGAAATGCGAAGGACTTGAGACTTGAACGTTGAGGTCGTTGGAGTTGTCAGACCAGATGATGTTCCCTTTTACAACAAGCTTTGATGGGTCAACATAGATCAGTTTCGGTTTGTTGGTCAGTATTAGCTGCACCTTCTTGCTTGTGATTTTCTGTAGCTTCTTCACTGCTGATATCATTAGAACCGATTCTCCCGGTTCAAGAAACTGTTGCCTGTTAAAAAGCCAACATTACAAAACCGGGTTAGGATATGAAAACAGTGTTTTTTCTCGGAAAAAAACAGTACAGCCTAGTAGTGCTCACCATCTCGAATCAAAAGAGTCTATGGAGGCAAGCCTGGTTATGGAACCTGAGGATTCGGAAGTTGAAGAGTGGCCACCGTTCTGTCCATCGTTCTGCATCATTGAAGCATCTCCAACATGTGTTGGGTTCCATGGAGAACCGTCCCTCTCGGGAGATGCTGACTGAGACTGCGAAAGATAAAAACCAGATCAAGAGAAGCACAATGCGGAAACATTTTGACATGCCAGTTAGGAATATATAAGATAAGGAGGTAAATACCGAAGGATCTGGAGCTAGTTTTGGAGGAGTTTGTGACCTTAGGTTTTTCCAATCAACCCCCTTGAAGAAAGGATGTCTCTTGAGAGAAGCATAACCTTCTGATCCAGCTCCTGGTCTTCTACTAGGATCTGTATCCTGAGAGAGTACCATAGCTCAAGACTTGTGATTCCTGATAAGCAAAGACTGGGTAAAGTGAGCATATCTTACCAGTAATCGGTCAATGAGGTCTCTTGCTGCTTCTGAGAAATGATTTGGGAACTTTATATCTCTCGCTATAATTCTTTGGAAAATCAGCCATTCACTTGCATCCTTGAATGGAGAAGTTCCTGAAAGCATTTGGTACAGAGTGCAGCCGAGTGCCCATAGATCGTTTCTGTTTAAATGTGTTCAAGAAATACCAAAGAAAATTGTTCTAAGTAAGAGGCATTGCAGTAATCCACAGAACCAAAAGGCTACTTTAGAATTAAAAAACTCCATTTATTCATCACATAGTGGTGAAACGTTTGGTCTAACTTCTAGCACAAAACTCTTACCCGAAAGTTGCTGGAGAGGAGTTGAGAACTTCAGGAGGAACATATGCAGCTGTCCCAACAAAAGTGCACGCCTTATCATCTGCATTAGTCACCAGTTTACAGACAAGCTTAAACCAGAATCTGAAAACAATCATCATCAATAAGACCTTAAGCTCAAGAATATAGAAAAGGATTATGAACTTCATATTACCGGAAGCTGCATTAGGAAGTACTGTGATTTGGCTGTCTTGCATTGGCTTTACACTACCAAAATCAGCAATCTTAATATGTCCATCTGACGTTAGCAATAGATTCTCCGGCTACTTGTTCAAAATTCAAGGAAAATGTTAAGCTATATTGTTCTTAGTCGGTCTTAAAAGAGACGCTATGTGAAAACGAAGCTACCTTTATATCTCGATGTATCAGTCCCATATTATGTATATACTCAAGAGCATCCACAACTTCTGCACTGTAGAACCGAGCTTCATCCTCTGATAGGCGACCTTTCTGCCAAAAAGAGAACAAAACAATAATGCAACTATATTTAAAGAATATGAATCAACTTCACAGACTCTGAATAGTATCTTACTCTGGTGATTTGGTCGAAAAGTTCCCCACCTTCGCAAGATTCAAGCGCCATGTCTACAAAATGAGAAAGACCAAGATCACTCACAATCACAGGCCACACTGTTGAAACACAGAGAGTGAACAAAATGTATGGTGTATAAAAGAAAGCCACCCGAATAGTACATAGTGAGAATGTATCTTGAAATGTAAAGAAGAGTTTCACAATGCCGGGATGCTCGAGTTGATCAAGAACAATCCTCTCCAATTTGACATAAGCTGTTTTATTCTCCTTGGTGATAAATTTTTTGTCCATGATCTTCAAGGCATACACAGCTCCATTTTCCTTCTTCTTTGCCCTAACAACCTGATTCGATAGCAAAATCCAGCAAACGTCACTTGAAGCTATGAAGAAGTTTTCCATTTCCAATAAAAAAGCTCCAAGATATGAATCAAGTAAAGGATCGATTTAAGCAGAAAGCACCAGATTGCAAAAATTCATGAATGAGTTGATCCATGAAGCAAACCAAAATGAGAAGAAACGAAATGTTAAGAAAATGGGAATCGAAAAAAGGAGAGAAAGAATAAAACCTTAGAATAAGAGCCAACGCCATAGATCTTGTCGAGCTCGAAATCCTGGATGGTGAAATTCTCCTGCGGAGCCTTAAAAGCGAAGCTCTTGCTTCTGGAAATACTTTCACCATTAGATGAATGCTCCTGAAGAACAAGCTTTGAATCAAATTCCTTCTCCATTGTCCCAACTTTCTTCTACATCTCGACGAGACCCATCAAAAATCACAATCGAAATCAGAGAGACCTATTATTACGGGTAATGATGATTTTGATGTAATTTTCAGGTGCTGAGTTCCAATTCTCGAAATTTCAATTGAATGGAAAAACGAAAAAAAGAAGAGAAATTAGGGGAAGGAATTCGATGAAGGGGGAGGTGAAGAAGAAGAATCGGAGACACTTTCATCATTTTCTTTCAAAACTCCATTTAATATTCTTTTTTTTTTTTAAAGAATCATTTCTATTTTTTTCATTTTGTTATTTCGTTAAATTCAATCATGATATTGGGCTAACGAACCATTTGCCTTGGGTACATAAAGATTTTATTTTGGACCTTGACCTTGTTGGTGAAATATTTTACAGATTCTGTGCTTCTTGAGAAATGGAAAATTCGTCGAAAAATCTCCTAAATGCAATAAGAGGCTCTAACCAATGATGGACAGATTCCTCTCATGCTTGCGTGTCTTAGCTGACGCAATAGAGTGTGTAGATGTAAGTTCCTTAGTTGATAAATATTATTATAGTCAGGAACAAATTATTCGTGCTTTGCATCTTTCTTGAGGTTGTATCATGAGAACAGAGACGAGAGAAATACGTGAACAGATTCCGATTTTGATTGGAGAATTCAAAGCACGATCTGGCCATGAATTTAATTTAAGAATAAGTATTGACTATGATGAGCGTTTCCGATTTACAACCTTTATCAAGTTGCGAAATCGAACGGGAGTGACAGTCATTCCCAACTCTGGAGAGATCGATATGCCGGAGGAACGAAAGCGGGTAATGATCTTTGGCTCAAAGGAGTGAGCTTTGGCCTTTGGGGCTCAAGATGAGAATCCTTTCTTTCTCTGCGCACCCTAGCAAGTCGTTTTATCATATATATATGTGAACTTGGTAATGGAAACATGGCAAGTTTCTGGTATGATCATTGGACATCTATGGGACCGCGCTAATCCAACTCTGTGGAAATAGTGGCCCATCTCCGAATGGATGGTCCCTCCGGCCTGCAAGGTCACTTAGGCTGAACAGATCCATGTATACACATTCATTCCCCTACCTACTGCAGATTCTAATTAGGATGACCAATATCAATGGCATATCGAAAATATATAGGGTCTCCTCCGCTTTCTCCAGCTCGTGTACTTGGGAATGCCTCAGACCAGTATCGCCGTTACAACCTTGGACAACAAATACTTGGCTCAAGGGAGCGATACCAAAACAGTCCTTCTTGTTTTGGATTGTAAATCTTGACACCAGAGTCCGTATTGCAAGATGGGGATCTCTTACCACGACAAGCTGCTGCCTTTGTAACACCTTTGAAGAAAGCCGAGAACATCTTCTACTGCGAAGTGAGATAATTGGGAACATATGCATGGTCAAAGGCAATGACTCGACTGACTCCAAGGTTTCCCTGTCCGGTTTCACACATGGTTAGCCCTCTCCCTTTGGCTAGCATCGACCTCCACATTTGCTCCGAAACTCCTCAGGAGACTCGTTGCTCAGTCGGTGGTCTATCACATTTTGGCAAGAGCGCAACAAAATGCTTCACAATGGTATCTCTTTCACACCAGAAGCGATATTTTGGAAACTTGACCCTTCTATCCGGGACACAATTCTCTGAAAGCGTAAAAGGAGAGCATTCTCTGATCTGATGCAAACTTGGCTGCCAAGTTTCGAATTTCTCTATATCTATGTTAGGCTTCACCTTGTTTTTGTTCTAATTTTTTAGCAAGGTAATTAAATCCTCTCAGCTGGTTAAGCTCTATTTTGTAATTAGTTACAAACTCTTTCATCCTTATATGATATTTACATTCCTCAGAAAAAAATAATATATATATATATCATTATTGGTGTACAAAATTACGGTTATATATATATTTTTTTCCAAAGCTTACTCATTACTTATAATCATCAGGACACACCTAAATCACAAGCGATCAGGAAGAAATCCCTACAGTGCATCGTAAGAAGAGGACAAAGAAGTGTTAGGAAGCATCGTAAGCGTACTAGAGATCCCTTAAATCGAGAACTTTATAAGACCGTAAGACGCTTGGAAGAAACAAACATGCGGCGGAATACCATACCCCTTGTTCAAGAGGCAAATCATGCCTTGTAGCTTTCACGGATATTGGATTGCCTACTGGAAACACTTTTTTTTTTTGAAAATTGCAATGCTAGAGGGAATGACCGGATATAGTCGGGAAGGACAATGGATTGGTCTTCAAGGAAGCATCCCTGGTGGAGATACTGGTTCTAGTGCACATGTAACGACGGGTGGAAGTGGAATTGTGGATCGTTACGGTGGATATCCAAATTAATGGGACAACAAATTCTCATGGTATGCATTTTGGGGTGAGCTCGAATGTTTAAGAAAGGGCTGCTACAAACCAAAGGGGGTTGGCAATAGTTCTTTATATTTTTAGCAAAACAAGACAAAAGCTTTAGAGTGGGTTCTCTTCTTTTGGTTTTTGATGATTTTTAAGCATTTTTGTAATTTGGTGTGGCAACTTATGCTATTAATTATATCACTATCATTCTTATTCTTGTACTAGGCTATTAGCACTCTTTATTTATAAAAGTTTTTTTTATACTTTCATATGAAGTGTCAGATTAAACTACTGAAACGTTATTAATTCATTTTAGCATCTTTAGCATAATTTGTTTAAGTTCTCTAAGCTCATTATTTACTTTTGCAGGAACATCGAAGAAATGAGTTGCGGGCACGTGGATTAGATGCATTGACGGATAATGAAAGTGAAGAATTGTTTGCAATAGAGAATCAAATACTTGTTGATATGATCCTACGGCCGTTGCTCCAATACTACATGCGGTATTATTGAAGACGACCTATGGGAACTGAATGGGGAGTTGGATGGATGTATTTGAAGAAAAAATAATGAATAATCCAAAAGCTTGTCACGCTCTTCTTAGGATGCATCCGCAAACATTTAGGGGCCTGTGTAAAACTCTCAAGTAAAATATGGGCTACAAAATACGAAGAACATCGTCAAGGTACAAGAGAGTGTTTGCAACTTTCTTGTATATATGTGCACACACCGAAAGCAACGAGTCATTGCAGAATTATTCGATCATTCGCACGAGACAATCACTCGTAAGTTTCATGAAGTTCTTGATGCATGTGAGCAACTTGCTGGTGATTTATTAAGTACGAACGGACTCCTCTGGAACTTAGTATTGTACCACGTGGACTACGAGAAGATGACAGACATTGGCCATATTTCAGGGATTTCATTGGTGCAATGGATGGTACACATGTACCGGTTAGGGTGCTTGCAATGGAGAAATTAAATTTTTGGTGTCGACATGAATACACTAGTCTTAATGTCCTGCGATTTGTGATCTAGACATGCTTCTCACGTAGGCGTACATCAGAGTTCCAGGATCATCTCATGATGCTAATGTTTTGCAACTTGCCATGGATAATGATCCGTGAGACCTTATGGGAAAAGTAGGCAAACCTTAAATCCTGTAAGCAAAAGAACAAATATGGTTTTGACACCAATCAGATAACAATAATTGATCTCAACCACTGAGAACGACAAGGGTGATAATTATATGTTACATACAGTATATGCTTACACTTTAACTTCAGTTCCGAGGAACTCATAAAACACAGTTACGATGTTACATGGTTACACATCAACTTCAGTTCCAGAGGAACTCTAACCTAACTGTTCAATTCCTACTCCGATCGGAGATCAGTTTCAAATTCCGATTAAGAAAATGGTGTATTACTTGATCCTGAAAACATGCGTCTTCCACTCTTCAATATTGGTTGTTATGATTTTGTTTATTACGTTTAACTGAACCAAAGGATATGTAATTAGTCAAAAACCCATCACAATGAAGAAGGTTTTTAAACACAAGGAAACACCAAGGTCCACAACATAAGATCCGCAAACAAACATAGCATAATAAAAATAAAATAAAGAGCTGAGAGACATTGATTCTTCAGCAGATTGATTGATAGATATATAAGCAAATGAAGCTCTTAAATCGCCAAGGCTTGGATGCTGCCAATGGCAGAGACAGGTGCTTCTTGTGCTTGTGTCCAAGTATTGCAGTCCACTTCATCATCTTGGAGCATGAAGCCATGTTTACGTTCCAACTCCCAAAGCCAAGACATAGTTTCTGGATCAACAAAGTCAGCAGCATCAACCTTTTCAACATCAAAACGGTGGTTAGGCACTGTGCAGCGTTCCTCAGCCAAGACATCTTGGTTTATCTTCTTGGTCAGAGTAGAAGCAGCAGCATTCTCATCATCTTCCAAATTTGCCATGTACTGCCTGACCCTGTCGAGATAAGCCAAGCTAGGAATGCACCTCATTGCAACAGTATAGATACACCCGAGAGCAGCCACTTTGAGGCGCTTGCACTGGTCCAGTGAATCACAAGCATCCTTCTTCAGTAGCCGGATATAACCAGAGGCAATTTGGTCAATCACTCGCACTGCACAACGCAGTTGGTCTAGAGCGAGGATAAAGTGAAATGGAGGGAAGCGCTGAAAGAGAAGGTCACTATTGTACACGGTAGGAAGCTCATTCAAAAACGGATTGAGCTTACCCAAAAAGCGATTCCTTCCGTACCTAACATTCTCCGCATAATGGCGACGGAACGATTTTTTAAATTTTGGGAAAACAGGCGGTTTCTGATGCCGCTCGACACGACGGATAACATCATCAAAATCCTCTTTCTTCGGAACCACACTCATCATCTTCTTGAAACTCTTCTTCTCCATTTTCTGCTGATATATATCCATCTCTGCACAAATACTAGTCCAAAAACAACAGGAATTACTATAAATATCTTTCTTTTGTTCATCACCAAGCTAGGGCCGTACGTAAAGGAGAGACAAAAAAGGAGCAATAAATCAACTCATGCACCGAAATTTCAATTTTATTCCTAGGCAATTCTAATGATATATACAACCCACATCACAAAACCCTCAAAACGAAGACCGCAATTTTACCAAATATCTGCTCCCACAAAGGTTTGTCACTCAAAGGCCCAAAATTAGGGTTACGATTTCCGATCAAAGACCTAGGTCGAACTTCTACAGGAGAGCGTTTTCTCATCAGGTCTATCAATATTTTACGCTGAGATCGAAACAAAACCTACGAAAAGAAACTACCCACTTGGGAAAGATAAATTTACTAGCCACAGATCCGAGGAGCTTGCTTAAGAGACTTGGAAGGAATATTAGGGACAACACTTGATTTACCACTTTCAGAAAAAACCAATCCCATATCTCCCTCTATTTATTTTAATTTCGTTTCCAATTATTTTTAATCATTAAAATTGGTAAATTACTTAAAACCCAAACGATTTAACTTAATTTACCTTTTCTACTTGGGTTTCACCTGCCCATCCAAACAATTCGGATCTAACCCGACATTTTTTTAAAACTATCGATCCCTTTATCAAATCCCTAATTTTTGATAACGGAATTCTCATTCTTTTCGATCTCTTCGTGAAACTAGGTACAACCACTGTCCGTTTTCGATCGATTCTCAACTCATTCGTGCTTCCGATCCGATCCTAAGATGGCTAAAACAAGATGGACGAGGAAAAAGAAAAAGACTGCTCCAAAAGATACAGCGGAGAGGAGTTCGGATCCGGCGATTGTTGAGGCATCACAAACGAACAATGAGGTTGAAGAAGAAGTAGAGATGGAGCGAACTCTACTTCCGATTAGTGAAGAACGGAAGGAAGAAAAAGAAGAAGAAGAAAGGGNATCGGTTCGGTATTTCGGTTTATTTGAAATTGAAGAAATATGACCGAATTGAACCAGTACGCTTAGGATGAGAGAAGTTCGGTTCGGTTCATGATAAAAAAATATATTGATGCCGCTTATAACTGAAAATCAACTTCAATTCGGTGGTTTTGTGAGGAAAAAAAAAACACTTTTTGTCGGTAATTTTGGTTAAAATCTGTGTGTTTCGGTTCATTTCAATACATTCCGGTTTATTCGGTACCACTAACTCGACTCAGATTCGTCACAACTTACTGTTCATTTCGGTTAATTCGGTACCACTAACACGACGAAGATGAATGTCGTTATTCACTAACATTCACATCACTAACATTTCCAGGTCCATATCCTCGTTTTTTTTCAAAACGACATCATCTGTAAGAGAATAGATGAAGCCAATAAGTTGCAAGTTTTTCAGATTCACCAATCGTTCTTCTTCCACCTTTGTGATATACTACACCAAAAAAAGAAAAACTTTTTCATATATGTTTGCAAAATTCGGTTTCCACATGTTTAGTTCTGGTTCAGAAAGCGCCAAATATCATCAGTTTGAATTTGCATTTAAGTGACATTTCAAAAGACCTTCATCGAACACTTACTATTTGTGTGTATTCTATGAAGAAGAAGAGTAAACCGGGATACAAAATCACTGTAAAGAACATAACAGCTTCGTCAAGATGAACATAACAAAAGAATAAAGATCTAACATCACAAAATCCAAAGATTATCAACATTCTCGAGGTTCTGACAGCTGTCCATTTCTCATCACCAAAAGTAAGGTAAGGAGCATGATGGTAAAAAACAAAACTCAGCCGTCATTACGGTTTTTTTTTTGTAGTCTAACAACCAGACCTTGAGAAACAAATGATCCTTGACTTCAGCATGAATGGCAGCTTCATGTGGTCGCTGCAAAATTAAATTTCAGGATGATGAAACATAAACAGCAAACTAATACATATATGCACACATAAATGGTTTTTTTTTATCTTACCTTGAGTCCAGCATGAATTGGCAGTCGTGGATTAGTACCAGCAAGCATCAAGCGATCAACTATGCAAATTTGAGTTGATGCATCTGTCTCCAGGCTTGTCCAGTGGTGGAACCAAAAATTATTTTTACCGGAGTCATAAATACGATTGATGAAACCAGAGTCGACCTTGAGATTTAAAAGGCTAGAAACAATAAAGTAATTGGTTGTGCACTATATTTGAACATGAGATTTTGATCATTCGTCACATTTTAGTTAACCATATATAATTTATTTTGGTTACCAAACTATTGAATAATTTATGAAATTATAACCAATTTTGAATGAAGATAGCTTCAGTAGCTTAGGTGGAGACTGATTCAAAAATAACTCGACGCGGGAAAATATTCCTTAGGCTTTCAATAGCCCAAAGCACACCCATCAGCTCTGCTTCCGTATCAGAAGGCACATAAGCAAACGCCCTCCGACTATGCGTGTGAACTTTGCCGAGATAATCCCGCAAAATCCATGCAACGCCACAACTCATTTCCGTGCTTGACCATACTCCACTCACGTTGCATTTCATCATACCATTTAGTGGTGGCGACCAGTGATCCTTTTTGTTGAGCTCAACCGGGATTTTTGCATCTAACTTAGCTTTGTTGATGACAATTTGGGAGTCATATCTGATATTATGGAAGACAAAAGCAGTTCTACATTTCCAAGATGCCAAATGATCCACAGAATGATAAGCTTCATTTCTTTCGGAAATTGATCACTCTCAATAACTCCGACTAAGTGCTGAAAGTTTAAGAACACGGAATCAATAGAGAAACCAACTCTTGTGAAGGGAATTTGTGATAAAGCCAGGTTTGTCTCGCTACTCTGCAACCAAACAAAATGTGACAAATTGTTTCCTCTATTGCACCACATATTGCACACGTTGCATCAATACCACCATATTGCGTCCCTTTTGATAAATTCAATTTACTGAACAATGCATTCCACATGAAATGGCGAACCTTAGGCACTTTTATAACCACATGTATCTTGTCCGCAAGTAAGATTTATGTGTTTGTAAATTATATTTTTGAAGATAACTATAGACTTTGGCCCGATAAAAACAAATCAATGAAGAAAATTGAATTAATGAGGTCAATGATAAGCGCTAAATCAGCCGTAAACACGTTGATACTAATGAAACGATTTCAATTTTCCAAATTATCCGGTGTCACTTGAATCCCCTTCATCTCACGGTTCGCCATTGGGCTTGTCACAACATGATACAAAGCCTGGAGCATAAAAACATACCGAGATTAAGAGAAATATAGAGAAAAAGTGAAGAAAAAAACATATGTGAGACTTACCGTTTTCCCTTTATCATCCTCAATCTTTGGATCAGCTCCTGCCTCAAGGAGAACATCAAGGCCTTCCAAAGAATTAACCTGGCAAAGCATAAGCGGAGTCATCCCCTTCTCATCTTGAGTATTAGTCTCCGCTCCCGCATCAAGAAGAGTCTGTTACAATACAATGTATCAATGGTTAGTCATTATTGAACAGCAAGTAAAAAAAAAGGAACATGCATTTATACCTGTACATATAAGAGCCCTCCTTCAGGACCTTCTCGCATCATACATGCCCAGTGAAGGGGCGTGCGTCCGTTTACGTCTTGCGCGTTTGCATCAGCACCTTTTTCAAGGAGATACTGTGATCAACAAAACAGAAATAGATTACGTTTAATCAACAGAGATTTTGCGAGAGGAGAATTTCCATCAGTTTCTACTAAACAAAACAGAAGCAGATTATTTAAACCTATTGTAACACACTCCAGGCTTTCACTGTCAAGTGCAGTTATTAGAGGAGACTTTTCCTCATCGTCCTCGCCCTCGATTTGTGCACCTCTGTCAAGCAGCATCTTAGATCAAATATACCGGGCCAGTTTGCAAAAATAACAAAAAAAAAAAATTGAAATTCCACATAAAAGGTTACAATTTTAAACCTTAGCACATAGCTTGGAACTGTGCTTGCATGCCAAATGTAAAGGCCTTTGTTCTAACATGTTCTGAGCTTCCAGGTTAGCTCCACGGTCAAGAAGAAGCTGCCAATAAAACAATAACGTAAGTGATCTTTCTAACTAATACTTAATTCACACGTACCAAAAAGATACTAATCTTCTCAATGTTAGCACACCCAGCGTGACACGCATAGTGAAGAGGCGTTTCATGCATCTCATTTCGAGATTCAATGTCTTCTCCTCTTTCTAGCAGAAGCTGTCATGAAGGTTAATGTGTCCGTGTAAGCTGACTAAAGTGGCAGGAAAAAAAAAAAAAAAAAAAAAAAAAACCTGAGCAGCATTGAAGTTAGAGGCGAGATACAGGCAATGTGAAGGGGAGTGTCACCGTCTATATTCACATCATCTAAAGAAGATCCTCGTTCGATGAGAAGCTCAAGATAAGGAAAATAATTTTCTGATTTGCTGGCTAAATGCAGAAGCTGTTTTCCTTTTGGAGTTAAGAGATTGAGAGCCACTTCACTCTCCACGAGAAGCTGAAGGAAAAGAAAGGTGTTATGGTTTTGTAAACTAGAAGAGAATCAGGAGTTCAAGAGAATCATGTTCCATGTGGGCACAATCCGGAACCTCCCGTCACAATCAGAACTATTACCAACATGAAGAAAGTGTCATGTCATTGGTTCGGACATGTGGATGCACAACATTAATTTGGTCTAAAACAAATTGCAGCATTTGATTTCTTGGAGCCTTTTCGACAATGGAGATTTCTACTCTAAGCCATTACTATATGCTAGTGTAGCGACTGTGAATTCCACAAAAGCTCTGTAGCACGTGTTTCTACTCCGAATTTATTGATTACCATCTTCACCTAATGAAGAAACCCATCAGCTTAAACGCATCAAGTAAAGATCATTTCGAGGTTCTAGACCGAATTTTTCTTGGTCTAAGAACATATAGATGTCTAGTGATGCCGAGACCAAAAATGGTGGTAACCAGCATTACTCCAAGAGAGGATCTGAGAAAAGCTGCTAAAGCTTTCTTGTAGAGAGAATTCAGCATACTAGCTATTCCCGTTACAGCTCTTAAAATTGCTCCCTATAATATATGACTCAACTAAATTAAAACATAGAGCCGCATGATTTCGCTTTTTGTCAGAACTCAAATTTACAATGATGAATAATAGGTTTAGTATGAGAATTAGACCTTGATTCCCTTTCATATTTACAAAAAATTAGGTGCGGATTTTCGCATCCATGCAAGATGCTTAAAGTTTATAACTTGGACTTGTTTTTTGCTCGCTTTGTTTTGGTGTTTTTTGTTTTGCCGACACATGTCTTCCTCCAAGTGTTTTGTGACTGGAATTTTTGGATGTTGAGGATATTACATATCATAAATTCAAATTCATTCTCTTTAATGTTTGCAATTTTGCATTCGCCTCTCTGTTTTTTTTATTATTATTATTATTATTGAAGGTCAAACAATGAGTGCTAAGTGCATTTCTTATTATGATATTTCTACAGTTAGCTTTTCGTGCATTTCAATCAACAAATATAAGAAAATGGCTTCGGGAGGAGTTGGAATTAAACGCTGCGTATTCTCAGCCCTTCCCAAAGATAACGGCCTATTTGAATTTTTTGTTTCTCCTAAGTTATGTTTGGATCTGTTAGGGGATTTTCAGGATAGAAATCGTGATTTTTGAATTTATAATCCCAAGGCTGAAAACCGAACTATGCTCGTGAGCAGTTAAATTAACTTTTTTCAGGCTCAACGGAACTTGGATTTTTTTTCTTTTTTTTTTTTGGCTAAATCGTGAAATTTCAAGTTTCTCCTAATAGAAACCATTATTATTAGGAGAAAGAAGGGAAACAAAATTAGATAGAACACAAATCTTCAGACATTGCCACAAAGCTTGTCTGAGTTTTAAAATCACAATCAGTTTTTTCGGGCAAACCTTTTCAAACTTGTGGGTAGCTCTGCCGCAGCATCTTCACCGATTCTTCTCTTCTTAATTGCCGTGTTGTGCTCTTGCTCCGGGAATGTTCGCTTTGCATTCTCCACCATCTCTTTCTTCTTCTTGGTCCGCTTGCTTGGTTTATTCCTTCCTTTCGTCTTGTTCTTCAGCTCAATGCTTTTTGCTGCTTCTATGGCCACCTCTTTCTCAGCTTCTATCTCTCCTCTTGTTGGCTTCTCTTTCCTCCTCGAAGGTCTCATCGCACCAATCTTTGAAGGATCGAGCATGATTGTCTCAGGTGGAAGTTTATCAAGAAGCAAATGGACTTCCTTCTCCCGTCTCTGTTTTGATGTTTCAAATGGATTAGCCACCCATGAATCGAAATTGGGTTCTCCAGACCCGGGAATCAGAATGCTAGACCAACCCATCGAGTGACCAATCCCGAGAACATCCTCATATGGCCTGAACATAAGCTTCTCGATTTGGTAACCTTTCACCATCGAGTGGTTCATGTATCTACTATAGTTATGTGAAGAACCACCACTCGAATCTCCTAAAACCTGAACAAACGATCCAGTTCCAGCTGCTAGCAAACCTTTCTGACTGAAACTCAGCGTTTTGGCATGGAAACCGTGAATAGTCTGAATTTCCTCAAATTTACGCAAATCCCAGATCTTGACTTTGCACTCTTTACCCGATGTAGCCATGAGATGGCCATTTGGATGAAACGCAACAGAGGAGACTGGCCCAGGGTGACACTGCATCTGGACTAGAGGTGCTTGGCTAGTGGGTTTCCACATTGTGACGGTTCCACCAGAATGTCCCAAGGCAACAACACCATTGTAAGGATTCACTTCCATTACATCTGTCCGGCCTTTACCTGTTCGGATACTAGCCACCATGACACCATAGGTTACGTCTTGATAATGCAACTGCCCAATCTTGTTTACTGATGCAAGCAGGAAATGGTTCTTTAAGAACCGAAGTCTGGCCACTGGACCACGTTCCTGAAGTAGACAAAGTTTGAAGTCAATAACGAAGAACACTAGGCATATGTTTCTTTCTTTCAACCGAAAAGCGCAAATCTCACCTTCAAACAATGCAACTCAGTTCCATCTCTCCCATAAATATAAGCATACCTGTAACAAGTTGAGATATAAGACCAAGCACCCTCTAAAATACAAGGAATGTAGATTTCAGATATTCGACTTTTTGGATGTCATTGAAAGTGACAATACATACTTCTTCTGGGCAGCTGCAAAGAATTGGTCATTGTGCAGGAATGCAACATCACGTACTGTTTCTCTTACCTGCAGATATCATCAACTTCTGTTGAGATCTAAATCATAAATTACAGAAAACAAGCCCGGATTAAGATTATTATGAAATAAATAAATAAAAACCGACCTGGATCTCTTTAACTAAGTTCATATTCATCATGTCTACAAGAGCAAGGTGGCCTTTGCGACCACCAGCTAGCATATGCCGACCACTTGCAGTAAAATCAAGTTTGTAAGGGCCAAGATCTACATATTTTCACCAGTGTCAGTAAAATGAATTAGAAGCACGCGTAACGACGAGAGTATTTTCATCACAGACTAACCTAACTTAACATTTCACATACATAAGATACGATTTTTCCCTCTCAGAAGAAGCTATTGAGCATTTACCTGGGAGCACTATGTCATATTGGTTTCTTGAGCTTAAAATATCTACTTCTTTGGCAATATCTGTCTGCTTGATTTGCCATGTCTTCTCTAGACCATCAGTCTCCAAGTAACCTGCTGCAGCCGGCAAGAGCCACTACATAAAAACAAACCAGATAACAAGACAATAATTAAGAATTCGAAACCAGCTGAACTATCAAGAACAGAAGAATCAAAAAACTGTTGCTCAACTTCAATTGAAACACAACAGTTTCTTTCATCTCCAAGAAGCACCGGAAAAAAGGGTAAAACAAGATACACACAGAGCTGAAAGGAGAAGTAGATTTACTTTCTCGATTTTAGCAGCAGCTTTTGCAGATTTGCCATACAGCTTTTCTCGTGAAGCAAGTTGAGTCTTTAGTTTCTTGTCTTTCAATGACTGCAGAACAAGAAGAAAGCACTTAGCTTCTGCATTTCGCAACCAAAAGCCACAATCATTAAAACTGTATGTATATCTATACCTCTAGATTAGCAGCTTCTCCTCTAAGATATTTCTTTTCTTTAGCCTCCAACTCAACATCGATCTCCTGCATACAAATTCAAAGCAAAGTCCTCAACTTTGCTGAAACCCACAAATCATGAAGTGTTTGAAATTTCAACCAGACGAAGGCAAAACCTGCTCATCAGGAGGCAAGACCTTCTCCATGAGATTGTTATCCTCTGAACTGACCTCCATCTTGATCCTTATTACCTAAACGAATGAAACAACTCATTACACTTAGACATTGGCAGCAATCCAGACGGATAATCGTTTAATCCTTTTTCCGTCTATTGAATCTGAAAATCCAGAGTAATTATCCGGTCAACAATCCAGCAATAATTTAGAGTTCTAAACATTCCGATTGAATCCTGACTCAGCTACGTTTTACAATAGAACGGGAAGAGCTAGGACGATCGCGACAAACTTAAGATAATATAGAAAACTTAAATCAGCTTCACCTGAGAGGTGCGAGCTTGAGATTAGAGAAGGCGGCGCGGAGTACGTACAGAACACGACGGTGGCTTGAAGTTTTTTAGGGTTTAGTAAAAGGTACTGAGAGCTCCGACATGGATCCTTCGCTGACTGGATTTGAGGGTTTTGTAATTTTCGGGTTTTAGTTATAACAAATAATAATATTTACAAACTAAAAAAAAAAAAAAAATTATCTGTCAGACGAAAAAAATATTAGAGATATTTGAGTAGGCCTGGAGTACTCACAATTGGGCCTAAGCTGGTAAAAGAGCCTATGAAGACCCACGAACAAGTTAATTTCCATCACATTTTATATAATAAATACATTTTTTGTATTATTATACCATTTATTTATCAAACTTAAACCACCTATAGACAGTGATTACTCCTCTACAGTTTTAGAGATGTAATTGCATATTCGCTTGAAGCCATTTCAAAGTGGGTGACGTAAGTATGTTGACCTTTGGCATGACTCTTTTTTTCTACGTACTAGCCTTGTTGTATGTATGTTTCATGCTGATATATAATGATTATGTTATTTGATCAATTAATATGATATAGCATGACTTCTGCGATTCCAAGTCTTTCCTCTCTATCTTGATATATTATAGGATTAGTTTTTTGCTTTTCCATGTTATTTCCTGATTATAATAAAAGTAAAAAACAGTTAGGTTGATGAGCTGATTGGGCTAAGACAATTCGTGAAGTTAGCTAGACTATTGTTGCGAATTTTCTACTATGATTCACATCTAAAACAAACTTTATGACTAGTTATTTTTTTTCGAGTTTGAAAAACCATTAACAAAATATAGTCTATGACGTTGACGGTCTTATTTACAAGATGTACAAAGAAATCTACAAAAATCGTATATTCTATAATTAACTTCAAATTAATGTTTTGACACATTTCTTGAAAGTGATCCCGTAACAACATCGTCGACAGGATCGACCTATCTAGCTATTTTTGGAGGCGTAGGGATGTTTGTTTGTTTGTTCTTTATTTTTTTTGTTATCTAGCGCTAAAAATAAAAACATTGGATTCCAATTCTATAATTTGTTTTCAGGATTAGTCATGCTTTATTTAGAAAAACAATTATTTTGATTACATTTTTATATTAATATTTTTTCATAAAATGTAATGAAAGGACATCCAAACATTTACGTTTCGTAATTTTCCTCCAAATCCAACATAACCATTTAAAAAACAAGACTTCCTATAAATAGATTAATTAAAAAGGAACCAAATCTGTATTGGTAAATATTAAACAAATATTTGCTGGTCCGGTCAGGACTCGGGCGGTCTCGTCTAGCAAGTAGCAAACAATTACTATCAGCAACCTATTGCGATAACTTTCCTTTGGTTAGATAATTAAAATAGTTGATATATATATATATATATATGTGTCAATTTCAATTAATTTGTATGATCGATACATTCGTTCATCTTTATAATAGGGAGACAATTGGGTATGAATTTCCCTAAACCATCCAAGGGAGAGCCAACATGCTCCTTATCTTTACTTATGGTGTCGATTGGTATGGTTTTTGGAATTTTATTGTTTTTGGAAATTTATTATTGCGAAATAACTATATATATTAGTATAAGAATAAATAACAAAAAGGATACAGGAATGTATACATGATTTGAGGCCATGCACGTTACGTTTCACTTGCTTTCTTTGTCTACATTGTACATTACAACAAATAAAATGCTAAAACGGTGGTGATACTAATCATTTATTTTATTCATATCAATACAAAAATGTAAGAAATACCATAAAAATTAATCAAATATGTATGTAGCTAACTATGCACAATTATGAGCCAAAATCTATTATTGTAAGTAATCGATCCACTTTACACAAAAAAAAAAGTTTGTAAATCAGCTCTTTTTTGTTGTCAACTTGTAAATTAGCTCTACACATTATCAAATACACAGATACAACACGAAATTTAATCAATTGCTTTCGGATATATACTAATTTAGTAGTATAATATTGTGAAAAAAAATTCATTAATTCGTTGAATAGAAAATACTATATTTCTAAACATAGTTCTTGCGGATCAAAACTTTCCCAGATGTAATGTATTAGGCTAAAACAGAGAGTAATTATTAAGTAGTCTTATAGTTAAATTTATTATTACATCACAGTGGTTTATTTACTGTCGTTGCATGCGTCATCATTCGGATTCAAACCGTATAATCCATGTTATTGAGCACAAACAATAAAAATTGGACTTACTACGTCAATCGTCCACCCGGGTAACAATTGTAGTAAATGATATTTGCTACTCTAAATGAGTCATTATACATAAACTATGGCGGGCTCGATTTTGCTAGGAACTTTGTTCTTTAATCTAAATATCTCCCAACATAAGATTATATATAGTATAACTTTACGAATTTTAAACCATTTGTTACTTATTAGAATTAATTTAATTCCGATCTAGTAAAATTTACTTAAACTTTTTCATTTAATGTGATTTTAATAAAAGACATGATTATTTGTCTTCTTCTCTGTGTGTGTACTAATTTTTATGTATAACCTATATAATTAAGACTTTCAAAAGCAGTCGAAAGATAATAAAACAGAGATGTTTTGGAATCCTATGCATATGCATCAAATTCATTCTTATCAGTTTAGGTTTGTTTTCTTTGTCATCCACCTGTAATAGTGATTGTGATGTCTACGATGTACGTTCTTTGTTATCAACCTGTAATGTAGGGCCATCGTGTTTCATGCCTTGAAAAAAATATATATATATGTAAGAATCGTTCCTCTAACTCAAGTTGTAGAAATTTCAATATTATGAATATCTGATAACATTTGTCTGAGAGTAGAGAACCTTTAATCGATTAACCAAGTACTATATCTTTCTGAAAAAAAAGGAAAAACCAATTAAGTACTATAGATCTAGGGAGTCGTAAATCTGTTTTTTTTTCCTCGTTTAGTTCATGAATTTTTCCATTTATAGGAACAAGATCTACTTAAAATTGATTAGATTCTGAGTTTTGTTTATTTTTTAATTTCTTTTATTACGATGCATTTTTAATCCGTGGGACTATTTCAGACTTCCAGATCAGTTACGTTGTTTTTATTTCCCGATTCATTTTCGGTTTAAAAAACCAGATTCGTAATTTGGTTTGATTCTAGACGCGCGGTTTGGTTTAGCCAGATTAAAGACCCGTTACTGGACCACCAAAACTTCAACATCGAATATAATTGATGGATTCTAAATGCTACAGATTGTTAATTGTGATTGTATGGTTTC
Organism: Eutrema heterophyllum; assembly: GCA_002933915.1. Classification (NCBI taxonomy): domain Eukaryota; kingdom Viridiplantae; phylum Streptophyta; class Magnoliopsida; order Brassicales; family Brassicaceae; genus Eutrema; species Eutrema heterophyllum. The sequence continues at coordinate 353,128 of PKMM01050415.1, read as the reverse complement.
GTAGCCTCACAAATAACATCGGCTTATCCTAATTCCCTCATACATCTTTCTGTCCAAGCCTCCCTTTGTAAATCAAACCAAAAAACGTGTCCATGTCTATAGACAAAATGATAAAAAATAAGGGTTTAGAAATTAGAATAAACAAACAAAAAAACAAAATTGGAAAAAAAAGAAAGAGAGGAAAGGTTGACAGAAAAAAAAAAAAGTAAAACAAAAAAAGCAAAGGCAAGAGATTGAGATATCCTGCGAGAGATCTTTCCAGTTCTGTACTTTTTTTATTTGGATATTCCTACTGACTCACTTCTACAGATCTACGATCTCTTATTAATTAATCACCACATGCACACTCGATGCGTCATACGTGGCATGTCCAACATATGTCATATTTTGCCGTATATTACACAGCATCTGTAATTATATCAATCTATGTAGTAACATGCGCATTGCACGGAATGAAATATCTATGAAAATTTGGTAATATCCGAGTTTAAAATGATAATATGGAACATAAATTTTTTAAATTCTGAATCTAATATATATGTCTTATGTAAACTATTTGAGCAACATATAATAGACTTTGTTTAAATTTGATGGGGTTTGTGTGTTAATGATGTTGTGTAATTGATGAATGAAATGGTTATGTAAAATAGTGTTATATAGTGCTCAAATTAAGGGTTTCTCACTTATTAAAAATATATGAATGAGAATTCAAAATCAAATATCTCTTCAATCATATAACGTAATTTTGTATTTAGTTTTTTAATTATCAGTAGCGAAAATATTTATTTCCACTAAATTATTAATAGCGAAAATCACTTTTGCCACGAAAATATTTTTTTCCATGAAAATCTCGCTTTTATTGCATTTTGATTTGTAAATCACAATTTATTATGATTAGATTTGAATATGCAATTTAATTTGATATGAATTTGAATATGCAATTTTATATGATTATATTTGAATATGAAATTTAATATGATTTGAATATGAATATGCAAAATAAATGGTAATCTCAAAACAATTAAATCCATTTTGAATTCGAATTTCAAATTTGTCACGTAAATATCCGTTAGTACGTGTGTTTGATGAGACCATTAGCATCAAACTATATTAGCATCAAACTATATCAAATTAAAATATAGTTTGATGAAACCATTAACATCAAATTATATAATACAATTTATATCTCAATAATCATTAGTCATTAGTATGTGTGTGTGAGCTATAGTATACGCTTTATATCTCAATAATCATAACAATAATATGAAGGCTAGTCATATTATAATTTGAATTTGAATATACAAAAATTTGTATGAAATGAAATATAACTAAGAGATTTTCCAAAAAAATAAAAAAAATTGAGCAATTGTAAATCACAAGCCAAAGTTATTTTTTTAATATTCTTCTCAATTAATATATAGGTGATTATGCAATTGTTTAATATGAATGGCACTAACGTAATTATTCTAGTAAGTTAAAAAAAAATTATAAAACTATTGAAAAACTATATATTGATGACATCTCAGCAATGACACATTTGTAAAATACACATGAAACCAAAGTTTTTTTTTAGTTCTTCTTAATTAATATATATGGGATACATATTGTACATCACGCAGCGCAGCTAGTGTATATATGCATGTTGTTCAGAGTGATCAAATCTAACTTCAAATACGATATAGCATATTGATGACAAAAAAAGTCGACGTATAGCAAAATATAAACTAAAGCTAAATCGTACCAAACCAATTACAAACCATATATATGCGGTTGTATATCTCATTATTTATATCTTATGAAACTGAATACATAAACCAAAATAAAACTACAATTTAGGTGAACAACCCAATCACTAATAAGACTCGAATCATAAATAATCTACGAAAATAAAGAGTACGCAACTAGTAGCAAACTCATATTACAGCCTATAAGGGTTGACGTTCTATATTTTTTACATTATCAAAACTCGGCGTGTAAAACGTTGTGGGTCCATCGTATTTCTTGAAATCATAATGTCACATGAAAATTATACAACTTCTCACATTGGACATTGAATTTTTTAAGAAAAACAAAAACTGATAGCAATCAATTGTTTACATAAAATATAATGATGCATGGACTAGTACTGTTTAAATCTAAACACATGCCATGTCTTTAGGTTGTAGTGGGTACAAGACACATATATTTAACCAAACTTCATGCTTGACATCTAAGATAATACGTTGATCCACAATTTGTACATATATGTACTTTACTTTACCTATATATTATTGTTTTGATGGTTATAGTTGTTTTTCTTTTTACCAAGTAAAAGTTTCTGTATATACACACTTTAATGTTGATGCTGAGACCATAACCCACACGTCTTTAGATGGGAGACCGATGGAACGAGAACACCATTTGCGTTTGTTTCATTTGCTGTGGCCCTCGCTGATTCAATCTCTCAGTACTGCGCTTCCAAACTTAACTAGTTTCATTTGTCTTTTGTTTATTTACGAAAACTTTAGTCTTCCCAGTTTTTTGTAAACTTTTATTTATTTATTTTGATTCAACAAATTTTACATTACAACAAACGTATAGTCATATATACTAAGGCTATCCCAAATATTTTAGAGGTTTTATTTGAAATATCAAGAGAAATAAGATCCTAATTAATATTTAGGCAACAATATATATATATATATATATATATATATTAAATTAAGTGATGAGATTCCAATGGGTGGTTTGTATTACTCTTTAATAAGTGTTTTTAAATCAGTTTTTCATTACAATTAATAACATAATCGCTGAAAATATTAAAACTTACAATGTAACGTCTCAACCGTCTATGTCTATTGATCCTCAATAATTTATATCCGAAATTGGCCTATGGATACTACCTTTGTGTGACGGTGGGATTCTTTTTAAAAAACTTGTTTACCACACTCCTTTTTTATGTTTTATCTTATACTTTTACATGTAATTAAAATCATTGCTAATGTCATTCATCATAAATCCATTATATAGCTTATATAATTAAGCACCCTATAAAAACATTGTGACCTTATTTGTCCGACGGTAACTTTACTAGTTTCATTAAACCCAAAATATTGTTGATTGGTTCTATATATCACCACAACACTATTAAGAAAAATTACTTTCGCTTAAACAAACTCAGCTTAAATTTATTTTATTGTGGTTCTGACCAAATCAAATGCGTTTTATTGATAAAACCGTATAGAGAGCATTTAAATTCTTCCAGCAAACTTTCTAAGATGCCTCACTATTTTCCTAATATAAATATTACATTTAACTTTATCTAACAGTAGTAATTTGTGCTTTTTCTCTCTAGAATTTACATATTTCCCTCGTATTTATTATGGTGCTCCATTAAAAACTCATTAATAAAAATTAAATTGTTCAGAAAATTAGGTAAACCCTTTCAAAATGGTGAACCACATGTGCTCTAGTTATAACATACATACAAATACAAATGCAACTATACAAAGTAACTTATCATCATCCCTTCCCTAGTAATACAATATTTATTTTCTAAATTCGGAAAACTACGTCTATATATTTTCCTTCCCATATATATTTTACCTTCCTTACTTATCTTCATTTCTGTTTTTAATTCTTTTTAATTTTCATGTTAAAAAAGTAACTCTCATTTCTAAATGCGACATTCTAACTTGATGTGTGTGTATACGTGTATGTAAAGACACAAACACATATAACAAACCTCTCTCAACCTCTCACCTTCTCCAACAAGTTTTCTACATCCACAAAAAAAGTTTCCCCAAACAAACAAAACACACACAACAATTATAGATATGGATCTTGATTTATTACAAGATCTGTCCAAATTCAGTTTACCCGCAACCATCAAGATCCGATCCAAAACCTCCAGAAAGTACAGCAACGACGGCGATGATGACGATGGCCTCAGCTGCAGCACACCCACATCCCAAGAACACAAGATTCCCTCCGTGGTCGATTCTCCACCTCCTCCGCCGCGAAAACCCCGGCCACCGCCTTCAAAACCGTCGGCTACGGCGGCTCTGATGATCAGATCGTGCAAGAGGAAGCTTTTAGTGTCGACTTGTGAGATTATCATGAATCGGGAAGAGATTGACCGTTTCTTCTCCTCGGTATATAGTGACATGTCGACGACGGCGAAACGGCGGAGAAGCTACCCTTATTGTGCGCGAAGATGAGCCTTTAGTTCAAGATATACATTTTTACTGTCTTACTGGAAATATTGTGAAATCATATAGGAGTATAAGGGATAAAAAATCATTAAATGTTTTAGAATTTTTAATTTTGAAAATGGATGGATAATTTTCTGCAACCGCATATTAATTTCGCATGGAGGGGTCGATGTTGTAAATTCCGTAATAAATGAAATTTAATTCCAATTGCCAAGTTTTCTAATAATAATTGGGATATTTATGTCATTTATAACTTATAAGAGACAAGATCCACTTATTTATCATCCAGCGTCATGAAAAATAAAAAAAAGGGAAGTAATCTCACAATATGTCCAACACTCCAACTCGATAAATATTTCGAGTACTTCTACAACTGAACAAATGGGAAGAAATTACGAAGCAAAATATCTACAGCCACAATTAAAAAAAAATATTGGTATGACGTATAATTAAAAGTATATGTAATTTGTTTTATCTTATATCTTTTAACAAAAGAGAAAAAAAGTTTTATCCATATTGTATATATTAAGTTACCGTGATATCATATTAGTGACAGCGTTGCTTCATGAGCTTGGTGGTACATGTTCTTTTATATATGAAATCATTGCATTTATGCAACCAACTAATGGAAATTATATGAAACAAAATTTCATACTCACTATAGTTTCATATAGATTAATGTCTTAGACGCCATTTTATTCTCATATAGATTTATATAGGCTTTGTAAGTTATTATACAAAATTATGTCAAATTTTTTAATAGACATACATACAGTTATTATTAATTTAACAAAAAGTTATTATTATTACTATTACTGTTTAGTTATAATGGTGTCCTTTCAAAAATTGTATTCTGTTGAACAAGACACAAATAAAGTTCTAAGTGTTAGATGTCATTTTCAAAAGGAGTGAATTTATTTATAATAATAATAATGATAGCAGGTAATTAGATTTATCAAAAATGCTAATGGCGTTTATAAGTTTTAGGTGTTAATTTGGTAGAAGATGTATCAGTTGCGTGTCCTACGTCGTGAAAGCAACAACGGAGAGATAATAAAGCCTTCATAGATGCAAATATCTATTTTAAACTAATGTTTTAAAATTCTTAAAAAAAAAAAACTAAGAATGTTTTAATTGCTCAGTAAAAAAAGTAAATTTTGAAATATACAAAATAGACAAAGTTTTTTGTAGACTAAATTTTGAAATATACAAAATGGGAATGAGAAATAAGATCTAATTTAAGTGTGATTGATTCAAATAAGTTGAATTTGTGAATCTTAGGTTTTTAGTGAGAATGTAATATTTTTGTTGTTTAAATACCTAAATTTGTTGTGCAATATGTGTTTTGATGTTTATACCATATTTCTAATCCGTGCTATGCGAAATTAGATTCTAATATGTGTTGTGTGCGGGGCAATATTTTTTTATCCATTGTTTTTGTGAAATTTATATTGAATAAAAAAACGTTATGTCGACCAAACACTAACGAAAGTAATTTGACTTAAATTTTAATGAAAAA
>PKMM01050415.1:312915-342748 GCA_002933915.1 Eutrema heterophyllum | reverse complement strand
AGAGAAGCAAGAAGCTCTGGTGAAGGAGTCTTTGAAGACATCCCCAAATACAGCCTTCACTTCTTCTCACGGTACGTAATCATACATATATACATATATACAAGCATATATGTAATATCTATGTATGTTGTTTATATATATGTGCGCTAATAAACAATATAATGATGATATATAGGATATTGGAGATAGCACCAGCAGCAAAGGACATGTTCTCTTTCCTGAGAGACTCAGATGAAGTCCCTCACGACAATCCTAAACTCAAAGCTCATGCTGTTAAAGTCTTCAAGATGGTAATTACTTACTTTATTTTATTTTATTTTGTGATATATATGCATATATGTGTATCACTTACATATATAGAATCGTATATCATATTCTTAATTACACTTCTTAGATTAAAATTAAAATGGTCCATTATTGCTAAGAATCTTTATTGACTCAATCAAAGAATATGTATATATACTTTATATATTTTATAGAAAATAATTTAATTTTTCTTTTCTTTTCTTTTATTCACGTAGCCATATGCACACGATATTGCGGTATATCTTGTTTGGACTTGGCTAGTTGGTTTTGTGTTCTTCATCGAGATAAATAATAATGAATTTTTATAAAATCTCAACTTTTTAAACATAAAATCATTGAATCTTAATTATGTAAATTTTCATTTTTTGGGTGTAGACATGTGAAACAGCAATACAGCTGAGGGAGAAAGGAAAGGTGGTGGTGGCTGACACAACCCTCCAATACTTGGGCTCTGTTCATCTCAAAAGCGGCGTTCTTGATCCTCACTTTGAGGTCTCTTTTATATATATCATTTTCGTTTTCATTGATTTTCAGTTTAAAAGAAATTAAATAATTAAGTGCGGTTGTGAATACAGGTTGTGAAAGAGGCTTTGGTAAGGACATTGAAAGAAGGGTTGGGAGAGAAATACAATGAAGAAATGGAAGGAGCTTGGTCTCAAGCTTATGATCACTTGGCTTTAGCCATTAAGACCGAGATGAAACACGAAGACTCATAATTAAAACCCCTAAAGATCATCGGAAAAAAAACCCAAAGATCATCTGGGCATGCTAGCTCATATATATATATATATATATATATATACATGAATGATGAATCTGTGTGTGTATCAATGTATGTACTATATGTCTTTGACTTTTTACTACGATCTTTGCTTTTGAAGAAGGATTTTGAGCTCTGTAACGAGAGATATATGATACGGTTGTTTTTTCTTGGAAATGTTATCTATGAGAAATATTTTCGGTTGAATCAATTTATATATATTTGTGTTTCAAATCCGACTGTATTACACCAAATATTTCATAATACTTAATTTTTTCAAATAGATAAATAATAAAAAAGAAAAAAATTAATCCGTTATTCTTAATATCGTCAATTCAGTCACACATGTTTCCAAATATATAATTTTTCCTTTTCTTATTTGAATTAGATTTATTTTTTATTATTTAAGTATTCATATATCTAATTTTATTTCAAAACATTGACAAAATCTGAACAATTTCTTTTATATTAATGAGTTTTTAATGGAGCACAAATTGCTACTGTTAGATAAAGTTAAATGTAATTTTTTTTTATTTGGAAAATAGTGAGGCATCTTAGAAAGTTTGCTGGAAGAATTTATAATTTATATGCTCTCTATGATTTTATCAATAAAATGCATTTGATTTGATGAGAACCACAATAAACAGCAAAGAAATTGTTCAGAGTCCTCTGCTGTGAGGCCCACTAGTGTCATTTCTTCTTTTATCAAACAACTTATATACCCGTTTGATATATTTCAAGGGAGAGAAAGGAGTAAAGGACGTCTTTCTATTTAGATAGTTGAACTATGTATGCATAAAATATGTAATTAACTAATTTTATCGCAATATGCAGTAACATGCAATATTAGCTGTTCATGAAATGGTCTCCTCATAAATTAAAATGCTGAATCTGTATGCACAACTATGATAATATCAACCCAGCATCTCTGTGAACTGGTTGTGTTCTTTCACCAAACACAGGTACATGGCACTCAGTAACTGGGGGGAAAAAAAACCTATTGATGACAGAGTAAATATGTATCTGCTCTTGGTTTGACCCCTTTCTGAGCGTTTACATCGCTGTAACAATCTGCAGAGACGATGCTTCAAGAGTTTAGAGACATCATGATCGAACAAAAGATCAGGGATCTTAATCAGACGACGAAATGAATGAAGCTATTTAAATCAATATCAAAGATTTTGAACCTGTTTCTTGCTCACACATCAATACAATCGCATTCTCTTATTTGCTTTTTCTTCTCTTTAACTTCATTGTTCTCCAGTTTCAGAGGGCTTAAGCGATGGAGTAGGCTCGGATTACCTCGATAATAGGCGCCCTACACAATGGGCATTTCCCACCTGTTCGAACCAGCTCGTTACCGCAATTTGAGCAAGTGCACATGTGCCCGCATCTACAGTGTCAAAGATTCGCAAAGATATCATACACTTGTTTTGGTTCTGTAAATCACAAACATACCGGTTTTGAGCATATATTTTACCTGTACAAGAGGGCATCTATGTCGGTATCGCAGCAGACGCAGCAAGTCCCTTTCCTTACATGGCTCCATCTCGACCCATCCTCTGATGTTCCTGGTCCAAGACCTGATGGCATTATCCATTTAGTTTACAGATTGTTCGATATGCAGACCAGGAATAGAATTTGGATCGAAAGGGGAAAAAAAACCTTTGTCACCAGGAGATCGGTTTAAAGCCGCAGAAACCTCTTGTCTAACCAAACGCTGCAGCTCAGACTGCATATCCATACAGGTTTCTAAAGTCCTCTGCATATGAATCATTCCTTGCTGAAGTCTCGCCATATCTCCTCTCAAGTCGTTCATTATCTCCCATTCCTAATCACCAGCACCAACCACATTAAGCCCTTTAAAGTGATAATAATACACAATTTGCATGATAAAGCACCAGAAATAAAGCTGTTAGGAGAGAAATAAATAAAAAAGAAAGCCTGAAAATTTTAGGCTTACAAGTTCAGATCGGTGCAAAGAGTGACGAGCGTAGCTAGTGTGATGCCATATTGGCTGTGGTGGAGGCACTGGTGGAGTTGGCAGCGTTTGTGATCGATTGATGCCATCAAGCTGATCCTCGTCCTGTAGAAACCCTGGTTGCTCTGTACGATGTTCTTGAGAATCTTGTCTTGCTGGTTGCAAATCCCAGTCCACGTGAGCAAGCCCTCCTCTCCTCTCAACATATGACTGTATCAGTTGATCCAGATTTTCACGAAAACCACTGCGTAGGAGGTTTGAAACACTTCTCCTACAAGAGTGAAAGGAAAAAAGTTCCATTAAACAAACAGAATATATGCTGGGAAAACAGACAAAACGAATCCACTATCCCCGTACCTGCTTAGTAGCTCTCGAAGTTCAATGCTGTAAACATTATCGTCATCAGGTAGATGGAGCCTATTTAATCTTCTCATTGGTACTACACGACGATTCCTTGGGGCTCCAAACCGTGTCTCAGGCCAATTACCATCAGATTGTCTAGAGCTATCTGCAGGCCCTACATTCTGACCTTCTACCATTATAGTTTCATCTGAATTCCCAGTTCCATTGTGGTGCAGGTCATTGACTGAGTTTTCTTGCCCGTTTAGACCTGTACTACCATTATCCCTTTCACTGAACTGGCTTAATGTTGCTTGCAGCGAATTTCGCATCTCGTCTGAAGTGAAAACTTCAGGCCAGACCCTTTCTTGACTGGCATCTTCTTCCCAATTTCTATCTGCATTTGCCCGGTTTCTCCCCGACCTGCCCAAGTCAATAGGTAAGAGGGGGGTACCGTTCTCCTGTGTAGAAGAATTTAAACTCTCAGTTATCTGCTGAGAATCCTCAGTAGTATTTGCAGTCCTTTGGTTATTCCTGGAAGTATTGATGCTATCGCCGTGAGTGTTGCTTTCTAGCCTGTCACGGACTCCTTCCCTGTGACAATCAATATTAATGTTGAGAAATTAGCCGCGAGTAAGCTAAATGTCAAAAAAAGTTAAGTCAATAAAATGAAAAATCAAAGTCAACCATTATATGCATATCTTTAATGAGTGGGGGAAGGTAAATGAGAAGCAAGGATATAATATATCCACACTTCACAATTCCGACCATGTGACAAGTATGGGTAAATGTTTAACCATTCAACGGGAACGAACAAAAAAATTTACCGCAAACCAGAAACTGTATGTCTTTCTCTTAGCTGACGAAGTTCACTTGCTGCCATTGATGGACGAGCTCTAACTTCCACTGCAGGTGTCTCATTCCGCAAGAATCTTCCTCTAAGAAGCGACTGTGGCAAAGTGTACAAATGTTAGGAATCAGGTTACAAGGACCTAAGGTTCTATCATTACGTTAATATATGGTGTTAGTAGCCCAGTCTTAGCGTACAATACACCTTAAATTCCTTCTCACATCTTTGGTTCTATCAATCAGGAGTACAAACACCGCTTGGCAGCATAACCAGCATACCATGATGGAAAACTCTAGCCCACTCTAAATTTTACGGCTCATATATTGTACTATGTGCAGTCCATATAATAGAAGTTGGGTCCAAAGCATGCATTTCGGTCTTGTAAGGCATTAGTTTGTTCCCCTTGTACCGATGTGGAATTTTTTATCACAATAACTAGAGAACCGGTTTATAAGTATGCAATCAACGTTTGTGCAAAGAAAATAAAGATGACCAGATGATTTTCTAAGAACAAACCTGAATCCGGTTGCGATGAGCAAAATCAGAGACTGCACGATGCTCCAACAAACCTTGGAGCTCCCGCTGTCTCTCTCTTCCAGTCCTCATGAGCAAATCAACTAATGCTTGCCTTCCTCGTAGTCTCCGCAAGTCTCTACGAGTATGCTCCCGTCGCACTTCCTCATTCTCAACGGCTAACCCTTCACGAACCCTCTGAACTTGTGCGCTTTCATGAATCCTGTCATCTTGTGAACTAAGAGATGGTTGATCTTCTCTTCGACTTGCACGAGCTCCTCTCTGCTGACTTGTCATTTGCATCCATTCCCTGATAATCCTGACTCTTTCTCTTTCAGTATCACCAAGCCATTCTCCTCTACGATTATCGTCTCTCTGTCTTGCATTAGATGAATGATTATTGATTCCACTATCCGTCCATCCACGCGCAATTTGTCTCACCCTCTCACTCTCAACATCGCCAAGATCTGGAAACTGTTCTCTACTGGATGACCCATAATCATTCTCACTCTCACTCGATCCCCTCAGGCTCTCATTGTTTTCACTCACCTGACTCTCAGACGCATTAGAGCCCGGCAAATCAGCATTTCTTTGCCTCAATCTCATCCTCTCACGTGCCCTGTTCAGTACATGTTCATCTTCCAAGTTTCTCCACATCTGCAAAATCCCAGATGCTTGAGTTCTAGGCCTCTCAGTAGTAGCAGCAGCAGCAGCAGTGGCCTGACGCCTGGAAGAGGGAGACTGTGACTCCCTAAGGAAAGACGAGTCAAGCGTAGAGACAGCGTGCAAACCAGCAATGGCAATCAGTTCGGACTCCCGGTTCCTCCTCTCAATGGTGGTAATCATCTCCTGAGCCTGCCTTGCAGCCCAACGGCCCAGAATCCGTGACTGCCTCCTTCTCGCAGCAGAGGATTCAGCTATATCATCACCTTCGAGCACAGACCTCCTTCTCCTCCTCAAAAGATGTTCATCCTCTTGATCATCATTGTCTGGATTGTGAACCGAGCTGCACGACTCAAAGGAGATGCAATCGTCCATGAAATCCTCAAAACCTCGATCAAACTCAGCATCCATAGACTCCGTCTTTTGTTGCAGAGGATCAATATCAGTCATCCTCACACCTTAACGAAACCCCAGTTCCCTCCTTTTCTTTTTCGTTTTTCGAATCCAATTAACAAAAGACACACAAGAGCTTCATCACACTCAGAATCTAAACCACAATAATATCACAACCGCAAGGAGCTTCCCGGGAGAAAATTCACGATAGCACAAAATCTCGACATCCAAACAATTCAAAATTTCACACCTCTAATTGATCTCACCTGATAAACTCAATCATCAGCCAGAAAATCCCCAAATTCCACTTTCCTGAAAAAGGGAAAAGCAATATGGATTATTCCGATGAAAAATTAATCGGGATCAATTGTGAAATTAACCGGAAAACGATGATCGAGACATACCTTTTCGAGTACTTCGTCAATGGCGAAACGAAAAGGGGAAAAACAAAAACTAGCAATTAAAAAGAAAATCGATATAACTTGCGAAATTGAAGTAAGAAAAATCCGGAAAGAGATTGAAGGAGAAGAGAATCGGCCGTTTATATATGGCACAAGAGAGGGAGTCCTCTTACGAGACAAGGCTCAAGAGAGACAAGGTGCCAATTAGACTCATTACTAATTACTAATTAGATAGCTATGAAAAAACAATTGCACAAAATCATTAATCACCCATCAATTTAATTTATGAAACCAATACCATATATCTATGGTGATTTTATACATGGTAAAATCCATGTGTTATAATAATAACCACATAAAAAAAAAAAAAAGCTAATTCAAACGATCTTCATAAATTCTTTATAAAAAAACAAGATTTTCATAAAATTTTCTGAAATGGAAAATAATATGTTTTCTCTTGAGGTAGTTATTGTTAAAAATTGTTATTTGACGAAGACATGAAAATTGTAGAATGATAATTTCTATAGATTTTAGGTAAGATAGATTGAATGTTACATCATACAGAGATGTAAACATGTGTTAAAAATATCTAGGATCATTTATGAAGGAGCGAAGTGGATATTTTGAACTAAATGTATATTTGAACAACAAATTAAATAGCCTGGACTGGAGGAAACGAAGGCCGAGAAAAGCAGCACCACGTAGCCGGAGATTTACTTACTAGTAAGAGGGACGAAGATTCGTCCAAGTTGAACGGAAGGAAATTCAACTTGTACAGAGCACAGAGTTATGTAGAGATCTCGTCGAATCAGTATTCTCTCTTTCTCTATTTTTGTTCGCAAATTTCTCTATCAGTTTATTTGTCTCTTATCTGTTGTAGCGGAAATGGAATCCACCGCTTCTAACACGACTGCTATTACGAACAAGAGAATGTGGGAAAAAGATTTGTTATGAAAAGTGTTTTTCTCATTGATGGAAAGTAAAACTGTACAATTGTGTTATATACTAAACTTCGTAATGTTAACCGCTCAACTAAACCATAGAACCAGATATAATCGAGCGAACCGATATACAAACTTCAATAAGGCCCCTTAAGATGAGGCAAAAAAATTTATGAACGCTCATCTTGGATTTGAGATGATCAAATTGATGAAGGAATAGAGGTTTGTTTTTGATGTTTTCAGTGGAAAAATCAGTTTGCATGATGACATGGTTAAGTACTTCAAAGAAGATAGGTTTAGCAAATACCCGAATAAGGCTAGGTCTCTCAGAGTATAAGTCAGAGGAATATGTCTGCTTATTAGAGATAAGTGCAAGATGGTTCAATCAAAAGAAAGTTCATGAGTTAGAGACAGATAGAGATCAAATGAGAAAAGAAGTTCCAAGTCTTAAAAGGAGGTTACATTTATATCCCTCTGGATGAACAACCTGAATTTATTTGAAGATGAACTTAAGGTATGAACTCACAAAACTAACCCTTTATAAACGCTTCACATAACCAATTTGTCATCTTTTTAAAAAAAACAACAAAGCTTTCCAGTTCAGCAAAGGAGTGAACCACAAACACCAGAGGTTTTCAATTCAGCAACCAATGAATCATTAAGTTTCAGTTTTTTCGTTATCTTCTTCCTTTAACATTATAAATTAAATTGGCGGGAGTAAAGCTCCACCAGAAGAGACTCTCGGAAAACAAAGATCAGCAGAGAGCAAGAGGCAGGGTGGCTCGCCGCCGGATAAGGATAGGTTGACGAAGAAGAGCTTGTCTGGGTCAAGTTCAGTGACAGGAGACTCTTCGAAGAATGGGTTTAGGAATGATGATGAACCGACATGGTTACGAGTGTATAACAAAATAACAAAAATATATTTTAGTTAACTTGAGTTGGAACTTGCATATATTTTAGTTACTTATATTTTGCTTCTTTTCGTTTTAAATTAAATTTTCGTCAAGGATCCTCCAAAATTGATTTTTTGGGAGAACAAAATTATAAATCCATACGAGGAATACGAATGTGATAAATAGTTGTTTTAGAGAAAATTTAAACAAATCGATTACTGTAATTTTTGTTAAAAAAAAACTGATTAGTTCATGACTCTAAATTATTTTTTACTGTATAATTAGGGTTTTGTTCTTCTCCAAAAATCGATTTGGAGATTTTGAATAACAGAAATTGATTTTTGTTTTTCTTCCGAAAATGGAGACTTAGGGTTCGGCTAGTTCAATCCCAGCGGATGTGGATGCGGAAGTTTGCAGAAATGGATGATTGCAGTTTCGAACGTTATTGAGTAATTTATACAATTTGTGGAACGATTGCAAACATATGTGTTGGTGAGACATTTTTGACTTGTTGACAGCGATTACAATAGGGGTTTAACATAAAACTTAGTAAAATACATTATACATACAATATAAGATTTCTATTAAAAAAAAAAACTGTTTTATTATAATAAAAATTTGATAATTCCTATTTTAAATAAATCATAGAATAACTAAATAAAAATATATATTTTAATTAATTTTGAACACTTTATGCATAATTATTTTTATAATTACAAATACATTTTTATTTTATTTTTTCAAATTTATATTTTTAGATTTCGAAAAAGAATAAAAAATAATTATAAAGGAAAACAACAAAAAGGAATAAACAATCCTTGGCATCGGAGGAGACCGAGGATTGAACTGACATTTTTTCCCCTTTAGTCGTCTCTCCTGCGTGTTTGATTGCAGAATAGTCTTCACTCTTCATCTCTGTACAAAGCATTTTTTTTTTCTCTAGATTTGTTCATTTGTTATCTAGAAAACGGCCTTTACAAACTCGTCTTAAAAGAAATGTTTCTATAGTATATACCTCAATCTCAATGGCTCTTCAACGGTCAATGCAGACGTGCCCTTTTTATGCAATTACATTCAAATATTGACGAGTATGTAATTGCTAATTCTCAAATGAATCTAACACATTATGAGTAGGCAAAAACATAGAAACTGATGATCAAAACATATGAAAATCTTTTGGTGGTTTGTAAGAGAATAATATACAAAACAATAATAGCGGAAAAAAAATCCAAATCATGAATCGGATTACAACCCTAACAACATGAACTCTGAAACATAGACTATTAAAGTATATAGATCTTGTATTTTGATATAAAATGAGATATTGAATAGAATTAGAGAATAAAACATTGATTGAGCAGCAGAACACTGCAAGTAAACCTATAACAATGTGTACAAACACAAAGGTCTTGTTTTTTAAGAAGTGGTACTTCTCACCGGGAAGAGACTAAAGTGCTTACTTTGAAACTAACTGAAAGTACGAGGACCCAGAAACACATGAATATTAACATTGCCCTTGTTAAACTATTTTCTGATTTCTCAATCCCATTCTCTTGGACCAACCCGAAAGAAAGGATTAAGTCAAGGTTCCCGTCTTTGCCATATGACCAGCCCATGTAGCTGTCTGATATTGTGATCATACCTGCGGTTACATGAACCGAACCAGATGATTGTGCTGCGTGTAGCCGGATAGCTGCATCCTTTGTGGATAACTCAGAAGCAAATGCAGGCGGAGAGGAGATAGCGCCCAACATGTGGCTTGCCTTCTTGAGGAACGGAGACTTGTAATCTGCGTTATTAGGAATTGATCCATCAGCTAAACAGAATACGCGAGGCCTATTATCATATGGGGGCAAGTTCTGATTCAGGTAAAAGGTTTTTCTTTTACCTGGCTCGAACTCTGTTGCATCTGCATCGACTAGTCTCGAACAAGATGCTTCATCCTTTTCCTTTTCTTCCACCAATTGTTTGCCTCCTGAGCCTTCCTCTTTTTCCAATTCCTCAGTCTCGGCCTGTTGGTTTAGAAAGGTGAGTTAAAATGAAACTAAAACAAGTCAAAAGATAAAGGTTTATACCTTTTGAATGAGCTCTTCTTGATCGGCAATAACATCTTCAGTTCCCATCAGTTGAGAAGGATCGAAAGTCAAGTTTTGAGCATTCTCATCGTCCTCATCAAAGAAGGTAAGATAATCTTCAAAGTCGAAACCATCTTGCTGAGTACTGCTGAGATCATTCGTTTCCAGGTACAGACCATCGTTCTGCAGAAGATTACTGCTCAGATCCAGAAACGCCTCACCGGTAAAGTAGTTGCTCTCAATCGGAAAATCATTGTAGTGTGATGTATCATTCTCAAAGATGTTGTCAGAAGGTTGCAAATTTTCTGTGCTCTCGTCCTGGACACCACAGCCGTTTTCTTCATCTGGAAACAATGCATCATTTCGAAGTCTACCATCACGGATGATAGACTTCTGCTCTTCCTCAGAAAATTCCGCTGGTTGTTCAAAGTAGCCATTAGAGTGCACGTAGTTTCCTGGTTGGATATAGTTTCTGGAGTCTGAGTAGTTAGTTTCAACATTATTGCTGGACTCCCCGAGATTAAAGTCCAACGGAATAGGAACGGCGTCATAGACCACAAGGTTGTCAGGCTTCTGCAAAAAGCAAAATTCGAATTCAGAAATGGAAACATAACAGATAGCCTGCCTCAAAGGGAATCTGTTAAGATCAGTGAATGAGAGAGAGAGATCTGAACAAGAAGCTTCCTTTATTCCTCAGAGTGAATCCTTGATGAATACAAACGAACACATCAATCAACCAAAAGCTAACCAACAGATATAAGTAAACATTAAATCAAGAGTGAATTCTAGAGCACTATTAATTCTCTCAAATCCCTAAGGCTTCCAAACAACCCGATAAACCAGAAGACTTGTAATCAATTCTCCCAAATCCCACCCTATTTGTACAAATCCTTATCATTCATCCATTAGTATCAAACATCCTAAAGAATCAAGATAAGCAATAGGACCTACACTACAACACAAACCTGATCAATGTCGACATAAACATGATCTTCACTTCCAGGATCTTGATCAGGTACGTATGTCATATCATCCTCCTCCTCCCACTCCTCCTCAACAAACGGAGCACCGTACTGCTCTCCGTTTTTAGGACCTGTTCCACTCTTCTGGAATATCCTACAAAGCACATACGCACCCTTTCCACAATTTCCCAAGAGACACAAAACAAAGTCAATCCCATTCCCATGGCATATGTATAAAAACGGCAAACAAGATTTAAACATACAAATCTTACTTGCTGAACACCAGTTTTCTCGAGGTCTTGATCAACCAACCGATACTCGTGCATAACCCAATTGGTTCTTTCGCCACGAGGAGCTCGACCTTTGTGATAAACAAGAGTCTTCTTCATCCCTAGGACTATTGACCCATTACGAATCTCCCGATCCTTCCCTGTCGTCTTCCAGTATCCCTTCTCAGTCGCACGGTTCGTCTTCGATCCATTTGAATACTTCTTATCAAGCACACTGAAGAAGTACCACTCCAAGTCTCTGCTTTTCAGCTTCGACTTGTCTAATTTAAAATCAAGCAGGATTCCAATATCATTAACGATCGTTCCCTAAACACAATTCATCGATCTAATCTAATTAACAGGGAGGAAACAAATCGAAACTGACCTGGGAGATCCCACGGCTCGGATTTGTAAACATCGGTGACCGAGATGGCATCGAATTTAAAGGGTTTATTGCAGATCTTGCGCTTCAGATAGTAACGAACGAGTTCTTCTTCCGTTGGGTGAAAACGGAACCCAGGAGCAAGCGACGTCTCTGAGCCACGACCCATTCAATCGGTGGACCAAAAACGTAAACACAAAGGTTGAATCAATTATTTCTCCTTAATCCAGCACAGAGTCGTCGAAAGAACGAAGCGGATGTAATTAGAAAATTGGGGTTTTAGAAGGAAAAAAAAAATTGAGAAAAAGGCAAATCGAAGAAGACGAGAGATGACGACGAACCCAACGGGACTAAGCGACCGTGGAAAAATTTATATATCTTCCAGGAAAGTGTGCCAAGAGAGAACATAAAATGACATGCTGTGATAGTTTATGGCTGACAGTCTCTACTGCAGCGACACGTACGAAGTCTTGGACTAGTCTTAGATTTTTTGTCTCTGGAATTTGTTGGTTGCCGCAAATATATATTTTATCCACTTTTTTTTTTTTTGAACATTTATATTTTATCCACTTTTGTAGATATATATTAGCAAATCAAAAATTCCAAGACACATTTTCTAAAATATGTGAGGATATGCAACTCAACTCAAGAAAACCATTAAAAACAAAAAAATCGAGGCTGTTTTTTTTTTTTTTAAACTTGCAAATTACGTGTAACAAAAGTCTTCTAACGTCGCTGACGCAACCGCATTCGTAACCTATACCCGTATTGCTCGATGACGATTATACCCTTGGTTCTGACACAGAATCACGGTCTTACTTGAAAAGCTCTTTTTACTCACTTCTCATAAAGACAGAACATTAGGGATAATATCGAAAAGACTATTATGCCCTCAGACCTGACCACTAATATCGGTTTTGCCCTGAAAAGCTCTCACTAAACATTCTTTTTTTTTTCTTTTCTTTTCTTTTTCTCACTAAGCATTCTTGAGACAACCAAAGTGCGTTCTTGTCTGAAAAGATTAAGAATTTAAGATGATGATATATAACAATGGAGAGCAACCTGAAAATGTTCTCAAAAGATGCATAAACATCCAAAAGACAAAGAAAAAAAAAACACCCAGCTCTCAGCGGCTGCGATCCGTTATCCTAATTTTACAACAGAGATTCACCACACGGTTCTCAATCCGTTTGAAGATTACAGCTAAAAGGCAAAGAAGAAGAAGAAACCTGGAGAAATGGTTTTAGAACATTTCTTGTCCCTTGGTGTTGTTCTTCCTCAGCTCATCGTTCTCCTGGCGCAGTGCATCGATCCTTGACTGGAGAATACTGATCATTGCCTCTGCACTCATCATCTCAAGCTTGAAAGTTTCTCTCTCAACAGACATCTGGTGAATCTCTTTCTCGAGCTCATTAAGCTTCTCTTCGGGAGATGCAAGTGGAGTAGGAGGAGAAGCTTCCTTGTGTGGCTGCTGCGGGTTTTCTTTCTTGTCGGAGATACCCATGAGAGAGAACTCAAGCAATGCAGAGATGGCGGTGTTGGTGGCCGCAGCAGATGATGAGATTAAGGTTGTTGTGTTGTCGACGGTTGTTGTTGTGGACGAACAGTGGTCCTGTGTGGTCCTGCTTGAGTTGTTGTTGGATTCGTTTTGGCGTCTGCGTTTGTATTGGAGGAGAGGTAGTGGAGCTTCTTTGTTGAGAACACATAAAGAAGGAGGACACTCATCTTCATCCTCTGCATGCTCACGTTTGAGTGCTTCCTCAACTTCATCATCATGGTTATTGTTGTTATTCTCCTGCGGCTTGATGGCTTTCTCATGATGATTCTGATGGTTAATTTCGATATCCATTGGAGTAGCATCTCTCGGTGGCTCATTGATGTTAATGAGTTCCTTGCTTGCTGACTGGAATTCAGAAAAATTACAAGTTATATGAACCCCAGAAGGCACAAAAAAAAAATGAAACCAAATGCTTCCGTCAACTGTACAGATGAAGATCATAACTGAATTTTCTTTCTGATCAACATTCACTGATCAAATTGAGTTCATATGATGCAAAATGGCAAGCGCTGCTCAAACGAGGATACTAAGTTTAAAAGATCTTGTAATAAGCACGATTAAATCTCTAGGTTGATTTCTATAAGAGTTGGTTACAGACTCGATGGCCTAGTCTTGTAGTCCAGTTCATGTAACTCAGCCAACTGAAGCAGTACTTAGAGAAGCTTCACTTCAACAAAAAGTTATTGCATATAAGAAATTTTGACACTTGCACTTAATAACATTGAAATAGTAGATAGGTTCATCAATAGACTAAGTATATTGGTTCATCAATAGACTAGTCCATTTAAAAGGTGGCCTCATCACAGAGATTTTGCACATTAGAAATACTGAAATGAAACTAATCAGCTTCTGGGTTATGAAGGAAGTACAAAACCTCGTCCATGTGATTGTTTCCATTGGCTAGTGGTAGCGGTTCTACCCTGACCCTAACGTCCACTCCAGGAATCAGAGCTCCTCCATCATCAGCCCATTCCTCTTCCATGAACGGCGCATATCTGTTCCCACTTGGTGGCCCAATGTTATTCTTGTGGAACACTCTGCACAACACATACGCATCTTGCTGCACCCAAACAAAGAAATGAGATAAGAAGTAAGTAATCCAATCCGAAAGTAAGTAACTCTTTTGGACAAAACTATACCACCAGGTTTCCATTTTTCTCGGTTTCATATTCCACAAGGCGATACTCGTGCATGACCCAATTGGTCCGGAGCCCGTCTGGGGCACGCCCGCTGTGGAAAACAAGCGTCTTTTTCATACCGAGCAACTGGATGTCACGGCGGATTTCTCTGTCTTTTCCAGTTGCTTTCCAGTATCCTTTGTTAGTTGCCCGGTTCATTCTAGCACCGTTCCCGTACTTCTTATCTAACGCGCTGAAGAAGTACCATTCTTGGTCCCTCGTCTTCAACCTCGAGAACACTGGAAAAAAAACAACACAGCAGAAGAGAAAATCAAACCATACATAATAACACTAAACTGAAAACTTGAGATACACACAAGAACAAACTTCATGTCCTGAAACACAAGCAAACTAAAGTGGAGCACAAGTTAGCAAGAAATCCTTAGGGAATCTGAAAGACGCAACACACCAGAAGACAAAAAATGAAACCTGACTTAATAACATTAAACTCAACACTTCAGATAACCAATCACAGAACAACAAACTTCATTTCCTGAAACACAAGCAAAAAAACTGAAGCACAAGTTAGCAAGAAATTCTTAAAGAATCTGGAAAAATCTAGATTTTGTCCAATAAATAATCTGTTGGATGGAAATTTTTTCACAGTTTTACAGCCTAAACATAGTTAAGAGATAAATCTGCAACGAAATTATCCCAGAAAATGAATCTGACCCCATAAAGTTAAACCATTTTCCCAGAATTGAGTTGAAACCGCGAAGAAGCCCAAGCCACAAAAATCCCAAATCACAAGCAACAAATTCACATGTCTCACACTAAAACCCAAACTCATACAGATGCGCAGAAAGGATTGAGAAAAGAGATAGAAACCCAACGGACCTGCTAAATCCCAGGGCTCATGCTTGTAGATATCGACCTCCCCAATCGCATCGAAACGTACGGGTTTGCTCAGAACCTTTCGCTTCAAGTAATAGCTCACGAGTTCCTCATCAGTCGGATGAAATCGGAAGCCAGGAGCAAGCGCCGTCGCCGCCGCAGCAGTACGCGGCGCAGTCGCTGATGGCGGCGAGGACATAGCAGCCACAGATTCGCGACCCATTATGCAAAGACCGTACTTATTCTAGGGTTTCTTCTAAATCTCTCTTTCCCCAAACCACAGTAGACGAACACCCCAAATGGGTTTTTGATTTGACGGAGAAGAAACCAAAGAGAGAAGACGCCCAAGATTAAAGGTACCTTCAATTGCAAGAAATATTATTTCTTTTCGCGTTTCCCAGAAGGCTAGAGACTAGTATTTCGGATTGCAATTCCAATTTTCTTTTTCTCATTTTCCCATTTCTTTTTCTCTTTTTTAGAGTGTTGCAGTAATAAACCCTAGCAAATGTTACTGCATAGGTTTTGTCGTATTATGTAGTAAAATAAAGGAAACGCTGTCGTGTCTTAGTGGTCTCAAAAGTAATTTTTCTTTTAAAACTCTAATAATATGTATCAAAAACCAGAAAGAACAATATTTTTTTTCTTTTTTCTAAAGTAATAAAAGAGCAAACTTACAATACAAAAAGTACAATCATTCTACAATGGACACACAAACTCATAAATGAGATAGACAGACAATAAATCCAGAAAAGAGTTAAACATAGACAGATTCCGTATAACATAACGACATATTCTAAATTCGAAAAAATCCACCCAATTTGATAAAGACCTACGAAATCCCATTACTACGATATCAAACCATTCCGAAATACGTCTATATAGAAAATGTACTCCGATAAAATTTCTTCTTTGAAACATCATATGCATAAACAAAAGGTGTTCACTAAAATAAACTAGAAGATTAAGATATTGTTTACACAATAAACCTAGAAGCTTGTAGATTAAGCTTTAACAAGATGCACAACAAAAAAAAAAATTCCTACATGCATGGCGGAAGCTTTTGCAGCTGCAAATCAGACAAATTCCGGTCTAAATCATTGGCTCCGTCACGGCTAACCAAACCGCCAAGTAAATACGGCCAGGCCAAAGTAGTGGTCCACTCCTAGCCACCACCACCGAGTCTAGAAAGAAATTAAAGAGGTTTTTCTCCTTAATCCAGCACCGAGTCGTCAAATCGAATAAAAAGAAGAAGAAAAAAAACAAAGCAGGTATTATATGGAAATAAGGGTTTTAGAATTTTGAAGAACTGAGAAAAAGAAGATCGGCGAAGACGAGAGATGAGAGATGACCACGAAGGCACGAACCCATCGGAACTAACCGACCGTTGAAAAATATAAGTGAAATTTTACTTACGCCGCTGAAGTGACGGTGCTGTGACAGTTATTGAACGACAGCTCTACTGGAGCGACACGCGGAAATTTGAGACAAGTCGTAGATTTTAGTCCGAATTTGTTTAGCGCAAATTTATATATATTCTCCTTTTTTATTAATTTATTGAACTAATAATTTTTTTTTTCATCGATTGTAATTCAGTTGAACAAATAATCTGAAATCTTGGTTGAAAAAAAAAAATTGAAATATATCTGGATATATTATTTGAAAATTTAATCCAGGCATAAATCGGACCAAACCCTTTTTGCTTTTTAAAATAATTGCAAATTACGTGTAACGAAAGTCTTCTAACGTCGTTGACGGAACCACATTCGTAAATCGTATCGCTAGCCGATTTGTTAAATGACGGTTATACCCTCACCTTATTACTAATCACGAGGTAACCTAAGAAGCTCTCTTCCCAGTTCTCATGGAGACGGTAAACATATGAAAGCTCATAATATTAGTGAGGTTACAGCTAAAAGGCAACTTGAAATGACGATTATGCCCTCAAACCTGACCAATAATAGCGGTTTTGCCCAAACAAACAAGCTCTTTATCAGTTTATCATGGAGATTGAACATTCCTTGAGACAAATTAAATAGAGTTTTTGACTGAAAAGACTAGATGGATAATATATGACAATGGAGCAACCTGAAAATGTTCTCAAAAGATGCATAAACATCAGAAAAAAAAGAGGAAAAATTAAAAAGCACCCGGATTGGCGGCTCTGATCCGTTTATCCTAATTTTACAACAGAGATTCACCACACGGTTCTCAATCCGTCTGAAGAAGCTACATAGAGCAAAGGCAAAGAAGAAGAAGAAACCTGGAGAGATGGTTTTAGAGCATTTCTTGTCCCTTGGCGTTGTTCTTCTTCAGCTCATCATTCTCCTGACGCAGTGCATCGATCCTCGACTGGAGAATACTGATCATTGCCTCTGCACTCATCATCTCAAGCTTGAAAGTTTCTCTCTCAACAGACATCTGGTGAACCTCTTTCTCGAGATCATTAAGCTTCTCTTCGGGAGATGCAAGTGGAGTAGGAGGAGAACCTTCCTTGTGAGGACGTAGTGGCTGCTGCAGGTTTTCTTTCTTGTCGGAGATACCCATGAGAGAAAACTCAAGCAATGCAGAGATGGCCGTGTTGGTGGCAGCAGCAGATGATGAGATTAAGGTTGTTGTGTTGTCGACGGTTGTTGTTGTGGACGAACAGTGGTCCTGTGAGGTCCTGCTTGAGTTGTTGTTGGACTCGTTTTGGCGTCTGCGTTTGTATTGGAGGAGAGGTAACGGAGCTTCTTTGTTTAGAACGCATAAAGGAGAAGGACGCTCATCTTCATCTGCGTGCTCACGTTTGAGTGCTTCCTCACCTTCATCATAATGGTTATTGTTGTTATTCTCCTGCAGCTTGAGGGCATTCTCATGATGATTCTGATGGTCCATTGGAGTAGTCTCTCTTGGTGGCTCGTTGATGTTAATGAGGTCCTTGCTTGCTGACTGGATTTCCTACCACAAATTTCAAGTTGTGTAAACTCCAGAAGGCACAAATAAAATATCTGAAACCAAATGCGTCGATCTACTTTTCAGATGAAGATCAAAACTGAAATGTTCACCACAACACAACAAATCTTTTTTCTGATCAACCTGCACTGATCAACTGTGTTAGCGCATATAATGCAAAATGAGGACTGTAAGTCCGAAAGATCTTGTAATCAGCATGATTGAGGATAAATCCCAAAGAAAAAAGACTCCAGAAAATTTAGATATCTTGTAAATTAAGAGAGACGATTCATCAGATAAATCTATAAAGGTTGAATTCTACAAGAGTTGGTAACAAACTCAATCGACTCAGCCTACTGAAACAGTACTTAAGAAGCTTCACTTCATCACAGAGCTTTTGCATATAAGAAACATCATATCTTGCTAATTAAGAGAACGTGAATCACTTTAGAAGGCTTCATCACAGAGATTTTGCACATAAGAAATACTGAAATGAAACTAATCAGCTTCTGGGTTATGAAGGAAGCACAAACCTCGTCCATGTGATTGTTTCCATTGGCTAGTGGTAGCGGTTCTACCCTGACCCTAACGTCCACTCCAGGAATCAGAGCTCCTCCATCATCAGTCCATTCCTCTTCCATGAAGGGCGCATATCTGTTCCCACTTGGTGGCCCAATGTTATTCTTGTGGAACACTCTGCACAACACATACGCATCTTGCTGCACCCAAACAAAGAATTGAGATAAGGGAGGAATTAACTTAGGATTCTTTTGACAATATACCAATCCGAAAGTAAGTAACTCTTTTGGACAAAACTATACCACCAGGTTTCCATTTTTCTCGGTTTCATATTCCACAAGGCGATACTCGTGCATGACCCAATTGGTCCGGAGCCCGTCTGGGGCACGCCCGCTGTGGAAAACAAGCGTCTTTTTCATACCGAGCAACTGGATGTCACGGCGGATTTCTCTGTCTTTTCCAGTTGCTTTCCAGTATCCTTTGTTAGTTGCCCGGTTCATTCTAGCACCGTTCCCGTACTTCTTATCTAACGCGCTGAAGAAGTACCATTCTTGGTCCCTCGTCTTCAACCTCGAAAACACTGGAAAAAAAACAACACAGCAGAAGAGAAAATCAAACCATACATAATAACACTAAACTGAAAACTTGAGATACACACAACAACAAACTTCATATCCTGAAACACAAGCAAACTAAAGTGGAGCACAAGTTAGCAAGAAATCCTTAGGGAATCTGAAAGACGCAACACACCAGAAGACAAAAAATGAAACCTGACTTAATAACATTAAACTCAACACTTCAGATAACCAATCACAGAACAACAAACTTCATTTCCTGAAACACAAGCAAACAAAACTGAAGCACAAGTTAGCAAGAAATTCCAAGGAATCTGAAGAAAAAAAACTAGATTTTGCCCAATGAATAAGTCGACTGGATGGAATTTTTTCACAGTGTTGCAGCCTAAACATAGCAAAAGGTAATAACAGAGAATCTGCAACAAAATTATCCCAGAAAATGAATCGGCGGCCATAAAAGCAAAACCTTTCTCCCAGAATTGAGTCAGAAGACGAACCGCGAAGAAGCCCAGGCCACAAAAAATCCCAAATCGCAAGCAACAAATTTCACTCTCACAGAAAAACCCAAATCATACAGATACGCAAAACGAAACAGAGACAGAGTGAGAGAGAAACCCAGCGAACCTGCTAAATCCCAGGGCTCATGCTTGTAGATATCGACCTCCCCAATCGCATCGAAGCGCACGGGTTTGTTCTGAACCTTCCGCTTCAAGTAATAGCTCACGAGTTCCTCGTCAGTCGGATGAAATCGGAAGCCCGGAGCAAGCGCCGTCGCCGCCGAAGCAGTACCCCTCGCAGTCGCCGTCGGCGGCGAGGACACAGCAGCCACAGATTCGCGACCCATTAAAGCAAAGACCGTACTTGTTCTAGGGTTTCTTCTAAATCTCGCTTTCCCCAAACACGAACAGCAAGACAAGTTGGCAAATGGGATTTTGATTTGAGGGAGAAGAAACCAAAGAGAGAAGCCCAAGATTAAAGGTACCTTCAATTGCAAGAAATTTGTTTTCTTTTACGAGTTCCTAGAAGAAACAAGTATTTCGGATTGCGATTCCGATTTTGATTTCCATTTCCAATTTTCATTTTCTTTCCCAATTAGTTATTATTAAGTATTATTATTATTTTTCTCTTTTTTTTAGTGTTGCAGTAATAAACCCTAGAAAACGTTATTGCTTAGAATTTTGTCGGTTTTTTTGTCATTATTTTGGGCCACAACGGTCCAATAACCAACATATAGGGAGGACATGCACAGTCGAACTTGTTACCGATAAAATGGCAGCAGATGTGTGGCAACCACTGGCTCACTTGCTCCTTCTTATGCAGTAAAATGGCAGCAGAGACGTAGAATTTTATTGTTTTATGCAGTAAAATAAAAGAAACACTGTCGTAGTGATCTGAAAAATAAATAATTAACGAAAATAGTTTCTTATTAATTTTTATATATTACGAACCAACTCTCCTAAAAGTGTATAACCATAATATGTATAGTAACAAATTGTCAAATTCTATCTATAAAAATTCTATCAAATCAGGGTTATAGATTTTTATTCTTAAAATCAAATATTTTTTATGCAATATTGAAACGTTAAAATGTAAGGTATTTTGGTCACTATAAAAAGAATTAAAATTTCCCTTTTACACTAAATGCATTGTATATATATATATATATCTATATATCTAGCTAAATATCTTATATAATAAAATACTGCAATTTTAAATTTTACCAAATTAGGGTAAAAAGCGTTTGTAATGAAATTATATATTTTGGAAAATATATATATGCAAGATAAAATGGTTTTATTTTCTTCTGAAAAAGTTAAATTTTGAAATTTGCCCCTTTTTCCTATTATCAGGATGCCAAATATCTTTGCCTTAGATACACTTTTTTAGTTTTCAAACAAAATACTAAAATTTTAGTTCTTTATGCAATTTTATATAGGCTCGAATTTCCATAGCAATTAAATGTTTCTACCCCTCACTTATTATTATATAGCTGTACAATAAATGTACAGTTATATCTAATCTCCTAAGGTTAATATATCTAATCTCTTAATTTTATTTACGAGGATAATGTCGTTTTCTTTTTAACGGTGTAATTGGAGATATTGTCAATTAAAAGATATACAAGCTAACGAGAAGTTGACCCCAAAAAAAAAAAAAAAAGAGAAGGTGAAAAAAACAAAAAAGGAGTGACAGGTACGTTTGCTTGCAGAAGGATACTTTACCAATAAGGCAAGCTAAAGGGGAATGAGACTTGGTCCACACGAATCATCATATTCCCAATTTTCTGTTTATATTTTTATTTTTCTTCTTTTCTTCTATCTACTACTATTAGTGCAATTCTCTTTCAATTTACAGTTCGAAATTTATTTTTCGTTTAAATATTTTGGATTCGAAATTATACAATTCTTTTTGTTCGGTCTTATATAGTTTTAGTTTCCCTTTTACATTTGATAACTCTATTTTTTTTTTTTTTGGTTAAAATTTGATAACTCTAATTATTATGATTATTTCTTATAAATTATTCAAATTTGCTTTTTCTTTTCTACTATATACATACATATAAACACGAGAAAAAGTTGTCAATCTATGTATCTATCTATTTTAAAAATTGCATTTATAAAAAAATAATCTTAGCCCGGACATGTATTTTTTATTTATTTTTGTAATCTTTTGATTGACCTGAAAATTACTTCTAGTATAGAGAGCGAACGAAGCATTATAGTAATTATGATATATATATATATATTTTTCACTATTTGTTTCGTTCTGCTCCGTTTCTTAACTATTCGAGTTAAAAACGAAAAATATCCTACTCTTATAATTACAACAGTAAAGTAAAAATAAAATAAAACACTATTTATTTATTTTAGGTTGTCAGCTAACTGACACCACTGTCCCCAAAAAGGACAAAATGCTAAAATATCAAGACAACTTTTTTCAGCCTCATACTTACCCAAAAAAATAAAAGTGTGCGAGCCTCGTGGTTAGATTATGGGCCTAACTTTATAGAAATGAATGTTAAAGCCCATTATTTATTTGTAGCCCATTTCAATGACAGTTTCTCATACTGAGACTAAAGGCAATACACTCAGAAGAGTGTTGTGAATTGCAATTCCGGTAAATAGTTGCATATTTCAATGATTTGCGACATTCTATTTATTTTTTCTTAAATTTTCAACCATCTTGTGAGTTTTAATAGATTTAACATCATATTAGTTTTTAGTGTTTTATATATCCATAGCAAATGGTGCATCATTGCATTTTATGTTGATTGTACAAGGTCGATGAGTTTGACAATAACAAACAAAGTGCTACAGTAAAAGGAGAAGTTAATTGCGATTTTTCTTGCGCATCATCCGGATCGTGATTCCTCTCTGATCTCGGCGGGATGATCGGCCCATCGCCTCCTCCGGCAGGTGGTGATCAATTGCAGAAGCTGGTAGGCTATGACGGTGGTGCTACATCGTCTTTGTCGAAATTTCAGGTAGATACGGAGGTGGAATCGGTTGCTTCCTTGAAGATTCCTGATGTTGAATCCGGCTCAGCTGCTCTCTTGGAGGTCAGACAATCTCCCCAGTCGCCATCTCAGGAGGCAGTTGCAGGGATTTCGGAAAACAGGTCTTCTTCTCCAGCGATTCCCGGAATGGATTTTGGAGATGATAAGCTGATCGACGATGGATTCGGTTCCCTTGTTCCGTCCCAGAAAAAACAGAGCAGCTCGGCGGTTGCTGCTGCTGCTTCCGGTGAAGCTTCGTCGGTGCTACTTGCTGTAGGAGACGGAGGACTCGTTGCTCCTGTAGTAGCTGGTCCGGTAACAGCAACTCGCGCCTCCTACGCTAGAGTTGTTCAAAACAGTCCACCAACCGCCGTCGTTGAAGGGATTGAAACTGGGCAGACTCCTGATGTGTTTATCACTAGCGCTTGGCCATCACTTACTGACGGCGTTAATGCCTCCAACAAACGTGATGCTAGGGGTAAAAGCTCTATCACCAATCAAGCGTTGGAGCCGCCATCACTTCCACCTTCTTTGGAGCAGTCAAGGACGAGGTTCCCATGGGCGGCAAAAATGAATCCCACAACCCGCAATCTCTTCAGAGCAACAGAACCAACTTACCTGGATGACGGGACTCCTCAGGTAACTATACCGAGTCATGTATTTCAGGATGGTTTGGAAAACCAAAAAGAATATATTATAGGTCAGTTCTACCGGTGCTCAGCTCCGTCAGGGGGATTAACACATGCTGTGGTTAATCGTATCTGGGGAAGAAAATGTAGGATTTTCACTAAGAGACTAAGTGAAACTACTTTCCTATTCCATATTCCGGATGAAACTACACGAATTTGGGTACTTCAGAGAAGCTTATGGCATGTCGACGATTGCCTAATGTTTGTGGCTCAATGGAATGCAACTACTTCCCTGGACCTTCCAGAAATATCTACAGTCCCTGTCTGGGTTACACTACGAAACATCCCAACATCTCTTTACTCTATCAAAGCCCTTAGCTGGATAGCTTCAGGTGTAGGAGAACCAATGCTATCATACAAGCCAAGATTGGATCCGACGGAGATTGGTAAAGCTAAGGTCATGGTGGAGATAGAATTATCTAGACCATTTCCTCAAAAAGTCTCAGCAACAGACAAAAAAGGTAACTCTTCTTTAATTGACGTTGAGTATACTTGGATTCCAACTAAATGCACAGGATGTGGCCATCTGGGCCATAAGCTTTCAAGATGCCTCCAGAAAAGGGATCCGCAACTGAATAACACCGGTCATGCTGTTCCAGAGANGAGAGCGAACGAAGCATTATAGTAATTATGATATATATATATATATTTTTCACTATTTGTTTCGTTCTGCTCCGTTTCTTAACTATTCGAGTTAAAAACGAAAAATATCCTACTCTTATAATTACAACAGTAAAGTAAAAATAAAATAAAACACTATTTATTTATTTTAGGTTGTCAGCTAACTGACACCACTGTCCCCAAAAAGGACAAAATGCTAAAATATCAAGACAACTTTTTTCAGCCTCATACTTACCCAAAAAAATAAAAGTGTGCGAGCCTCGTGGTTAGATTATGGGCCTAACTTTATAGAAATGAATGTTAAAGCCCATTATTTATTTGTAGCCCATTTCAATGACAGTTTCTCATAATGAGACTAAAGGCAATACACTCTCAGAAGAGTGTTGTGAATTGCAATTCCGGTAAATAGTTGCATATTTCAATGATTTGCGACATTCTATTTATTTCTTCTTAAATTTTCAACCATCTTGTGAGTTTTAATAGATTTAACATCATATTAGTTTTTAGTGTTTTATATATCCATAGCAAATGGTGCATCATTGCATTTAATGTTGATTGTACAAGGTCGATGAGTTTGACAATAACAAACAAAATAAAAGCGGAAAGGGCATTAGTAATACTGCATTTTGATCTCTCACTCTCGACCTATAATTTTAATGTCAACACGAACAATTGTATTCTGTTTGGAATGCAAATTTCACAAAAAGAGTTAGGACTTGTCACGCCCTTTTCATGAACTTTTAGTTTCTTTTGTTTCTTTTTTTCTCCGAAAAAGACATTCTTTAATTAAAAGTATACATGAACGTGACATAAGTTTTTAAACAATTTTCATTAGAGGTCAATTTGTAAATATTAAGAAAATAAGTTTTTAGATAAAAAATTTCTTAATACTACGTACGCTGTCCTGGAATTTTTTTTTTTTAAAAATGGAGACTTCAATTACTTATTATTAATTTCCAACCAAAAGATCTTACATTAACTTGGATGTAATTACATAGCATCTGCAAATATAGACTAGGAATACAAAATAAAGTCGTGTGGGCTAATGGGTATATATATTTGTGTAGTATACCCATTAAGTAAACCAAAAAAAAAGAAGGGAATCTTACTAAAGTCTTGTACAAGCAAGGAATCAGTAATTTTCTTTAAAAAATGGTTCATCAATTTCAGCGTAAAATGTAAAAATCAATAAACGAGTTTTGGTATTGAATTTTGATTCAATAATGGCAATCCACCAATGTAGGAGCAGAAGACAAAACAAGAGACTTTTGTTCTTCTCTCTGTTTCTTCTGTTGTGTTTGTTCATGTTCTTGTTCGTGTTCTTGCTTTGAAGCAAAGCTTAATCCGTTGACTCGATTCTCATCTTCCGGG
Organism: Eutrema heterophyllum; assembly: GCA_002933915.1. NCBI lineage: Eukaryota > Viridiplantae > Streptophyta > Magnoliopsida > Brassicales > Brassicaceae > Eutrema > Eutrema heterophyllum. The sequence continues at coordinate 317,248 of PKMM01050415.1, read as the reverse complement.
GCAGGTAGATTCAGATCTAAATCTAACGACACAACCGCACTCCTCGCTTTTTTAACAGGAGCCTGAATCGGATGAACCGGACCATCCGACATCTGATCAAACGACATAGGTGACAATGACAAAGCCGTGTTTGCAGTAGCCGCAGTGGCCGCAACCGCTACTGTTGCGGTAGAAGCGGCTGCTGCGGCCACCACTGCGCCTCTATGACGTCTCATGTGACCACCTAAGGCTTGTCCGGATGTGAATTCGGCTCCACATATCCCACATTCATGGACCTTATTATTACTCGCTTTACCGTATACCACAAGCGATCTATGGTTATTATTGTTGTTAGGAGTTGTGGTGAGGACTTTGTTGAGTTGAAGAGAAACGGTGTCGTCGTAGATAGACTTCTTGAGGTCATGATCGGAGTGAAGACCCGCGGCGGCTTTAGGCTTCTTGTGGCTGGCTCTATGGCCACCAAGAGCTTGGAAAGAAGGAAAAGTCCGGTCACATGTTTTGCATTGGTAAACATAGTAACCGGCTCTTCCTCCACCGCCGTTCGTCGTGGTCCCGTTAGATGAAGATGTCTCTAGAAACCTCCTGCTGCTAGATCTATACGCATTGTTGTTGTTGTTACCGGATTCTTGGTAACTGATCATAAGTTGTCTTGTTTGTTGTTGCGGCTGGGGTTGTGGTTGTTGATGGTTGTGGTGACCTTGGGCGAGGAGGATCAAACAATTAGCCATATCTTGATCTTCCTCGTCAGCCGCGGCCTTTAATGTCGCATTGTTGTTAGAAGATGAAGAGGCAGAAGATGAAGATGTCACACCATTGATCAAAATGTTGTTATCATTCTTGTTGTTGTTGATCTCATCATTGAGACACTTCTCCTTGGAGACAAGACTAGTGGACTCTTCTTCGACATCTGGTTCTTGCGAAGACATAGGAGGGACGATAGAGAAAGGGATTGGGGACTGCGGACGCTGCCTCTTAGTCCGCTTCCCTTTAAGGATCGAGGATTGCTCCTTAGCGGCCGATATCGCCTCCTCGGCTGTTTCCATCGGCAGTTTAAAAAGAAAAAAAAAAAGAGGGATTCAAGAAATGAAGAGAGAAGAAGTGGAATTGATCAATTGGAAAGAAGATGAATCAGAGAAAATTTAATTTGAAGATGGAGATGATCAGGATTGCTTATATATAAACATGTATGTGTGTGTTAAGAGAGATATATGTGTGTGGATTGGAGAGATGCATACATAAATAGAGAGTGATTTAGGGAGAGGAGTCAAAGAGAGACACCACATTCTCAAGTGTGTGGAATATGTTGGACTTGTCTTTTTGCAGCCTCTTAAATTTTAGTACTTCTGTTATTGTCTCTATTACAATTTTCCCAACTTGGCAAACTCATCACAATACACAAGAGCTAGAGAGAGGAGAGAGGAGAGAGGAGAGAGGAGAGAGACAAACAAAAAAACATAACCAAAAATGTGTAAATTTAGACAATTACTTGAGTAATGTGTTATTTGTCTCTTCAATATCCCTTTCTTTTACTCTGTATAACAAACTTATTCTTGGATTAGTTCTGTATCGAAAGAATCACATTGTGGCTTATTTATTTATTTATCAATATTTGTTTTAAATAATTACATGTGGTTAATCATCTGGTTGCCGAAACTGATGAATATCAATGTTTTTAATAATCCGGATCTTACATTTAACTCAATATTTTTTTTCTTTTTTTTTGTTATTGACACTGAATGTGACATTATTGTGACTGATACAAATAACGATCGAATTTTAACTAGACCACGCGCTATTTTTATCCTTACAAATATTTCATGTAACAGCTATAAATTACGGAAATAAGTATGAACTAGGATTTAATCCGCGCTAATTATAGCGCGGAATAACTTTTTTTAAAGAAATTGTTTTGAAATTTAAGAAAATTGTTTTTATCTGAATTTTACAATATAGTTAACTAATGATTATAGATAAACCTGTCAATTTGTAATATTTTGTCTATTTAACCCGTTTTGCAGTGAACTAAAATATTATTCGGGCTAACCCGCAAAAACTTATAATTTTGAAAACATAAATCTAATATGCACCTTAAATGACTCTGATTTTTTGTGGTTAGTCTACGAACTATTAAAAAATAAAATAGTTTTCTCGTGTCTAACTTTTTATAAAATTAGTAAAATATTTTTTAACTTTTGTTTTGATATATATTCAAATAAATTATAGTAAAAAATATAGCAAGATTTTGAATAGATTTTTTTCTTTGAATATATATGGATTGATTATTATTGTAAAATATATAGGATTAAAAATAATTAAGAAATTAAATAATAAATAACCTCTTTAATACAAAATATATACTTTCCATATTCTAATCAATCATTTTAGAAGAAAATTATATAATTTTCTATTTCAATTATTCTTTATTATTTGTAATGGTATTTCATGTAATAACTTACAAAACAAAGTTTATTTTCATAAATTTTTTCTTAAATAATATTATAAAGATATTGTTATGTGATCTTCTTTTAAATTGATGAGAAAATTAAATATAAATAAATTTAAGAGAAAAAAAGAAAAGAAAATGGTAGAGGCCAAGAGATTACTTTGGGTGAACGAATGTGTAAATTAATGATAGTGCAAGCCTGGCTCTCACGGAATCTACGGCTCTCCCTTCGTCTCTCTCTACCATTACTCCACTCCATCTTCTTCTCTTTTTAAAATTTGTTTTTCTTCTTTTTTTGGCCTATTTCTAATACGTATACGTACATGTTGGTTTAATGAATAAATACAATCTTCTAATTAATTTCTAAAATTCCACTCCATCTTCTTCTCTTTTTTAATTTTTTTTTTTATTTGGCCTATTTCTAATACGTATACGTACATGTTGGTTTAATGAATAAATACAATCTTCTAATTAATTTCTAAAATTGACACACACCAAAGAGAAAAACTCAAGTCCAACTAATATGTCGTAAGAGTACGTACGACGACTTATCAAACCAGACTTGAGACAATAATTGGGAAAGTATATATAACTTAATAATGTCCAAGTCTCTTACTTCGAAGATAATTCCATCCCTTCGGAAACATCCGATAAAATCGAAACGATATAAAGAAGATTAGCATGACTCATGTGCAAGGATGACACACACAAATCGATAAATTGTTCAAATTTTCTAGTAGTACTTATACCCAAGTATTTGTTGTTAGAGATTTTAACCCAAAAAAAAGTCTCTTAATTCGAAACTAATTTTAATGCGTAAATTGAAGAGAATTTCGAAATAACCAAACATAAAAATCAATTAAGTACAAATTTAGTCGGTATGCATGCCGACACCAACGACTTGTGTGTATATATAGATATAAATGCGCTAAATTCAGTTAATTTTGTTAATTATGGATTTATGTTAGAACCGCAAAATGATATGAGTATATGTTTGTATATATAGTTGTTACAATTTCTAGAACCATGCATATTCGCATGAAATTATAAATTAAACAATTGTTATTTTGTCCAAAAAAACTTGTGAACAGAAAGTCTAACTTGTGTATAAACTCAATTTCAAGATATAATAACACATGTTGGCGTGTGTATGTATTATGAAGCATATGCCGATTTGTTCATGGTTGCATGATGTGAAGTGCACCTTCACGTAAAGAATATTAGTAAGTAACAAGAAATCAACTAGTGCAGCTCATCGTATCTCCAAGACTTTTCAGATTACCAATCAATAACAATGTTTATATTTAATATCTATATTGATTAACATTGCGAATACTAATAAGAGTGGGTAATCTGGTAACTGAGACAAAAATATTTAAAAGAATAAATTTTTTTTTTTTTTTGAACAAGTAAAAGAATAAATTTTCGGAAATGAAAACTTAGATTTTAAACAGTTTTCATATAAAATGCTGAAGCGAAACATGAATATGTATTCTTCTGCTCACAATATATCTCAAATTTACATGGCAAATGGATCAACAGCATAAACTAATGAAAATGTATATCAGTTACTACTACTCTCTTTTTTTTTTGAACCTTTACTACTACTCTCTTTTTTAAACAAGTTTATATATATGACTATATATATATATGTTTAGTTATTACTACACATATTCATATGCATAAAATAAAGCCATTATCATAGTTTTTTAGATGAAATATATAAATCTGTGAATTTAGAGGATTATTTATTGCTGAATTAATTTTATATAAAGTCTACTCTCCACTGTTGGATGTAACTAATAATTAGCATAAAATGATAGTTATTAATTATTGCTTATTCTCTCAATGATTAGAGAAGAGTCGACTGGATAACCTGGACTGCATGTA
>PKMM01050415.1:285105-312735 GCA_002933915.1 Eutrema heterophyllum | reverse complement strand
TTTTTTTTTTTTTTTTTTTCTATCATCCATTTTAAAGAAATCACAACACCTTAATTAGCCCGGTATTTTGTTTTAAAAATATTTTGATTAATAGTTGAAATTATTGTTAGGTAAAACCTTTTTAATGGGTAAAAAAATTCAGATATTTCCTTAAATAACACTTTGAGAAACAATTGTTAAGTAAGATTTCTATATTTTACTAGTGTAAACTAGCATTTTTTTTTTACTGATTTTCATGAAGAAAACTCTTGACATGGATAAATTAATGTTAAATACCTAGATGTTTTTTTTTTTGAACTATAAATATATATACCTTGATGTTTAGTCCATTTTGCTGCACTTATTCATTGCAACATTGTTTACTAAATTAGTCTCCACTATCTATTGTTCACGTCCACACTCAAAATTATAAACATTCATTTTGTTACCGAAAAAAGTCAAATCGATACATTTACTCATCATATGCGTCCACAGACAAATGTGTGAACGACTATAATAATTTATTGGACGATGTAGTAGTGTTGTATATTTACATACTAACATTCAACTATTTTAGAATATTCTTGCAGACGTCTTATAATTAACAAAAAAATATCGTAGAATGTCCACATTATTTGGAAATTATATAGCAATATTGTAGGATTTTTCTAGTGATGGTAATATAATATGATAATCCGGGCCGGCCGAATGTTTATTGGACATTGTACCCAAGGCTACAAATTTAAAATGGACTACATTATAATGCAACATTTTCATCTCCTTTTGATTATATACATATATATATATAATTCACAGTTGACGTCGTCACTAACACTACATATATGATCACCAAAATAATATATGCAAAATAAATTTAGTTTCTTAGAATAATTATTAGTTTTTATATATTTGTTAGAAACATATTTAATATTATTTGTTTGTACATTAGTTGATTTTTATTGTGCAACCGAAAAGGACTCCCACATTTTGATGAGTGTACGTACGTTGAGCTTTTGCAAATTTTGTATTTGATTAAAATCGTCGATCGATCGAATTTGACGATTAGCGACTAACTTTTAAAATTTTGATAGAGAGATAATGGGAGAGTTAAGGAGGACAAGTCGGTTGTATATAAGTTCCGTTTAGAAGACAAAGCTTTTAATTATTGAGTGAGTTGTGCGTTCTTCTTGATCTCGTGTCTGCTTTCATCGTCGCACGTTTCTTATATATAGAAAATTAAAAACAGAAAAAAAGCAAATTNTTCTTGATCTCGTGTCTGCTTTCATCGTCGCACGTTTCTTATATATAGAAAATTAAAAACAGAAAAAAGCAAATTAAAGATACAGTAAATAGAAAAATTTATGAAAATGTTAAAAAAAAAAATAGAAAAAATAGAGTATCCCACACTTTTCAACCAATTATTAGTAGAAGAAAGATGCTTTGATCAAGATATTCTGGAATTTTATTGTCAATTTAATTGAAATATGGCGATATGAAGAAAGAGTTTGCAATATGGCGATATCAATAAATTTTAACGATAACAATAAAGTTCAGAGATTAATTTTATTTGTTTTCAACTCGTTAAATCGAAATTCTATTGCGACTAAAATTTTTAGCCACTTTCGTTGAACCAACGACTACAAAGCAAACAAAATTTTATCGTTATCGCTAATCAGTCACTGCAAAACAAACAACAAAACATATCGTTGATTGGTAATGTTAGTCGTTGTCGCGGATCGTTATCACTAACTACTACAAAGCGAACATGACCTTTGTCTTAAATAACCTATGTTTCTGAGGGGTGGAATTGTATTAAACATTATTTTTGTACTTCGATGGGATTTAGGTTGACTTAGTTAGAAGAGTTTCAGATCGTAGATTTAGTACGTCTAGACATTCCAAATGGTTAGCAAGTACGAAGTATATTGGTTAGATTCAATTATCTTAGTCTTCTTAGATTATCAAAAAAAAAAACTAATTTGTTTAGCAACATTAAAGAATGTCTCTTCGTTCATAAGACAAGACATCTATGAGATAGAGAGAAGGGCTTAAGCGAAACTCAAGCAAAGCATGTTACTAGGTAAAAGACAAGTCTTGATGACAGTTAATGATGCTTGATATCTCCATATATATTAATATACTGCTATTATGTTTTGTCCTTTCGGATGTTCTTACACTAAATTAAGATTTTTTTCAATCTGTCTATTAATACACTGTTAATTTTGTATCTTTTATTAATAAGTTAAAATAATACGGATAAAATATGTACTGAAAATATGATATATTCTGTAAAATAATTTTTATATAGTAAAACGACATTTATTAATTATAAAATGGAGGGAATGTGAAACGGTATAGACCATCTCCAACTCCACTCTAAAATGGAGTTTAAAGAAAAATTATCTCCAACATTATTCCATATCTTACTCCAAAATGAAGTAATTAATAGGATTACTCTAAATATGGTGTAACAAATAGGTTTACTCCATTTTTTTTTAATTTATCACTCCATTTTGAAGTACAAAAATGGAGCGGAATTGGAGTAAAAGCATCTCTAACCCATTTTTACACCTTTACTCCATTTTATTCCAATTCTACTCCATTTTTTACTCCAAATTGGAGTTATGAATAAAAAAAATAGAATAAACCTATTTGTTACTCCATATTTGGAATTTGTTACTCCATACTTGATTGCTGAAGGATCTCGCATTTGTGATTCCATGAAAGGTTTGTATTGTCATAATATATCATCTCTCAAAATGTTCATTAGCCCATCTCTTCCAACTGTGTCGGTGAGGCAACGTCTTAGATTCGTAAGCGATGAAAACCTGATGATGCTTGAAATTATGACCGTACCACAAATTACACCAAATAAGTGTTTTGTCAAGTAGGTTATTTTCGAAAAGAAAAAAGAAGTGTTTTGTCAAGTATATGAACCGAGAGGTATAATTAGTTAAGTATTATTGGTAACTAGATAAGTAAATGCATATATGAAGGTTTGTAATTTAATATTTTTATAATCCGTTAAAAAAATTAAAAACAAAAAAATAGAAAACAAAATTAGATCAACCGTGAAAAGATATAATACGTAAACTAAGAAATAAAGTTTACAATGAAATAAATATATACCTTAAAAAAAAATTTGGTGAAGAAATGCAGTAAATAGTTTTGGATACGATTATTGAATTTTTAATTATTTGGTGTATAATTGACGTACTACAAAATTGTGATTTATATAGAGGTGATAAATTAGAATTCTTTTCCCTTATGATTAATTTCATCGATCTAAATGGAAAAACTAAAGAATGTTTTTTCCTTTTTTATATTAATTTTGCCTTTAGGATAAATTTTATTTTTTTTTTAATTTTTAATTTTATTTTTAGTAATTTTACCTTTTAAAATTATAAATCGGTTATTAAATTTTCAGAATTTTTGAGTTTTTTATAAATCAATTTTAAATTTTTCCAACTTTGACTTTACATGTGTCACGATTAGGTAAATTAGCAACTTTAAAACATTCAGTTTTATATTGTAAGATTTCTTTATTCTAAACTGAAATATATATATATATATATTTTTAGCTTTTATTCATTTTCTTTTTATGATTGTTATCTATTGTTTAATTTATTATTTTAATCTAAAATATTGTTTTTCCTTTTTTAAAAAAACTTTGGTTTTCATTTATATTTTTTTGTTTAATTTCCTTAATCTAAATATAACTACTATTTTTTCCTAATACATTTTAAGGTTATAGTTTTTGTCTATTTTTTCCTAATACCTTTTATGATTCCTAAAATTTTACTTTTATTGTTAATATTATGTGTTAAAATATAATTGGAATTTTATTAAACACGTGTCAAAATATAATTGGAATTTTAATTTATTAAACACGTGTCAAAATATAATTGGAATTTTAATTTATTAAACACGTGTCAAAATATAATTGGAATTTTATTAAACATATGTCAAAAACTAATCAATTAACTTAACACATTTAAAATATAATTGAAAATTTATTAAACACGTGTCAAAATATAATTGGAATTTTATTAAACACATGTCAAAATCTAATCGATTAACTTAACATGTGTCACAATCATGCGGGTTACTAACTTTGAAACATTTTGCTTTATATAAAAAATAAATTTGACATGTTTAGATTTTTTATATGAAATCTAAACATATAAGAAATCGGGTACTTTTAAAAAATTTATGATTAATTTCAAAAACTTATGAAATAAATATATACTTTGAAGAAAAAATTTGGTGAAACATATGCAGTAAATACCCTTGGATACGATTATTGATTTTTTAATTTTAATGTGTCAAAGTATATATTTATCTTTTGTAAATATTTAATAACACATATTCAACTTTAATAAAATATTATGTGGTTTATCTTTTAGCTAAACGAAATAATATATTTTATATTTGCAGTTTATAAGATAGTTTTGATCATTTTTTTGAGTTTTAGAAGTCATGATTTGCTTGTTTAGAATTTGAATAAGAGAACTAAAAGATGGAAGTACACATATTAAAATTAGAAAAGTGTAGATTATTATAAAGAGTTTGGTCGTGGTTGTATATTAATAATTTTTTTTTAATTTCCTTCGGTCATAATAGAAATGATTATAAACTTTTAAGTTTGGTCGTATAATAATAATTTTCCTTTTAGGTTTACTGTATATTTATAATTTTTCTTTTTTAATTTTGGTTCACTTTCCTTTATTATAAGTTTTTCTTACTTATTCTTATTTTTTTTTTTAAGATTGTTTTTTTTTAGTTTAACATTTTTGAATATTTACTTTAATTCATTTTTATTTTTTAAATTAAATTAACACATGTCAAGATCTAACAAATGCCACAATGTCTTGATTGAAAATTATCATACGTGTCACTTTCACGTTGAGAGATCCAGCTTTATATAATAAGATAGTATAAAAAGAAAAAGCCGACGAAACACAGTTTGGTGAAGCCCAAAGTCTGTTAGAAAACAAGCGAGAAAGCCCATTAGTAGCCCAAAACTAGGCTGAGTAATAAAAGAAAAATTTGAAGGATTTTCGACCTAGGGTTTTTGTTGGGTTCATCTTGTTCGTTTGTCCGATACTAAAATTTCAGGGGAGTTTAGATCTAGCGATGGAGGTGGTGAGCGTGAGCGATAGTGCATTATCTCCATTCTACATGGCTCTGTATGAGGCTGTGGATGATCCTTCAATGGATTCAATAGTCTCGTGGAGAAAAGCAACAGGAGTTTCGTCATTTGGGATCCGGTCTCAGGTATAGGATGCGTCACTTGGCCAGCGTTTTTCGACGGGCTTTTGTTGCATGTAAGTTTTGGATTTGCAAGATTAACTCTAGTCGTCGTCGTCATATATCATCTCTCTCTCTCATAGACTCATACTCATCTTTGCTATATGTGTGTTTTTTGTTGTTGGTATAGGGATTTGTGAGATTTAAATCTGAGCACTGTGAATTTGGGCATACGAAATATTTTGTGAGAGGTCAACCTGATCTGAAGAGGAAGATGCAGGTTGAGGACTATAGGCATAAATATATGGCTTCTGAGGACTATAGGCGTAAATATATGGCAAAGCGTAATTATATGGCAAAGGAGGCTAAACGAGTTAAAAAATTGAAAGCTAGAGAGATGGCATTAGCGGATGGCTTGCGACGTCATTTACGAATTTGAGCCTTCTTCTTTAGTAGGCTCAAAGCTGGTTGCTACGCTCGCTTTCATGAATAAACAAGCTTTTCATGAGTTTTGTTGCTTGTTGCAGTTTCTGTTTCAGTTTATTTCTTGTATATCAAATATCAATACTTTGGTGTCTTTTGTTGAGATATTTTCAATTTGGGTGTGCTATGTTTTATCGATTGCTATATATATATATATGGTCTTTAATTAGTTTCCTTTCCAAATTTCGGTTCGGTTCGGAGATAGCATAACTACAAGGCTCTTCCTTGACTGCTCAAGGATCTCCTAACCTTTGTCTCTAATATATCCATATTGTGTAAAGAAGACGAGAGGCTGTGTGGCTTGGATTGGAGCCCTCGATTCTCTTTTGGCGCACTAGGACTACTTTCTCGGCTATTTGTTACCAACTCCATCATCCGGTTCAAGGACTTTTCAATCGTTCGATGGTCATTGGCTTGTCCCTCGGATTTTGAACCATGACCCTGGATAAATCTAGAGTTTTCCCTTTTTAGTAACAGACTATCTAACAGTAAAGCAGACAATATGGTTTTTTTTACCAATTTCCTGTTCTACCAACCAGAGAGAGCTTCTTCCGGAGAGAGAGCTTAAAAACACCAAAGAGAGAGAGGGCTTTCTTCCAGAGAGAGAGGGCTTTCTACTCCGTAGTCATCTTAGCCTTCTTAGTACAACGAGCTACAACAAACCACGAATTAATGAGAGGGTTTTACTTTTTTTTTTTTTTTTTGTTACCAATAATCGAGAATCAAGAGCAAACTTATGTACCTGGGATAGTATAGCCACCAATAATCTGCTTGCGATATCTTTTTGGCAGAATAAACTTTTCAGCTACAATCTTACATCCTTTCACATCACATTCACATCCACATCCACTAAGCGCCTTATCTAGTTCGCCTTTTTCTCCCGTGATCAAAACCCCCGATTTTGCGCCCGTTTTTTGGTCACTGTAAAAATAAAAAAAAGACAAGTCTTCAGTAATTAGCATTTAATAACTTGAGAGTTGGGAAAATGGAGGAAGAAAGCCACAAACCTTTGGAGAATAATTTTATCGATCTCTCCAAATGAAGAGAAATGTTTAATCAGCACCCTCTTGATATCGCCCTCAGGAAGGGCAGTGTCATATCCCGTAACAGTCATGTGTCATATCCCGTAACAGTCATCCTATATAATAATTTGATTGCAGGAGATAATGTTATCAAACATGACAAGAACACATAAAGAAAAGTCTATTTACCAGCCTCTGGATATGGAACTCTTAGTCCTAGCAGCCAATTCAGGAAGATATTCTCGTTGAGTCGGTAAAGGCTTAACGACTACATTCCATCCTCCCATGTCACTTCCATTAAGTTCCAACGCCTTCTTTTCTGCACCTTCTCCCAGAATATATATGAAAGATCTGTAAAACAAAAACAAGTTTTTAGTTAGCTTTTTTAACTCTTGAGCTAGCTGGGGAAAATATGGAGGAGGAGGAAGAAGAAGACACAAACCTGTTGATAATATCCCTTGCAGAGCTAGCATAGCTGGGACTAAAAACGTCCTTGATCTCTCCACAAGAAGAGAAATGTCTTGTCAACGCGCTCTTGAGTTCATCCTCACGAAGTGAATTGTCATATCCCTCAACGATAATACTGAAATAATATATATATTATCAACACAGGACAAGAAGAACATATCTAACAGATACAAAATCTCCACACAAAAAAAAAGAGCAGTTTACCGGATTTCTCGAATGGCTGCATCACTACTACTAGATTCACTATCCTTCAATTCCTTATCTCGAACCGAGATCGGCCGGGTTGATCCGATCAACGACGGTACGAGATCGGTAAAAATAAAGACATCATGCGATTACCGACCTGCGACATGCCGAGCTCGTAGGTATTAACCCGTCGTAATCAGATTCCATTTCTGGGATTCGCGGAACTTTACGGAAAATACGGAAAATAAAGATTAATTAGTTTTCTAATCCGGGATTCACGGAACTTTTCATGGATTCGGGGAACATGTCGAAACCGCCAAGGAATCTTATAAATAAGGAAGCTCGATTACATTTTGAGGGGGAGGAATTTCGATATACATTTTTAGAGAGAGAGAAAGTGAGAGCTCGACCTCATTACCGATCTCAGAATATTTTTTAAACTCCGACGAGTTCGATTTAATAAAAAAATCTTTCAATTATTTTTACCCTTGTGTGATTTCTACACTCAACACAAACATTTTTAAAAAATATAAAGTATTTTGATTTGTCACAAATTTGAAAAAAATATCATAAAAAAAATTATTAGGCCATACCTTTTGATCGATCTTTAAATCCATATAGATTGTTCATGTGATTCGAATACTTAAAATCTTTACATTAATTCTCACTATTTCAGGTAAATGTAAGTTTGTGATTTGAAATTTGGATAATTAAGATAATTTTTAGAGATCCAGGTCGGGCACTTGCAGTTCAAAAGTTGAATTATATTTTTAAAATATGAACCTTTAAAAAAAAAAACAATTGTTGAATGGAACAGTTATGTTTTCGTTCCACTCCATAAAATCTGTTTTTTCTCCGCTTCCCATTCAGAACCATATAGACACCACCAAATCAACACTTGGTTTTTTTTTGGGATTTGTATTTACTTTTTTGTTTTTTTATAAATTTTTTTTAAAAATAAAAAGTTTGGTTCAAGTAGGTTCACGCCACTACTGCTTTTGGTTCTCGATACATATTTTCCAAACAGTTATGATTTTCTATTATCTAAAGCTTTATTATTTTTATAGATTCTAAATGGTACCGGTTGAATCTGGCTTAATCTAGCTGAATTGTAGAATTTGGCTAAATTTTTGATGATTTTTTGCAGAATTTGGCGGAATAACTTAGAATTTAAATGGTAACAGCTAAATCGGACGGAATCTGACTGAATTTTCAAGAATAAATAAATTAGTTAAACTTATTAAAACATTAATTAAACAATTTTGTTGTCAAAAAAAATAAACATAAGATAACAACAAAATTTGGTGAAAAATTTGCAAACAAAATTAGGATGAATTTTGAAGGAATTTGAATTAATAATTTTATTAAACAGGATAATCATATAAAACTATTTAATAATAACTTAGTTTATCAAGTATGAGAAAAGATACCAGGAATATATGTTTAAAAAAAAATTTGGATATAAAATTTTTACATGAATTACCCAACACGAATCTTATCTTTTTCCGTTTGGGCGGTGATTTTGGATATAAAAATTTTACATGAATTACCCAACACGAATCTTAAATTATCTATATTATACTTGTATTATCCGACCAATTTTCAAAAATATATTGCAGAAGTATATTTTGATATTTTAAATATTCTAACCCGATCTGCATATATGTTATTATCTGATCTTTTATCTAAAATAAATATGTCTATGTATTAGTTGGTGTTGGAAGAATTGTTGAATCTAATTAAATTTAGTTTAGTTTGACGGATTTTTTTTTACTGAATTGCTTAATCTGAACATGTTAGCATTTACTACCATAATCTCAAAAAGGAAGTTCGGTGATACCAATGAACAAAAAAATAACAAAAACATATCATTGTAATATACACAAATCGTAAGTCGATAAAGTGATTGGAGATGAGATTAATCAGTGAAAGGTTCACTAAAACAACTGTCTCTTGTTGTAAGTTATTCTTTACCAACAAAATGGTGAAGTAGGCAAAGATTTTTGAGTGTCAATGTAAATTCTTCTTCATTGCTGACATTTGATGTGCGTCTATTAACACAATGCTCCGTAATCCTACTGACAAAAAATATCCAACGATGCTCTCACAATTTTATATCAAGTCTAGAATTTGGCAACCTGCAATAGAATCCAAGACCCATGAACTGCTTGCAGCTCTGGCTCTATCAGATTCAACCAATAAGGCTTTACCATAAGATCTTCTTTGGGTCAGTTTTTTTTTGTTGCTAAACGGGTCAGAGTTTTCTTCTTGCTTGGTTCAACACTAAATACTATTACCATTGAAGCCTTGTTATCATTAGAAATGGGCCGCATGCGCAGGATTGTTCCTCCTGCTGCTATATAGTATATATTAATTACAACAAGAACGTACGTATATTATACAGTAATACACAATTATTTGAGAAACATATTAATTACAAAACGCACACACACACACATATATATATATATATAGTATATATGAACAAATTGCAAATCATTGAAACCCTAATTTAAAAGTTTAATTAATACCCAGCCAGTTATACTTGAACACAAAAGGCTTAGCATCGACAGACTCATAAATGCCACTTTCCCTCGCCGACCATCTCACCCAACTGTGTCTGCCAGGGTACCTCTTAGATTCGTAAGCGATGAAAACCTGATGATGCTTGAAATTATGACCGCGCCACAAATGACACCAAATAAGTGTTTTGTCAAGTATATGATCCGAGAAGCTAAAATGGTATAATCCATCGAACTTTCTCACGTGCCAACCCCAATTGCTGTCCTTTGATTTGCAATGCACTTTCAGAAGTTTTCCGTGCCGCAGGTTGTTGTAGATAAACACCGACCCTCCTACCGCATGTTCGGTGTATAAGCAAAAAACGATCAGAATTATTGTAAGACGCAACATTTTTTTTCTTTTTTTTGTTTAGGTAATGGATATTTTGATTTTTGAAGTAATTATATACGTTTTGAGTAAAGATCGTTTAAAAGGCTGCGCGTAAAAATCTGTCTTTTTTAATAAGTTTTTTGTTTCCTTTCTATTTTACTTGTGTATTCATTCATTCATTCACCATCGGTTTTTCTATACCGATTGAAATTTACCGTTAAAAACAATTAAAGAAGATAATGATGTTTTTTAAAAAAGATTTCGAGGTGGGGTATTCAGAGATTTAGCGGTTTTGCCGCCAAAAAATAGAGAATTCTTTATTGAGGTGCTCTTTTAATTAAGTTTTGATTTTCCCTTAATTAGTTTTTTTTTTAAAATCCAATTCCAAATTTAATCTGGAGGAAAAATACTTGATGTGGACAAAAATATAAATTTGATTTGGTGAACTCCGAAATTATATAATCAGACAGAGATCGGCGCTACACTAATATATAGTTGATTTAAGATTCAACCGAATACTTTCTAAACCGACCAATCTCCATTAAACCGAATGTTTTTAAACCGAGCAACCCAAAAATAAGAACCAAAAAAAAAAAAAACCTAAAAAGCAAATAAAGAAGCCAGATTAGGTTCCACTATAAGAAGATAGTACTCAAATTTTGCATACATTGTCGCTTGTATAGTTATAGTAGCAAGATCACTCGATAGCTCTCATTGATCTAAAGAAGCAAAAACACCCACGGATATACATTGTGAATTTGTGATTATAATAGCATCAAGCAACAAGAATGAAGGCCCAAGACGATTTTCGATCTAGAGAGACTCAGAAGTCCCTTCGCATCTTCTCCTTAAGTGAGACTTCCTTGTATGATTTGATTTTTCCTGCAGCTTGCCTTAAAGGTCTTCCAACAGATGTTTTTCTCCTCTCATCTGCTTCATCGCCTTTTGGTTTGATCTTTGATTCTCTTTTAAGCTCCACTGAAACTGAAGATGATACCTGACTAGACTCCTCAACAATGTCGTCATGCAACGGAGGATCTGCGGATTCTTTGATGGCTCTCTGAGGTTTAACCTCTGTAGATTGTCTTCTTGAATACATTCTGTCAAGTATACCATTTAGATAACAGTCTTAACTCTTTAATTCTGCGGAATAGAGGAAATTTATCTATCACTACAAAACCTTCCTTTCCCGGTTATCTCTTTTGAGTCATGTGGTTCTTCTAGCGCTTCTGGTTTAGACCCAATAGACTGATCATTCGCAGAGATCCTGAAATTGGATCCATAAAGAAAACGAAAAGGCAGAAGTGGCATAAGTGTTTAC
This sequence comes from Eutrema heterophyllum, assembly GCA_002933915.1. Classification (NCBI taxonomy): domain Eukaryota; kingdom Viridiplantae; phylum Streptophyta; class Magnoliopsida; order Brassicales; family Brassicaceae; genus Eutrema; species Eutrema heterophyllum. The sequence goes on along the minus strand of PKMM01050415.1, from coordinate 301,134 downwards.
TTGGTTTATGAATAAGTTATCAATCAAGAAGAGTGGAAAAAGAGAGAACATGTGATGCTTCTACAAACCTGGATTTTGCAGCAATCTCTTGATAATCATATATACCATTCAAGTTTTCAGTCATGCCCAGCTCTTGGATATTAAACCTCCCAGACTGTCTTCTTAAAGAAACCCTGCGAAACATAAAATTGCATTTTTAGCAACCTTCATAAGGGTACACTACTTATAAAGAGGGCCAAACGCTTATTGCAGACCTCTGCATATTGGTTGTCGCTATTGGCTCTCCCGGTCTGCCAATATCTAATACTTCGGAATTCGCGGGATTCGTTCTTCCAGAAACTCTGCTATAAAGGAAACCAATAAATCCAGAATAACCTGATTTCCCAAAAGTTTTTACAAGACAGTGGATGAAACATCAAGCAGATTGAGCAAGAGAGAGAATGGACCTTTTATTGTTGGCTTTCTCATATATTTGCAATGAGTTAACGTTGGAGCTCTCTGAAGCTGAAAATAGAACGATAAAATGGTAAGGGTGTTAAACGGTTCCTAGGTTCCACAATGATTACCAAAAGCTGGCATTTTATACTTGACTGTTGCTTTTTCTTACCAGTCTTATGATCCTTGCCATTTGGACGAAAGTATTCGCAAGCCCCACTAGGAGCATTTGCCTGAAGGTCAGAACAATGCAGAAGAAAACGTGTGAACAATGTACTAGAATGGGATAATGTCCTATTCCAGAGGTCCGCAAAAGCCAATTCTCATAAGTACCTTGTCTTCTGATGCGTGGCGGTGTGTACATGGAATGTTTTGTTCCTGGAAAGAAAAGTTTGCAGCTTCTCAACTATGTAACATTTTAGATAGTAATTATGGTCAACGGAAAATCACATACAAATTAAAACAGACCTCAAGCAGCAATTTCCTGACCATGAGTAACCCATTCTTGCAACTAAGTTCGTGTTGAAGTGCCTTCAGCTGAAATGCACAGAAAATTCCAGCTGAGGAACTTATAATTAATGATCAAGCAAGCCTGCGTTTGAGCAACTTGGGTTCCAGAAAAAGCATACTTGGTCTTTGGTTGTATTGATCTCCTGCCAGGAAAGAATAATGATAAATTACTTTGTAACCATAGAATTCCTAAAATGATAAATCAAATGAACCATACAAAAGTGACATGTACCGCCAAGATCCGAGTGTTGGTTTGGGCAAGGTGCAAATTCTGTTCTTGAATCTTCTGTAAGTTGATACTAAATTTCCGCAGCTCACTCCCACTCCTCTCGATGATTTCACTGTAGTCACAAAACAACAATAAGCATTAGCAACAAATTAACGTACACAAAGCACTCACAAGTTTCATATTTTAGAACGAAGGTTGATACTTTCTCTCGGCGAGGACTTTCATCAGTCTCACGTTTTCCTGCAAAAACAAGTTGATAAATCGTTTGAATAAGTATAGTCAAAGAAAAGGAAAAAAAAAAACATTTCCCAAATCCAGCTAAAGAATGTCAGAAACATTTCCATGAGCTCAACAGGAAAATGAATAAGCAGTGCCTTTTGAAGTTTTTCAGTGTATTCCGTAGAAGAGAGCAATATAGCCTGTTGCTGCTGCTTCGGTCCCTGGTTCGTTAGATTTTTCTGATTCTGCAGGTTTGTGATATCCCCCAGTTTTCTTCTTTGTGCAGTGTTCATTGCTTTGTTAGCAGGAACACCTACAAATTTCAATTGAAAAAAATTCAAATAGATCTAAACGTAACTCATCATCATTGTAAAACTAGCATTATCGTGTAGGAACACTCCAAAAAAAAAAAAAAAAAGAATCAAACCCTAAAAATCGACAAAGAACAACGCTGTGCCCAGAAATTCCAAGCAAATGAAATTAAATCAACCAATTAGCAAAGGTACCACAACAGATTAAATTACTGCGACTCAATTTACAATGTAAATGGGAACAAAGCCATATGAAATCCGATTGAAAGGATCTCTCGAGATGTGAGCTCTCTCTACTTGGAATTAAAAACATAGAACCAGGAAGACAAACACAGAATGCGAAGAGAGAAATAGTAAGCAAGACTAAATTCGAACCTTCAACGGCGTGATCATGGACTTTAAGAACCGTCGCTCGCACCATTGTGAAGGCGGAGTAAAACCCTAATGGCTCTTCGTGTCGCCTCTACCGGGATCGGAATTGAATTCCGGAGGGAAAAAAGAAGAAAGAGAGACAGAGAGTGAGTATATATATCTAGACTTACGAGGCTAAAACGGTAAATCGTAATTTGTTGATTCATTTATTTGTATATCTAGTTAGATATTTCAGCGTGGCCCGCCCCGATCTTCCGGCGTTACGGTTCCATACATATATGGCTAATCCGGTATACTGCTTTGGCAACCGGATCATCGCATGGTGCGAGGGAGAGATTGAAGAAGGTGATAAGTTTTGTACTGACCTCACTCTTTATGAAATTGATGAGGGTGGGTGGGTTAAGAAAACAAATTGTGACAGAACGAGACTACAAGTGTGGCTATTGTGCCTCTTTCCTTTGTGGCTACGTGTACGTACCAAGTCTGATCCCTCTTCCAAGATAAGAGGTGGATACGAAAAGAGGGTTGTTTCGTGTTCTAAGCTTTAGTTTTAGTCTTTGTTATTTCATCTTCTGCACTGTGCAGATGTTACTGAATTTGACATTGGTTTTGGTTTTTGTATTACAATCTTGTGAGGTTTTCGGTTATGGTCCACAGTTGTATCAGTTTCAGTCATGTTTGTTGGTTCAGCAAAACTAAAGTATACATATAAAAACAAAACAAAAATGCAACTAATCGAAAGAGCTTTCTGCTCAATTTGAAAACAAACAAAAGAAATCATTCTGTGGTAAATCTTGAATAAATTCTGTTTATAAAGACAGAGAGTAAAGAAATATCTACAGATTACCCATGGGATTTTTTAAAGACAAAGCATTGCATTTGTGTAACTTACATTGCAAATGAGTAACAATGACCAACAACATTAACAGATTATTTACGAAGACTTACACTAAATGTACAATGTTCAAGTGTCTCTCCAATGTGTATAGGATCCATATGCTGAGTCAGAGATGTCAATCCTCAAGGAAAGGAAGACGAGAAACGGTATTTCCCACGCTATCATCTGCTGCTTTCTTTGCGGTTGAAGATGGCAACATTTTCTTGGTGGATCGACGAGGAAGTATCTGAAGCCGGGGTTTAAGATGAGTGCCGAGATTCTCCACCGCGAGTTGATAACTCTCTACCAGCTCTAGCTGCCGGACTATTATGTCTGACCGTCTAGGAAGAAGCTCCACCGGTTCACCTCCTGGGATTACAATGTATTCGATTGCTAGACGGACCTCCTGCGTTTCAGAAACAGGGATATTATCAGTTAGTATACTCGCAAGTGTCTCTAAACTTTAGTCACGGTGAACTGTATTGAGCCTTTTGTAACATGAGATTGTATAAATCCTAGTGAACTAAGAGATAATAGGTCGAAGAGTTTGATCTGAGATAACAAGCTATCTCTATTGGGAAATCCGAGAATATTTACAGGAGCGGGATGATAGTATTACCTCGAGGGCATCAAGTTCTTCTAAACTGGGTTTGCTCTCTGGAGCATCATCTTTGACCTCGATATCATCAACAGAAGATTTCTCTATGGTTATAGGGGCTGAGCCAAATGATTCTCTCCCAAGGATCATTCGGACCGCCTTGACCATCTGAGCCATTGTAGTTGACTGCAAAGTATAAACAGTAAGAAAGAAATAAATCAGATTAATGAAACATAGGAATGCACTGAATAATCATCATCATCAGTCATGCAAGAAGAAGGATACCTTAATGACAAATATCGGTAGCTTGTGTAATTTGGCCACACGACGGATCGATGGATTCTGTTTCAATTCTGAACTTGAGGCTAGAATGACATCTGCTTCTCCAACATCATCTGTCACTTCTATGTCGTCTTCTAGGCCCATAACTTCGGCTACTTGAAGGAGGTCAGCTTCAACGACCTAAATCACAATAATAGAGGACCATATATATAGTTAGTATCTTTGGCTGTTTAAGATCAAGATTATTTTCCAAGGATCAATAAAAGGCACATTTAGAAGCCAGGGGAAGATAAGATCGGGTTCTTTACATTGTAAGTATAAACATGAACAGGTGAACTTCTCTGGCTCATGGATACGTTACTGCTGGCCTTCTTATACCGAGTGGGAAGAAAGTCTTCATCTTCTTCTTCAGACAGCACTTCACTTGCAAAATCAATGTTGAGAAATGGTGCAGGCTCCTCTTCAAGGTTCTCCAGAGGAATGGGAGTCACTAGCTTATGAGGAACATCGTCTTTGCCACGAATTTGACGGATCTCACATGGAGCGGATTTCCCTGTAAGAAGAAAAAGTTTGTTCGGTATGGTTTCCCCATTTGCTCGGTCAATTTCACTATGAAGAGGGAAACTGTTTTAAGTTAACTTACCAGCTAGTATAGCATCAACGGTGACATCTAGCCTTTTATGAACACGGCACTCGGTTCTCGATATCATTTCGACAGCACAAGTAAATGTTGGAGGTCCTTTTCTTTCAAGAATTGTCTTCTGCACTTTTCTTTTCCTTGCCTCTTCATCACCAAGAGTCACACTCTGGGTAAAACAAATTCAAGTGTAAGGTCGACTATTATAACAAGAGAGCAAAAAAAGAAGAAGCATAGCTGTAGTCTAAGGTCACAACCTCAATACCACCAATAAGGATCTGCAAAGACGGATTCTTGATTATGTTGTCTATAGTCATCCCATGAGCAGTTGCAACAAGCTGGACGCCTCGCTGAGCAATAGTGCTAGCAGCTAATGCTTCAAGCTCTGTTCCTATCTCATCGATGATGATGATCTCAGGCATATGATTCTCAACCGCCTCAATCATAACCTGCGTGAGGTTTTTGCATGAATAACTTATTGAACACATTAAGATTCTTTTCATTCCATCTTACGACATATTTTACTACAAGGTTAAGTGTTCATAGACTCACATCGTGCTGTAAATTCACATTTGGAACTTGCATCCGCCTGGCACGGCCGATTCCAGAATGAGGAACATCACCGTCACCACCAATCTCATTTGACGTGTCAACAATCACTACACGTTTCCTGTGCTCATCAGCTAACATCCGTGCGATTTCTCTGTACAAAAAACAAAGCCAACCAACGTTGTCACATAACATGTAACATCACAATCGCATCTGGAAATCATCATTCATTACATTATAAGTTCATTACCGATACACAACCCGGGATCTAAATCAATGTACCTGATTAAAGTTGTTTTGCCAACTCCAGGAGATCCTATGACCAAGATGGATCCTCCTCCTTCTATCAAGTCTCTTATGATCTCTGCACTTCCAGATACGGCTCGACCCACTCGACATGTTAGACCAATTACTTGCAGTTTGCGGTTACGTATAGCGCTTATACGATGCAAGGATCTGTTAATCCCCGATCGGTTATCATCCGAAAAATCACCAACCTAAATTGAAAACATTCATCTTCTCATCAGCTCAGTTTCATCAAAAACATTTGATTCATGCGAAATTAATTAATTAAGTTTAGCATTTGAGGAATTAGTTGTCAGAGACACACCTTTGATACCGCAAGCTTCAGATCCTGCTGTGTCACAGGCTGCTCTGAGATCACCCAATCGCCGGAAGGGAATCTAGCTAGTGGCTTTCTCCCTAAATCCATCACAACCTCGATCAATTCCCCGATCGCCTCGTGCTTAACTAGCTCCTTCCTCGTAGCCGGAGGAAGAATCTCGAGGAAAGCGTCAAGCTCCACCGTAGGCGACGCCGTCGCTGGTTTCCGCGACGAGATCGATGCGGAGTTCTCCGAATCAGCTGACGGTGGCCGAACATCGAAACTGAATCCATCAGACGGTCTCCGCACAGGAGACGGCGACGCCGGAGACTTCGACGAAGCGATCCTCTGACGGGCACCACGTGTTCGACGGAATGAGGAGGAGGAGTCGGATGAAAAAGCGGTTGCGGTGGCGGAGATCAACCGGCGCGATGCTTGCCATGAGCTGTTGATGTCGATCAGAACTAGCCGCGAATTCAACGCCCTCATAACAATTACCTTTTAAAAAAAAATTATACTATACTTTTAAATTAAATTAATGAATAAAATAAAAGATTCCGTTTTTCGTTTTTCGCGACTGGTGTATGTGTTTCTGAAAGCAGAAACGAAGCTAAAAAGGAAGGAGAAGATATGAAGCAAAACTAAACGACGACGTTTATAGTTTACTATTTAGTTTTTTCTTCTTTTTTTTGTTTTTTCAATAATATGATGCGTGAAGACTGAAACTAGTGGAAGATTCCAAAGGATCAAAGCATCTCCATGGAAACTGCATCTGTATAGAGCAAGGTAGGGTCCATTGTGGAGGGAAAGATAACATAGCCGTTTAGACAAGTGGTTGAGGTGATGCCACGTGGAGAGTTAGACAAATTTTGTTGACACGTGTCTGACTATGGAGCTGCCGTTGATTGCCAATCTTCCTCGGGAACTCTTTGACGAACTTTAAGCCAAAGAGGGGGGGAGTTGGTATTTCGCACGGCAGATGAAAAACTCGTCAACTTTTTTGCTCTGCAAATCAAGATTTGAACCAAAATTGCAGACTCTTTTAAACCGAATAAAAACCAGAGTAAAATTTTGAAATTAAAGAACCAAAAAAAATTGTATGGACGGTTCCTTTTTCTTCTCATCTTCGTTTTCTAATTTTTGTTTGTTAGCCGAATGGGCTTAAGTTGCTTTCAGTAGTGGTCTGGGCTTGGGTCTTTTGATTGGGTCCAGTCAGAAACTCACTTATAGAATTTTTTCCATTTATTTAAATTGGGTTTAGTGACGAATTTTTTCCTAAAAGTACAATTTTTTTTCCTTTCTCTATTTGCATTTTAAGTTTTGAAAAAAGTATATATGTTTTTTTCTTTCTTTCTGAAAACAGATATTATTTCACATATAAATTAAATACATACAAAAAACATTAATGCTTACACGTAATGTTGGATAGGGTTTGGGCCTTTTAGGGAGGATTTAGCCCATTTGGGTGTTCAATTGGTTACAAGTGTTTTCATCAACATTGGTAATGATATATATTTGTAAATCAAAAGTTACAAACAAACCGACCTTAGCTCAGTTGGTAGAGCGGAAGACTGTAGTGGGTTCTCCCAAAGAAATCTTTAGGTCGCTGGTTCGATTCCGGCAGGTCGGATCTTTTTAATTTCATTCTCTTTTTAAAATCTGTGGGACCCACACTCATCCATCTTTTGCTTCCCATCCAACTCGCGTGCCTAACCGTTGATTACCCCAGACGTTATCTTCGCGTAACAGATCACACTCACTATATTTCTCGAAATTCGCAAATTAGCCCCAAATTTCCTGGGCACGTTCGAAAGATCCTTCTCTGATATTTTCTCCACGTGTCCCTTCTTTTCCTCAATTGTATACAACAATCTCAACAAAACGAGAATCTAAAAAAGAAAAAGCACAGTTGAAAAAAACACAAAACGAAAATGGAGAAACAGACTCTCCTCTCCCTTCTCTTGCATTTCGTCGTCTTCATTGCTTGTACATCTCCGTCTTCTTCTTCAATTCTCTTGAACGATCGCAGCTTCGAGATATCCAGCTTGCCTTCATCGCGGGCGGAGAAGCTGATCCGGGAGCTAAACCTTTTTCCGAAGCTGGACGTGAACGTGATCGATGGTGCTGATTCGATTCTCAATTCCGCGGAGGTACCTTCGATTGTTGAACGGAACTTCAGATTCCCGAATATTCTTTCCGATGGCGGCGCTACCGTCGAGGATTTAGGTCATCATGCTGGTTATTACAAGCTCCCGAAATCTCAAGGCGCAAGGTTTATATCTAACCCTAGATTTTTTTCTGCATGTGTATTTTGAACCTTACTTATACCCGGTAGTCTGTACATCTGATTTGTTATGCTTCATTCAGAATTTGCAGCTAGCTCTGGACTAGGTTGTGTTTTATGTCGATTTTGGATGATGTTTTTCTAATAGGAATCTCAAAGTTGTGGGAATAGATTAAATGTTTGTTTCCCTTGTTGTTCCCTTGGTGTGTTTAGGATGTTCTACTTCTTCTTTGAGTCACGCAACAAGAAGGATGCTCCTGTTGTTATTTGGTTGACTGGTGGCCCTGGATGTAGCAGTGAGTTGGCTATGTTCTATGAGAACGGCCCTTTCAAGATTGCTCAGAACATGTCTCTTGCTTGGAATGAGTATGGATGGGACCAGGTATTACCTTAAATTATGGCCTCGTTAACTATCTCCCCAATTCTTATTTGTTTGTTTGTTACACCCGCCTTATGCTCTTAATTCGTATGCACATGAGAGTTAACTGAGAATTTTATTTTGCAGGCTTCCAATCTTCTGTATGTAGACCAGCCTGTTGGAACTGGTTTCAGCTACACAACAGACAAAAGTGATATCCGCCATGACGAAAACGGAGTTAGCGATGATCTGTATGATTTTCTGCAGGTCTGGCACTGGAATTTTCCTTGACTTCCTTTTTCTTCTGAACTTTTTGTGAATACTGAAACCTGCTTCCAACCTTTGACTTGGATAAACCTCTTTTAGGCTGTTCTGGTTTTCTTGACTCTGGGGAAAATGGGAATCCGCCCATGTTTTTTTAGCTGTAACAAGATCGTGATTATGTTTCCTGATGTTACCTCAGGCTTTCTTTGCGGAGCACCCTAAGTTGGCAAAAAATGACTTTTACATAACTGGAGAGTCATATGCTGGGCATTACATTCCGGCTTTTGCTGCCCGAGTCCATAAAGGAAACAAGGCTAACGAGGGAGTTCATGTTAACCTCAAGGCATGTGACTGTTTCTTGTTTCTCTCTTAAGGTGTTAATGGAAGGTTGGTACTCACAAGTATGATCTTGCAGGGATTCGCAATTGGAAATGGGCTTACAAATCCTGCCATCCAATACCCAGCCTATCCTGACTATGCTTTGGAAATGGGTTTAATTACGCAAGCAGAGCATGATCGTTTAGAAAAGATTGTCCCACTGTGCGAACTATCAATTAAGCTTTGTGGTACTCCTCCCTTTTTCATTATCAAGTTATGTCTTTAAATTACTCCATGTGTTTTGATAGATCCTAAATCAATGTGTTTTTTTATTTGGTGTTTTTCAGGAACTGATGGAACAGTTTCTTGTTTGGCGTCATATCTTGTTTGCAACACCTTGTTCAGTGGTGTGATAAATCATGCTGGTGGAGTAAACGTAAGCCCAAAAGAACTGTTAATTGTTTTTATAGCTAATTGGACTTCCAGGTAATATTGTTTCTGGCAACATCATGTGAAATTCTCCTTCCTTCAAAAACCATAAAAGAAGTCGACACTTGTAGAAATCAATTTTGTTTAACCTTTCTGCATTTAAAGTAAGGGATAACCCGAAGGGTAATATCACATTTCTTGTGTAGTATTACGACATCAGGAAGAAGTGCGAGGGGAGTCTGTGCTACGATTTTTCAAACATGGAGAAATTCTTGAATCTGAAATCTGTGAGAAAATCGCTTGGTGTTGGGGACATAGAGTTTGTCTCCTGTAGTACCAGTGTCTATTCGGCAATGCTACAAGATTGGATGAGGAATCTCGAGGTTGGAATTCCCACGCTCTTGGAAGATGGAATCAACCTTCTTGTGTATGCCGGAGAATATGATCTCATCTGCAACTGGCTCGGTAAGTTCCAAAAACATAACATAATTAAATCCAGACTTGAGAATAATGAAATAGGCGGAATATTATTGTGAAGGAAACAAAATCAACTTGAACTAGTAAAAATTCATTTGTTAATCTATGTTTGACATTAGAGTAGGGTAATTAGAAACAGGAGTTTCGAATATTTGACGCTAAATTTGATCAATCTTGTGATACATGATGGATATGCAAAACTTTTGGACATGATATCTTGAATTGGAGCAGGTAACTCGAGGTGGGTGAATGCAATGGAGTGGTCAGGGAAAGAGAACTTTAAGGCGACTAAAGAAGTTCCCTTTGTGGTTGATGGCAAGGAAGCAGGCTCGTTAAAGAGTTATGGACAACTCAGTTTCCTCAAGGTCAGTCTTTTCTTACATAAAAACAGTCTTGATGATTTGATCAATTATAGTAACAAGAAAGAGTTTTGATTGATTTAAACAAAAATAAAACAGGTGCATGATGCGGGACACATGGTTCCAATGGACCAGCCAAAAGCTGCGTTGAAAATGTTGATGGGATGGATGGAGAATTCGCTTAGTGGAGATGCTGTGGCTACTACAGAGGGAGAGGATCTGGTTTCTCAGATGTGATCCCATCTTCTTTCGAATTGCAGGAAAACTTAAAATGCAGCAAACAAACAAACAAACAAAAACAATGTGGACTGCTTGTTGTGTAAACACTTGACGTTACCTTCTGTAATTTGATTTCAAAAGGAAAGTTATATGTGGGGGGCCCACAGTGGTGGTTGTAAAATTTCGTTAAACTCTTCTGAACCAAGAAAACATATTCTAAACTTTTTATTGGTAATGTTTTGAAATAACAGAATATTAAATATGAGTGTGCAACAAAATTTGATTCCAGTTTGACATCGAAATCACATCAAACCAAATTAAATGAAAACCTGGTTGGTTCGATGCGGTTCAACCGAAAAAGTTAGAAGCGAAACCGAGTACACTCATGCATGACACACGGCGAAATATGATTTGGTTACAGGAACAATTTTATCTAACCAACAAGATACAGATGAGAGTGGGAGAAGGAGCAATGTCGATTTCTTCGTTGGGGTTTGCAATCTCAAGGCCGACTTCTTCTTCTTCATATAGGAAATTAGTAAGCTCTCGCATCTTTGGCCCCCCTACGTCTTCTTTGTTATGGGCAAAGAACAAACCTCACAACACAAACACAAAGCTCAAGCAAAAGCAAAAGCAAAAGCTCTGCGTTAAAGATTCAGCTCAAGAGATTCCACAGAAACTAGAGGAAGATTTCAAGTTTGTACCTTTGGACCCTCAAAATCCTCTATTCGGCCCTCCAGTCAGTTTCTTCCACCCTTTTAATCTTTGCCTACTGTTCAAGTCTGTGATCATAAACAAACTCTTTTGAATATATCTTCTTTTGCAGGTCTTGCTGTTGTTTGGCTTTCAATTTCATGAAGCACAAAAGGTAATATATAAATGGAAACAGAATTACATATCACACTTTACAAATCTTTTTGTGTCTTTGGATTAATATACCATCTTGTAATGCAGATACAAGAGCTTCTCAAGGAGCTCGATGGCGAGTTCATGAAGGTAAACAGGAATAATTCTCTCTGACTCTTGTAAGATCCTAAAATTGTTAGACTAATGTTGTTGTTTGGACAAACGCCAGATTGTGTTCTGTACAGAAGATATGATCCCGCGTTCGTTATGGGAAGCAGTTAACACAAGACAGACCGACCTGAAGAGAGTGAAAGTACGTGACTTCCAGTTTCCATTAAGGTTCTTTTGTGTTGTTGTTTCTTACATAAGCCCGCTGTGCAGATTGCGAAGTCGCTGCCTAGGATCTGCTTCTTATCTGGTTTGACAGGAGAGGAGATGATGATGTTCATTGAAGCATTCCCAGAAATTGGTACCTTCATATTTATAATGTATTAAGAAACAAACACAGGAAGACTTCAAGCATGTCTTTTACAATTGGTGGCTCAAATGCAGGGCTAGAACCAGCTGTGTTTGCAGCTATGGTTCCCAACAGCGCTGATAAACCCATCTCGGAATTGATGGAAGAAATCATGGGAGATCATGAGTTGTTGGTTAGTGAATCTCAAAAATGTCGCACTGAAGTCACTAGTTTCAGCTATGGTTTTGAATCTTGATACGTATAGAAACAATCAAACACTTCTTCTCTATGCAGACCGGGAGCGGTTCCAGCTGAAACTTTCGACCGAGAGAACAATAGGACAGCTTTGAAATTCCTCAGATTTCTGCAACAAGACTCTATGAGTTGGCATTACACCATGTATCGATGCACAAGAGTGTAATCTTCGAATCAAGAGCTGAAATGTATTGATGCACAAGAATGTAACCATCGAAATAAGAACTGGCACAAGTTTCCTTGTCTGATGAAAAGGTATTTGGACAAATATCCAGAGTCATGAAAAATGAAGACAAAACCAGATCAAGGCAAAACCCAGAATCTGAAACACGCAGGAGATTTGAGTTATTTTTTCCTGAATTTATATCCAATTTCTCATTCTCTGATTGGAGCTCTTTCAATATTCAAATGCCTGAAAATGGTTTCACTAAGTAACTCTATGAATTGCAGTATACAAACGCGAGTGTCAAGAACAGGAAAGAGTTGCGTTTTCTAGTGAAAAGGTATCTTCTTGTACACCATATCACTTAGCCAAAAGATCCAGACTCTCATCAAACATTGAAGACAAAACCAGATCAACTCAAACCCACCCGCAAGAGATTGAATTTGTTCGTGACTTTTCATCAAATCTCTCTCTGATTCGAGCTCTTCCAGTATTCAAATACCAGAAAATTGATCTAACCTAATCTTCATCATCACTCTCATCACTAAAGTAGCTAACTTTCTTTCCTGCAGCCTCCTTTCTCTTCTTCCTCCTCTCTTCTTCTTCCTCTGCTTCTCTCATTCTCAGCCTCTCTCCAGCATCATTATCCACTACCGAAGCCCAATTATCCTCCTCGAATCCCTCCGTCACAGCCAACGACGGCGCCGACCAATCCCTCGATTCCTCGGCCTCTCCTTGCCGCCCCCTTTTCTTCGGCGGCGGCGGTCTCTCCCTAGGACCCAATTGATTTCTAGGGCACTCGTACGAAAGATGGCCTTCGTCTCCACACTCGTAACACCTGGATTTATCCTGGTACACTCTCTTCTTAATAAACTCCGACGCCCTTCCGTTATCGGCGGCGATCGAAACCGTCAATTTCCGGCCATTAAGGATCTTCCCTTCCATGGAACGCGCTGCTTTAGCCGCGTCTTCGCGAGAGACGTAGAGAACGAAGGCGACGCCACGGGAGTGGCGAGTCTGGCGATCCTTGAGAACGGTGACTCGAGCGACCTTGCCGAAGGTGGAGAAGAGCGTGTGGATGTCGGAATTGGTGAGGGAAAAATCGAGATTGGAGACGTAGAGCGTCGATTTGGAAGGGGCTAAGCCGCCCGATCCGCCGGGGGCCGAAGATTTGGCGGAAGGAGAAGCTTGTCTAGGGTTCGAAGGAGGTAAGGGTGGTGCTGCGACGGAAGAGTAGCGGTAGTAGAAAGTGTCGTCCGCTTCATCGTCACTATGGAGAGTCTTCTTCTTCTTCTTCGTCTGCACCATTTCCACAATTATTTAACTTGTGTGTTTTGTTTCTAAAGGGGGTATTTATATGTCCTTCGTCCTTGCACGAAATTTTATGTCTTCTTATATGCATTTTTATATCATATATAGTAAAAACGAAGTAAATTTTTCGGAATGGAACTCTCTCATTCACCGTAAACCGTAAAATTCGGTTAGTCATTTTTATATCGATTTGATTTAAGTTTTTTTGTCGTACCGATTATCGATTTTGGGCTTTCAGTTTTAAAATTTTAGAGCCCATTTTTCAAAAACTCTAAACCGTAAAACTCGGTTAGTACTCTTTATATCGGTTTAAATTAAGTTTTTGTTTAAATTTGCTAAATTGTTGTACCGATTTTGCTACCAGATTTTATTTAGTCTTGGGTCGTTTTATGTTGTGGATTTGGTTTGGGCTATAGCTCTTTAGTTGTGTTCGATTATGTTTTGTGATTCATTAGTTTCATAAACTTTTGTTGGTTATGAATTACGAAATTGTCCTAAATATTTCTATCGAAACCCTAATCGATTAATTATAATACCCTATATAAATATCAAAATTAGTAAAAATAAAACATTGGTATTAGGTGGAATCCTAACGGCTTATGAACTCGCAGAGATCTCTCGGGTTGAATATTAATATATTTTTTTTGTTTTGGAGCTTTGAAATCAGGTGAAATTATCGATTCTAATAACGGTGTGGTCATGGCTTCGATGGATATTTAGATGGATGAGTTTTGGCTTCTTTATCGTTTATGCATTGGGTCTATACCGTGTTTTTGGTTTGAAACCCTTTCGCGGTTTTGATCTCGCTTTCGTTGGATCGAATCTGAATTGCTTGAGTTTGATGCTTTGGCACTTGGAAAACCTGTTCGAATACAGTTTGGTTTGATTGGATCTTCGAAGATCTGAAATCGGATAGAGATGCTAGCTATATTGCAGGGATTCATGTAACCATCGATCATCTTTTAAACAACTGGTTGAAGAATCCGTAGAAATTGAGAAACAGTTTTTGGGAAATTCGTCCTTCTTCTTCTCCTTCTTCCTCTCTGTGAGATTCTGGTTTGATCGGCTTCAAAGCTTGAGTTATCCGATTTCGTCGAGAGTTTCTGGGAATCTTAATTAAGAGCTTGCTTTTGTGAAGTTTCTTACGTGTTGATAAATGTTACATGAGATGCAGTAGTGATGGTTAGTGTAGCCATAGCAAACGACTTAAGCCAGGTCTTTAGATATGGAATTTACAGCGACGTTGACATTGATGTGGTGATTTTCTCGACTTTGACATTCTGAATGGAGGCTGAGATCTCAACTTTGTTGAAAGTAAGTGTTGCCATGGGCCGAGATAACATGGTTTATAGATATTTACATAAATTAAGGGAATATGTTGGCTGCCTTCGTGAAGAAACTTTGAAAATTATCGAGGAATGGTTCTATGGAGAGAAAGCTGGTGAGGTTAGTGATAATGGGATTGGTTCTGATGTTGGGATGCTTAGAGAAGCCATTTTGAAGCATGGTGGGTTGGGAAAGACAAATGGATTGTAAAGAAAGGTAATGTTAGCTCAACGAGATGTTTGAGCTACAGTGAGCAGCAGTTGGCTTGCGTAGATACCAATGTGGTAGAAACACAGATGTTTGTGGATTCGTGGTGTCTTTGGCTATGGAGAGGAAGTCAAAGATGAACTCATGCGGGACAGAGATGGACTTCAATGAGTTTCAGGTTATAGAAAGAATTGTTGGTTTATGGATTCTTTTAGTTTGCTTCTAATAAGTCTGGGACGCATGAGATTAATATTTTGGAGAATGCAAATTTATGTTTTGCTTAGTTACTTTAAAAAGAATTTAGAGAAAAGTATAGTGTCTTGGAGTTTTTACTACAAAAGAGAGTTCAATCCGTTCTCTTGAATCTTAATTGCTTTTAGCACAAATTGTCATCAGTCAGAAAACATTTTCCGAGTTCTGAAAATGTATGGGTTATAGCTATATTACATGCAGTAATTGAAAAATATAAAAGGAATAAAGAAAGAAGAAAATGCTCCTATTTAGCTTCTGTGTTTTTCGATTTCATTTGGCGTAATGTAGGTATCTCTTATTGTCTATGGTGGAATTATCCTAAGTTTGATGCTTGAAACAGAGTTTTTTATTGAAAATATACAAACAGTTTTTATGTTGAGTATTCAAATGGCAGTCTTTGTTGAATAGTTGAGATACATAGAGAGTACGAAGCTATAGTGGATGGAGAAAATATTGGGCTCTACCAACAATATTTTTGCAAATGGTGGTTTTAGTCTTCCACATTCTTGATTCACCGAAACCAGAAAAATGAGAGAAGGCAGAAGACAAAGAACATGGTGATGTCCTATTTTTAATTTTATATTCTTTAATGAAAACGTTTAGCTTTTGATTAGTTTGAGATCATTTACATCTATTTAAGTTGCTTTTTTGTGTTACTTATCAGACCATGTCGTGTACATCTAATTTGCTTTCGATGTTCTTCTTTTGATATCGTGTTCTTTATTTAAGGTTTGGTATCCAAATTAGATTCTAACCTTTATAGACTTCATACGTATAGTGTTTTAAATTTATTTTAATTTGTATCGTTTATCAGCATATCACTTTTGAGAACCT
The DNA here is from genome assembly GCA_002933915.1 of Eutrema heterophyllum. Taxonomy (NCBI): domain Eukaryota; kingdom Viridiplantae; phylum Streptophyta; class Magnoliopsida; order Brassicales; family Brassicaceae; genus Eutrema; species Eutrema heterophyllum. Next base: position 285,152 of record PKMM01050415.1, on the reverse strand, counting down.
GGTGTTGAATTGTGATATAAATTTGAAGATCAATATGGGCGTTTGTG
>PKMM01050415.1:209433-282345 GCA_002933915.1 Eutrema heterophyllum | reverse complement strand
AGTCATACCAGTGACTAGTCATACCAGCTGTACCAAATTAACTAGGTATACCAGTGACTAGTCATACCAGTTGTACCAAATTAACTAGGCATACCAGTGACCAGTCATACCAGTTGTACCAAATTAAAAACATTAGCTAGTAATACCAGTAAACTAGTCATACCAGTTGTACCAGTAAACTAGTCATACCAGTTGTACCAGTATACTAGTCATACCAGACACATTACCAGCTCCGATTCAGATTCAGAGCTTCTACATCTCTACAAATTCATACATTATCAACATAAGCTTCTCTTAGACTACGAAAACAAGTTTACTCGTATTACCACTTATATCCAATTCAGAAAAGTTGACTAGTTTTACCAGTTATACTAGTTGTACCCCAATTCACTACCAGTTACGATTCATAGCGATTCAATCTCTACAAATCCATATATTATTAAGGTAAGCTCATTTTAGACTACGAAAACAAGTTTACTATGTACATATACTCTTGGGTTATTCAAAATTTAATAGAAATCTTGAAAAATCCCCAAATTGAAATCCCCAATTTGAATCTTCAAACTGATTAATAAAGCTTGAGTTGCTGCTATTCTATTTCGGACGACGCACGAAAGACGCACGAAAGAGAGAAAGAAAAGGAGCAAAAAACCACATGAAGCTTGACAGCGACGGCGGATCCGACGAACAGACGGGAGCGGCAGAGAGGGGATGAAGAACGATGGTTTGAAGAGAGAGAATAAGGGAGATGAAATGTGATTGGTTGATTATTTTTTAGTTTTCTTTTCCTGTTTTTATTTTATTTTAGTTATTAAAATCAAATATTATAATCTGAGGGTAAAAGGGAATTAACATATTATTATAAGGTTATGAGGTCATTGAGAACAATGGAGGTTAGATGAAAATTATTTTAAGATCATTAAATTCATTCCAACAATTTGTCCGAAAAGGATTGATCTTTTTTTTGCTTAAAGATTTTTCTATTGAATTGCATGAGAAAAAAGTTACCAAGATGCCAAAGGCCCAGTCCAGTGGGTGACACANTCCAGCAATTTGTCCGAAAAGGATTGATCTTTTTTTTTGCTTAAAGATTTTTCTATTGAATTGCATGAGAAAAAAGTTACCAAGATGCCAAAGGCCCAGTCCAGTGGGTAACACATAATTTTTTATTCGAATCCTGAATCAGCCCATCACAAGATGTGAAGCTCTGGTGGCATATGGGAAAATACTGGTGGTTCGTATACATCTTCGACGAGAGAGTTTTTTTTGGTAAATTTCGACGAGAGTTTTAGAATATATAGATTTTTTTTTTATTTTTTGGTCAACAAGATATAGAATATATACATCGATTTGTTAACTTATTTCCTTTTCTATATATGTTGTGAAAAAGTGCGAATCAAACAAGAAGAAAAGCAAATAACCAAGAGAGAAATTGCAATTGAAGCAAATACCCGTTTAGGATTTTTTATTAATCGTGTGACTTAAAATTTACAAACCCTAGACCTTGTATTTATAGCCCCAAAAACTCGATTCCTAAACCACTTAGTAAGAGAAACTTTTCCTAAGGCCAATAGGATACCGTACCGTGGGGGGGGGGCGAAGCCCCCCACACCCCCTAAGTGAATCCGCGTCTGGTTGTGACTCTATCGACCCGCTGGGCCCGTTACATTCCTCAGCTCACTCAAGCATGGCCCCTTAGCATATTATTTGTCACTAGAAACAACAATCTCCACCTTGACAAAGAATCTCCATAGATCACATTCATACTCCAATCACTTCCTAGGGCTTCTGCTTCTTCCTCTAGCATTGGAAGACATGGTCCAAACAATGCTTGAATTTCTCCACAGGAACGGATTTGGTCAACATATCAGCTGCATTTTCTGACGTATGCACCTTATCCAACAAGACTTCTCCGGATGCAGACAACTCTCTGATCTTATGAAATATGACATGAATGTGCTTCGTCCTTGCATGAAATACAAGATTCCTAGCTAGAGACAGTGCACTCTGACTGCCGCAGTATAGCTGGACTCCACCTTGATCAATACCCAATTATGTCACAAGTCCCTTAACCCAAAGCGCTTCCTTGGCTGCTTCTCCCATTGCCATATACTCAGCTTCCGTGGTAGACATTGTAACAACAGACTGCAACACAGATCTCCAAAAAATAGGACCTCCTGCTAGAGTAAATACGTACACTGTAGTAGATCTTCTGTTATCTAGATCACCAGCATAATCTGAATCAACATATCCCACAATTGAACCACACTCTTGACCACCAAATATAAACCCAAGATCGCTTGTACCCTTCAAATACCTAAAGATCCATTTGACTGCGTTCCAATGATCTCTCCCATGATTAGACATGTACTTGCTGACTTGACTAACCGCTTGTGCTAAATATGGTCTAGTGCAAACCATAACATACATCAAACAACCAATTGCACTTACATAAGGGACTTTCGACATACCTCTGATCTCTTCATCAGACTTAGGACATTGCATCGCTGAAAGTGAGAAGTGCATCGCCAAAGGTGTAGACAATGCCTTTGCATTTGTCATGTCAAACCTGTCTACAATCTTCTGAATATAACTCTTCTGAGAAAGCCATAATCTCTTAGAGCTTCTTTCCCTGCGAATTTCCATCCCAAGAATCTTCTTTGCAGCACCAAGATCCTTCATATCGAACTCTTTCTTCAATAACTCTTTCAGCTTATCAACATCCTCCATATCTCTCGCAGCAATAAGCATATCATCAACATAAAGCAGTCGGAATATGGGAGAATGACCATCCAGATACCTTACATAGACGCAGCAATCATACTCACAACTTTTGTAGCCAATCTTCACCATGTAGGAGTCAAAACGTTTGTACCATTGCCTAGGAGCCTGCTTTAACCCGTACAGAGACTTCTTAAGTCTGCACACAAGCTTCTCCTCACCTGGTTTCACAAACCCTTCTGGTTGCTCCATATAGATCTCTTCGTCAAGATCTCCATGAAGAAATGTTGTCTTCACATCCATCTGATCAAGATGGAAATCCCAGCTTGCTACCAAACCCAACACAACTCTAATAGAAGTGTGCCTAACCACATGGGAGAAAATCTCATCATAATCAACCCATTTCCTCTGTGAGTAACCCTTTGCCACCAACCTTGCCTTGTACTTTACTGGTTCCTTCTCAGACATCCCTGGTTTTATCTTGAAAACCCATTTGCATCCTATCGCCTTCTTGCCTTTTGGTAAAGGCGTTATATCCCACGTTTGATTCTTGTCAAGGCTCTCATTTTCCTCTGTCATAGCTCAAATCCACCAATCTTTCTCAGGACTTGTGATAGCCTCCCGAAAGTTTGCAGGATCATATGAACCAACCACAAGAGCATAACTAGCCATGTCTTCAAATCCTAATCTTTCAGGTGGCTTTATGATACGACGCGGTCTGTGAAGCGCCAAACTCTCCTCTGCTCATTTTTGTTTACCCTCCTATTCTACCTGAACAGGCTGCTCATCACCTTCTGCTGCTGGTCTAGTCTCACTAGACTCCTCCTGTGATATAGCAGAATCTGTTTCAGTCTCAATGGTCACATGCATCTGTTCTGATCTCGCCTGTTGCACCATATATTGCTCATCAAAGACCACATCTCGACTGAACACCCTTTTCTTATCCACATGATCATATAACTTGAAGCCTTTCACACCTTTTCCAAAACCCAGAAATATACACTTCTTGGATTTTGAATCCAGCTTGATCTTTCATCACTTGGAACTAGCATGTAAGCGGACATCCAAATATCTTCAAGTACTTTGACAGATCAATATATGTCCTAGCCCATACTTCTTCAGCAACCTTTCCCTCTAGAGAACTCCTTGGCGATCTATTGATGAGATAGACTGCCATGTTTAGTGCCTCTACCGAGAACTGCTTTGGAAGCCCTGCATTCAACCTCAAACACCTTGCTTTCTCTGCAATCGTACGGTTCATCCTTTCACTGACACCGTTTTGCTGTGGTGTTTTCCTGACAGTGAAGTGTCTTTGAATGCCATGTTCCTCGCAGAATTTCTGGAACTCCCCGTCAGTATACTCCGTGCCATTGTACGCCTTCAGCCCGTTACATTCCTCAGCTCATTCAAGCAGGGCCCCTTAGCATATTATTTGTCACTAGAAACAACAATATATATATATAAAACAATTATGAATACAGAACTAGGATTCAACCCGCGCTATAGCGCGGGGTAATTCTTTTTTAAAAAATAATAATATTTAAGAAAAAATGTTTTAATTTTTTCTGAATTTTATAATAAGTCTAAATAATGATTATAGATAGAGTTGTCAAATCGAACTAACATGTTTACTTAACCCGTTTTATAGTGAACTAAAATATTTTTCTGGCTAACCCGCAAAAACCTATAATCTTGAAAACATCAATTCTAATATGCATCGCTTAATGGATGTGAGTTTTGTGATCGATCCGCGAATTATTTTAAAAATCAATTTTTAGTGTCTAACTCTTTATAAAAATAGTAAAATACTTTTAAATTTAAATTTGATATATACTAAAATAAAAATATAACAAACTATAGTTAACTTTGAAAGAAAAAATCTTATTATTTGGTAGATAGAGTATACCATAATATTTTGACTTATGAAATCGCTTTTATGGATATTTGAAAATTAGAATTCTTAATCCGCTTATTTAATGCTTTTATTTGGTAAATAGAGTATACCATAATATATTAACGATTTGTTAGACTTGAGCAGTCATTAAAAAATTAATTTTCTCGTGTCAAACTATTGATAAAAATAATAAAAAACTTTCGATTTTTTTTATTTTTTTATAATCAAGTAAAATATAGCAAATATAGTGAAAAATATTTCTCCACTTTTTTAATATCGTAATCTTTAATATCAGATTATACAGGTCGAATCTATTAAGAAAATGAAACATACTCTTTTTTGAAATAAAGAAAGAAAACTCTTAAATAATGGTGATAATAGACCAAATTTTCACATTGTTCAATTTGATCAAATATTTATCTCTCACGTTACTTTTATTAACTATGCTATATGATAGCATTTGAAATTGACTACAAATATATTTTTCTTTGAATATATATGGATTGATTATTATTTAAATGAAATAATATTTTTTTAATATCACAATAACTAAGAAATTAAATACATTCTTGAATGTAAAAGAATATTTTCCATATTTTCATATTTTCTACAATAATTTTAAAAGACACTTCTATCCCTTCTTATTTTAATTATCTTTTCTTATTTGTAATGATATTTTATGTAATAATTTACAAATTTAAGTTCATTCTTTAATAAAGCTCCTTAAATAATAGTATAGAGATATATACACACCAATTAGGGTTTTTACCCAAAAACAACCCTTAGCCGTTAATGCATATATATGAGAAGAAGTGAGAGCAGAGCATAGCAGAACAGAATATATATTATCAAAAGAAAGACGAGGGAGAGAGAAAACCAAGATGAGAGACTCAATAGCATTTATTCTCATGTAGAATTCATCTGATAAATTCCTCTAAATTTGATTGGAGAAACTTTGTAGTCTTGCGTTATCACAAATTTATTCTAGGTAAATGATCACCAAACTATGATGTTCTATTTTTGTGATCACAATTGGTGCAAATTTCATCCCACCACAAACGTCCAAATGGTTTTGATGATGTAACATTCACATCATCTAAATCATTTGAACGTTTATGGTGGGATGAAATTATGTCTAGTCATAAGAGCAAAACCACATAATCAGATGATCATTCACTAGAACAACGGTTCGTGAAACGCAATACTACACGATTTCCCCGATTAGTGTAAACTCTATTTTTCTGGCATGTCGAAGAAAATAGACATGAAGAAGAAAATTACTGTTTTGGTTACTCATTCATTAGTTTATCTCTAATAAAGCACGTAACTTACGTAAATTGTGTTTCTTTTAAGAGATCTTCCACCTAAGAATTGTTCACTTACGAATTTATTGTGTAGTTTGTGTATCAAACCATACCTAAAATGTTATGATTTTATAAATCCAGAATAACATTTTTGTACAAAACATCATTCATCTCCTTTTTCTCATCTCTATTGCAGATCGTTTCCCACAGATGAAACGTATTATTGTGGCTTAAACAGAATTGGTTTTCTATAATTAAGTGTATTTTTTTGTTGTCGATTAAAAAAGAATTTATCTTTTTTTTTTAAAAAGGTGTGACTATAATTTATGGGGTGTATTCGATCTAATATTTAGGAGGATTTGGAAAAATTTGAGTTTTAGTGAGTTTTTAGAAATAAGTGAATTAGATAACTTGTTATGATTTGTTTTTAAAATTATATGAAATCTCACATAAAACCATGAGATTTAAATTTTTATTTTTTTAACTAAGAAATTCCACCAAAACATCTTCAAATCAATAAAAAGTCCCCTATTACTTAAAATACAAATCACTAGTTTAACATGTGATTTTTTTAAAAAAATTAAAATTCATATAAAATTTATGATTTTAATACAAATCATTGAATACCGCCCCATTATATTATCAACAAATTGCGGCATATTGACCCCACAAAAATAAAAAAAAATTGGGGAAAAACAGAAAACAGGGAAAACCGGAAAAGGTAGAACAGAAAAACAATTAGAGAGAAGAAAAGTCTGGAAAAGTAGAAGAACTTGGAACGAGAACAACGCGTATAGATTTTTTTCTTGCTACTTCTCTATTTTCTTGCGATTTAGTTTTTTCTCTTCGTGATCGGGGACGCACCGATCAGATTCGAATATCTCAGGTAAGATTCGTAGCTGAAATTCATTTCGTTTTTCGATTTTCCTCTCTAGATCTACTTCGAGGCGTAGTGTTTGATTGGTATTTTCGATTTCCATATACGCCAATTGCTTCGCCTTCAGTTGTAATTGGATTATCTTACATGTTAGATCTTTCGCTCAAGGAGTGATGATTGAATGTTTACAATGTAATTTATGATGTGTGCTTCAATACTCCTGACTTGAATTCTATCTTCACTAGCTTCTTCGTATTTTGTGTGGTTATTGAACATCATGATTCAACTTAGGGATGCTGTAACAGCCTGGTCTCTAGCGCATGTGTTGGGTTTTGAACTTTTGATTTCAGCTACAGAGAGCTTGATTGGAATGTGCTGAGGAATACTCATTTAGGCTCGAACAAGCCAAACGAAACAAGTTCGCCAGCATGGGAATTTTCAATGGTTTGCCTGTCCCCTCGGATAAAACTGTAAGTCCACTTTCCTCACTCCTAGTTATGTAAAACAACCATAAGTTCGGCCTTAAAGGAGGATTTGTTTGGTTCGACTGGAATTCATAGGATTTGATACAAGGGCTAGATAGGAAATCGACTGGAATTATCACTGCTCTGATGCTCTCGATTTCGTTTTTGGAGTACATGTGTGTGCCTGAGTGATGATGGTTATTGCAGTACCTTAGGGAGGAGCTGGCACGAATAGATGAGAGCTGGGCTGCTGCACGCTTTGACTCTTTGCCACATGTGGTCCATATCCTTACGTCAAAAGACCGTGAAGCTGATATTCATATATTAAAGGAACAAAGTGATGTTGTCGAGGAGGTTGTGGATGAAGTTGTTCATGCTTATCATGGTGGTTTCAACAAGGCCATTCAAAACTACTCCCAGGTTTCGAATATCTGTTTGCTCTTCCTTTTTATTGGATAGTGCCTTCTTTTTTCTTTTTTTCCTAAAGCAGCAACCAGAAATACGTCCCATAAACTTCTGTTACTGCTTATTGATAATTTGATACTCAGATTGCGCGTTTGATTTACAAATCTAATATCCATACTAAACTATGGCTGCTTCTAGATTTCTAAATTTAGATTTTCTTTTGGAATAATACTAGTCAAGAAAAAATCTATCTAGTAAAAGTTCATTCGTGAAGTACCTTGATTTTGATTCTCTCTTCTTTTGCCCTGCTTTCAATGTATTCCTCATCAGATCTTGCGGTTATTCAGTGAGTCCACTGAAAAAATAGGCGACTTGAAGCACGATTTGGCAGAAGCGAAGAAGAGCTTGGGTGCACGCAATAAGCAATTACACCAGTTGTGGTACCGTTCTGTAACATTGCGGCACATCATCTCACTTTTGGATCAAATTGAGGGCATTGCTAAGGTTGGTTGGATTAGCTGTAACATTTCTTAGTTGTTGTTTTTTGTGTGGACAGTGCTTGCTATGTATCTGCGCTGCTATGAAATTATATACGTCATTCATGATAGCACTGTGTATTTCTGATGATACTTTTGTTGATATGTTTCCAATATTTATACTTACTTTCTTTTACTTTGTGGTATATAAAAGAAACTGCTTTCTGATGTGAAAATGGTGGCTCTGCCTCCTTAAACATGAAACAGGTTCCATCTCGTATTGAGAAGCTTATTGCTGATAAGCAGTTTTACGCAGCTATTCAAGTGTATCTCCAGTCGTCTCTGATGCTTGAGCGTGAGGGGCTTCAAACGGTAATTTCCGAACTGCCAATGTCAACAAATGCTGGAAAAGCAATCTCATGGGAACTAATTGGGTCTTCCCATTCATTTGTCAATTTGATCTCTACGACTGTTTTGTTATTAATGCGTTGAAGGGATCTGGTATCATCTAATTTCCATTGGACCTTCCGATTGTCTCTGTTTGAGAGATCTACTGTTCACTTGGATGTTGTATTCATTGATATTCTGGTACGTTCACCTAGGTTGGTGCTCTTCAAGATGTAAGATCTGAGCTTACTAAGCTACGAGGAGCCCTTTTCTTCAAAATTTTAGACGATTTGCATGCACACTTGTACAATAGAGGTGAATACAGGTAGGTTTCTTTTCAGCTTCTATAAATGAATTGCAGAAGCGTGCTACTTTTTATCCTTGGTTCCAGTGGCCTGCTTACTTGATAGTGTGCCTCATAACTTCTTTTAGTGCACAATCTTCTGTTCTTGACCTTGTTTATGCTGCAGTTCAGTTGCGTCAAGCATATATGAAAGAGACGATGAAGTACCAACAACAACAGCTGTTGCAGCTAGTCGAATGAGTTCACAACCACTGTCTCGTAGAACACGAACACTGAAAGGTGATAGTCAGTTTGGTGTTAGAGGGCTCACAAATGGTTCACATAGAACAGCTTCTATTGATGAAGGGTATGATTTAGGAACCTTTCCCTTCAGTTGATTCTTCATGGGATATTATGAACATTTTTTGTGTATAAAGATTAGCTTTATTCTGAGTAATCATTGTTTAGCAACTGTCTGTTTAGTTACGGTTCTTCACAGAGGCTCTTGCGGCTTTATTTTAATATAGAGATTACCATACTTGCATCATTTCTCTAGTCACCATGTGGAGTTCTCCTTGTAATTTCCTTCATTAAAAATTCTTGCCAACAAAAGAAAGTATGCTGTAAATTGATTATGGCAGAAGTTGCTACGTCAACCTCAGGTTGTGTGCTACCTTTGTTCTGTTTTTATGAAAATACTTCGCTTGTTTAGACATTCCTTGGCTTCGCTAATGTGTGTTTCTGTAATCACATTGTGTTTCTTAGTTCATCATTTGATGGACATGATGAGGAGGACTCTGTAGAACATGATGAAGCCACCGCAGATGGGCATACTGTCAGGAATGGCACTGATAGTAAATTGCTTTCTTACCAACTTCCGCCTTGGCTTTCTGATTCCACTCCTGACGAGTTTATTGTATGTGCTTGTGACACGGTTATATAACATATTATCTGCCCAAGTTTTTCAGTGTTGTGACATTGCTTTTTCTCCTGTTTCAGGAAGCAGTAAGAAAGAGTGATGATCCACTACATGTGAAGTATCTACAGACTCTTATTCAGTGTCTCTGCATGCTTGGCAAAGTTGCAGCTGCTGGTGCTATCATATGGTTGGCTTTCTAATATTTTTCCTTTTTCTAAATGGTTTTAAAAATGCTACGGTTTCTGTTTTACAGCTGGATACATTTATAAAAAATTCACTCCTTTAATATCTTTTAGTTTTAGATCGCTAGCAGTGGTCCCATTTTGTTAGTTAACTTGTCACCGATGTCATCACTAGATACTATCTTTATCAAATGCATATGTGTAATTTTTGGCACCAGTTAATGTTTATCATTCTTAAAGTTAAAGATGAATGGATGCAGCTCAAATATTGCTAGTTTTCCATTCAAAAATGTTACTTGATGGAAATAAGTTCATTCTGTTATAGAAATTGTCAAACTTTCTTAGTGATGTTTTTCTGTTCTCTTGCAGCCAAAAACTTCGACCCACAATTCATGAGATCATAATATCCAAGATTAAAGCCCATATGGAGACTACAAATTTGTCAAAGTCAGCCTGTAGTCAGGGTGATCGAACGGTAGCTGCGGGATTGCATTTTATCAAAGGACAGTCAGAGGCCTACAGATTAGCAAAAGAGAAACCTCAAAATGGGATATCAAACTCAGGAACTCACCTTGCTGTGAGCCCTGTTTCGCCTCTTATGGCTCCTGGAGGCATAGCGCAAGCTGCAGCAAAAGAACTTCTTGACTCAATTTTAGATACTATTGTCAAGATATTTGGTGAGCACTTTAACTCTTAAACTCATCTCAATATTTCATTTTCCATAGTGAAAGCTCAAAATTTCTATTGCTGTTACGTCTATAGAAAATCATGTTGTTATTGGAGAGCTTTTGGAGTTGAAGGCTTCGCAACATGACATTAACACACCAAAGTCATTGCCTACTGATGTGAATTGGAACACCGATTCTGAAGCATCCCAAGTTACTGGAGGCTACACTATCAGTTTCCCCTTGACAGTCTTACAGGTATGCCTATTGATTTCAAAATATCTAATTTGTCGTGAAGCTAAATGTTTATGAATCTACATTGAACAACTGGGTTCTCATACGTAAGCTTATGAAAATTCTATGTGTTAATGGTGAAGAGTGAATGCCAACAACTCATATGTGAGATTCTGCGAGCAACTCCAGAAGCTGCTTCAGCAGATGCTGCTGCACAAAATGCTAAACTTGCAAAGAAGGCTCCCAAGAAAGACAAAAGGCAAGTGACCCCCAAGCATTGGTAGTTCATACATTTACTGAGATGGTTTTCTCATTATCATGTAGATACATAGACAACGAAACATGTCCCAAGAATTAGACATTTAAGATTTTGTTATGATAGGCCTCATTTCCATGTACAAGATTGTTTCATTGGGCTGTGAATCACCTGATATTGTCATTCGGTCATATAGGGAGTATGTTAGAGGAGAGATTTCTTCTGATGATCTAATAAGAAGGTTTTACGAAACCTACGTCTGGAAATTTTTCATTTAGGTTCTTCTCATTGCGCTAGTAAAGTGGAGCATTGAAGAGTATAACACAAATTTGAAATTTTTGGTTGTGGGATCTTTAGCCTGTCCAAGAAATAGTTCAAATGTTGTTTAACATACAAAACGTGTTGCATTCTCTTTCAGCACCATAGTGCTCTGCAAGGCTATATGTATCTGCAGTTTAGTTAGTAGTATTGATGCTTGATTGATGATGGTGGACTGCAGGGATGCACCTGAAGATGGGCTAACGTTCACTTTTCGGTTTACAGATGCAACTGTATCGATTTCTAATCAGGGTATTAATCAGTCATCCTGACTTTTCTTTAGTTATAATGCCTTTGGTGGACTGAATGACATTGTGTGCTGCTGGCAGGAGCTGATCTCATTCGTCAAGGCTGGGGAAAGAGGGCTCCAAATGCATCACAGGAAGGTTATGGATCTGCAGCAGTTTTGCCTGAACAAGGGATATATCTAGCTGCATCTATTTACCGGCCTGTCCTTCAGGTTTTGATTCTGGTTCATCTAAGCTTTTTCATTTGAACTGTTTTTCAGTACACTTATGATCTTTCATGTCTTGCAGTTTACAGATAAAATCACTTCAATGTTGCCCAAAAAGCATTCCCAGCTTGTGTAAGTTCAAAATTTCCACTTCCCTTTGTAGGCTGTCATCCTGGCAAAGCTAAACACTTTGCTCACTGTCCAAAATGAACGTTGATATTATTGTTTTCTCATTTGCTGAGAAGGTGCCAGTATTTTCACCATAGAGTTTTCAATACTTGATGCAGGAATGATGGATTGCTTACATTCACTGAGAACTTTGTGAAGGACCACCTGTTACCGACAATGTTTGTGGACTATAGGAAAGGCGTACAGCAAGCTATATCAAGTTAGTTCTGTAGACTATAGAGATCTGATGATAGAGTTTTATTTGTTACTACTTTAGAGTAATTCTTCTCTAAAGGTATACACAGAATTGCATCTTGAAAGGGGAGCTATTAATTTGGTTCCAAAGACTTGGAGTTTTACCATCGCAAGGTGTTAATAGAAGCAATTGCTTGCAAAACTAACTGAGCTGGTCTGCCAATATAGGGTGTGGCAGTTTTATGAAAAGTTAAAGCGTCTTTGAGAGTTGTTGCATTTCAGTAATTTATAAAAATGAAGTACCAGTAGTGTCAAGTGTGTATATCTGCATAGATTCAAGGTTGGAAACCCATGGTTCTCAAAATATTTTTGCAGGTGCCGCCGCATTTAGGCCCCGCGCACATACAACAACTACTTACACCCCAACCGTAGAAAAGGGCCGACCTATCTTGCAAGGTCTTTTGGCAATAGATCTCCTTGCAAAAGAGGCATGTTGTCTATGCTTTTAAACTGGAAGCTAAACTTTGTTACTTTTCACATTTTTGATCTGCCTTAAAAAGAATGGATTAGTGTATCACAGTATCAGTTACTTCCAATTCATCATTTAATCCATTTTTGTGTTCTCAGTTTGATGATATTTCTGTTTTGTGAACTTCCTTGCTCTTCACTTTTTTCTAGGTTCTTGGTTGGGCTCAAGCCATGCCTAAATTTGCTACTGACCTTGTGAAGTATGTTCAGACATTTCTTGAGAGAACATTTGAGCGATGTCGAACATCATACATGGAGGTATGGATCTTCCTCGTTTCTCATTTGTTTTCCTCTTCTTTTGGCTCTTCTAATCTATTTATATGTTTGGCATCTGGTTTAGGGTTTTGCACCTATAGCACAAAATCATACACTAAAACAGCATGATGTGATGTAAAAAAAAAAAAAATTGGACGTGTATGAATTAGATGATATGGATTGTAGATTTTACAATGTCTTGAACATCGTGAAGCTAGCTAGAGTTCAGTTTGAGCTACGTGAAAACTGACCTACTTAAATTAAGTAGCAATAGTATTCTGTTTTAGGCTTTTGGCATTGTCTTGCGTAGCCTACAGTGTAAATGTAGGTTGTTTTACCTGCTTGTGAGAAGCCATGTAGCAGAACTTGCCATTAAATGCTCAGAAGCAATAATCCTGAGAAAGGTGGAAGAATATGGAGTTAGCCAATCCTATATGCGCCTTTATCCCATATTTGATAAAAATCTTCATTTCCCTTCACCATTTTCTTACCATTACCAATTATATGCCTCAAGTGTCCCTAAATGTAAACCTATGTATTTCTTCCATTTTGCACACTTTTCTGAGCATAAGTTCATTATTAATATATCAGGCTGTTCTAGAGAAGCTCAGTTACAGGCTCATTGGGAGGCATGATATTGAGAAATTGATGCGACTTGATGCGGCGAGTGTTTGTTTGCCATCTCCGCTTGGCCATGCTGTTTCTCACTCTGAGGATGTTGGCACCGAAGTAGAACTCAGTGAACTATTCTTGAGATTGCGGCCTATCAAGCAGGTAAATTTCATGTGTTGTCTGAAACTTATTCTAGTAAGAATTTCATTTGGTGAAGATTATTTAAATGTGTTTCTTACAGGATAATCTAATTCGTGATGACAACAAACTGATTTTGTTAGCCTCTCTTAGTGACTCACTTGAATACGTGGCAGACTCTATTGAGAGGTCAGTTCTTTGGATCAGATTCTTTATGCATGCCTCTTCCTGTCATGTCTTGTTCCTCATCTCTCATTACATCTTAGATGTAATCAGGACACAAGGAAAAATGGGAAGTTCTATGTTTTTATAAAAGAGGGAAAAGGGATATGCATCGTAGAAAAAAGGATAGCTAAGAGACTAAACTAGATTGATTCCTGTCTTTTCCAGCTCAATGTTAAAGAAACTCAGAAACCTTTACGTTCAATGTCAACGAGAAACTTGCATGGTTTGATGGGGATACCTTTAGTCCTCACTTCCTTCCCTAAGTAGCAAGCAACTGAAAACTCTTTCTGAAGTTTTATTTCCCAAAATCTTTAGGCTTGGACAAGCAGTTCCTCGTGCAGCAAGTCAAGCTGAAGGTAATAGCAAGAATCAAGCAACTTCTCCTAGGAATCTGGCATCATTTGCTGAAGAGTACAGAAAACTTGCGACTGATTGCCTAAAGGTTCTTCGTGTTGAGATGCAATTGGAAACAGTCTTTCATCTTCAGGTATATGATGGATGTCACCTTTGCTAGGAAGGTGGCATGTCTATGAGAAATTCAATCTGTGGCCTGTAAAATTTACAAAATACTATGGTGTTGAAAAGGAAATGACGAATCGGGAATACTTGGAGGATGAGGATGCTGAAGAGCCAGACGACTTTGTGATTTCTCTTACTTCACAGGTTAGTTATATCACTTTAATGACCCTTGTTTAGTTTCATAGCCACCTAGTTAGCCAAATGATGAAGACATCTTAATTTATTGCGGTAAATAACATTCTTGTTTAGTGTGCAATCTAGTTTTGAACTGGTTTTGCGAGATGATAATCTTTTCAACCCTATATTTCTGCACCAAGTTTCTTACACTTCCTGTTTTTAACAGATAACACGTAGGGATGAGGGAATGGCGCCTTTCATCTCTGGTGAGAAGCGTAATTATGTTTTTGGTGGTATTTGTGGAATTGCAGCAAATGCGTCCATTAAGGTACACCTCTTCTTTTATCTCTGAAACCGGTTTTTTATTTACTGGAATTTATAAAATCTTTGGTACTTCTAATTCAAATGTCAATATACCATATCACAATTCTATATCTAACATTTGATCATCATCTTCTAAACCGTAACAGTCTCTAATTACGTATTTTTCTAGGCTTTGGCTGACATGAGATCAATCAACCTTTTTGGAGTTCAACAAATTTGTCGGAACACTATTGCATTGGAACAGGTAAAGATCCAATCATGTTTAGTTGTCGAGTTCACTATTTTTAATCATTTCCAATAGCTTTCACTGTCTACATCTGTGTGTATTTTACATCGCAGGCCATGGCGGCTATTCCATATATCGATGGTCAAACTGTACAACAGAACCTGGATCGTGTCCGTACTTATTTTGAACTACTAAACATGCCATTCGAGGTTAGCAAAAAAATATTGTATCTCTTGGTTTCTCCTTCGGTTTCTCAGTATTCCTAGACTCAGATGTTTACCTGATCTTCTGCAGGCGTTGCTTGCATTCATAGCGGAACATGACCAAATGTTTACACCCACAGAGTCTGCTTCTCAACTCTATTTCCTATTAACCTAAACTTATCGAAATAAACACAAGAGTGGGGCTTTGTTGACCTATTGAAATCAAATTCTTTGGCCTGCAGGTATTCCAATCTTCTAAAGGTCAATGTTCCTGGAAGAGATACTCCTCCAGATGCTCAATCCCGCCTTTCGGAAATTCTTTCTCACTAACATCAACTTCCTGAGCCATTTGCGGATTACCGTGAATAAAGAAAGCTTCTCTAGCAGCCAATCTGTTTCATTATTTTCATAAGCTGCAGAAAAATCATAATGGTGAAATCCCAAAGGAGAAGCAAGAGACAAAAATGTATATCATCTTCGATTCTTCGTGCTTCTGGTAAGATAATAGTCCGGTTTCAGTATTTTTTCGTTTACTTTCGTGAGTATCTTGTTTTGTGGTGTCGGATACGGAACAAAGACCTTTCTTTGAGAGCTTTGTTTTCTTTAAATTCTTTGGTATAGATTTTGTTGTATAAAACTTGCCAAGGTGAGTTCATTTTCCTTCCAAGTGAAAACAAAAACAGAGAGAAAACCACTATATATCTACTATTGATTGATCTGAAGCGTTTTAAATACACGCACGTTTTCAGAATCACAATCTTCAAGGTGAAATCTGAAATTCTCTTTTTGGTTTATGGTTTACCAAACACTACTCTCATATTTAAGCAAACATGACTTAGAAATTACTAATTTACTGTTAATCTGACAGTAGCGACCTGAGCTGAGCCTGGTGTATAATTTCATCATCTTGTGTAGATATCGACTTTGAATCTCACTCTTGCTTGTATTGTATAGAGCGTTAAAATAAATAGCGATTATAGAAATAATCTCTGAATCTACGAGACTTAATTACTAGCTCTCTACAAAGATTGTAGAAATGACGATTTACTCTGTTTCTCTGTGATCAAACACTCTTTCTGTCTCCATCTTTTGAAGACACTGCTGATTCAGTCTTTTTTAATCTCCTGAAGACCAATCTATCCCAACAAATTGTATAATCCAAGAAACATTTGCGTAGTCGCAGTATTATTATTCCATCCGTACAGTATTTTATATTAGTATTCCTTCTCGTTAGTCGCTACCCAGAATCCAACAATTGGGAAATAGAAAATAATAAATTCAATAAAGTAGTTTAAAATTTCTCAATGGCCGCTTTGAGTTGGAATAATAGCCCATATGCCATAATTCGAAAAACAAAAATCATGAGTGCCATAAACGAGGATGCTATAAGTGGAGTGAAAATCCATTTTTACTCTTAATGATCATACTTGTGGCATCTCAGAAAATCGGCAATCAATTACTATTTTAATTTTAATTGATACTAAATAATTTATTTATTTAACATATGGTTTTTTTTTAATTTGAGCAAATTTTTTATTTTCTCAGATAGTTTTGCGGAGATGCTCGTTGGATCCTCTCGTTTCTCTCGAGCTTGAGCTGAGCTCGCCGGCGGACCGTAGTCGCCACCGTGTCGTTCTCCTCTGCACTTGTCGTCCTCCTCTTCTCTCCTCCGCCATTGCTGAGAAAAGCTTGCAAAGTTATTCGGTTTTGATGTAGTGTAATTTGGGGAATTCATAATATAGGGATTGAATTTGAAAATTGTTTGATTTATGCAAATTGGATTGGTACCCAAGTTTTCTGTGACGATTAGATCTTTGCATCGGTAATTTGTCGAGTGTAGTTGTTGAATCGTAGTGATTCTTAGGTAGATTATAATTAGAACCCGAGTTCATCACCAAATATGCAGAGGACAACTGGTACAAATGGTACAACTAAGAGATATAAGACAACTGGTACAAATGGTACAACTAAGACATATAGGACAACTGATACAAATGGTACAACTGAGACAACTTGAGTAATTGCTAATTGAGTATTTTTCTTATTCTATTTTCAGGAGACAATGAGCATCAACCACACAAACATTTTAATGGATTTCAAGAAATTTCATCTATGTTCCAATGGTTCAACTATTAGCAACTACTTTATTAAAAAAAAAAAAAAAATTTATATNATCCACTTAATAACTCCAAACACATTTTAAACTATAATAAAACAATTAAAATATAGATAACATGAATTTATAATTTTCTTAATACATATTCTTGTTATCTCATCAAACATACCTTAACATATCTTATAATATAAGGGAGACTTTGTTAATGTTAACCAACTTATGATGGAAAAGAGATAAAATATATGATTTTGTACAACTTGTATTATGAAAACCTCTTAAATGACCATTAAAACTCCAAAATCATGTGGACAACTAGAACACAATATTTACATCACATGACAACTGCAAAAACGCTAAAATCGCAAAAGTACAACTATTAAGATTTTTGTACAACTGGACACTTAGGGTACAACTATGTACAAAATTGACGGCGCACGTGTTACTCAGTGATGCTCTGGTGTCTGTCACTCATAAATGCACACGTGCTCCACGCCGCCTAAATAAAAAAATACTACATAGTTGTACCATCGTGTCCAGTTGTCCGCAATTGCTAATAGTTGTCCTTTTTAGTTTTTCCAGTTGTCCTGAGACATAAAATAATATTATGCAGTTGTCCTTCTGATTTTCCACTTATGTAGGTCATGTAGAAATAGCGAACAATAATATTTTAGCAAAATCATATAATTTGCATTTTCTCCGTCATGGTAACATTATCAAAGACTACTATGTATTATATGATACATGGTATGAATTTCTTTCTAACTGCTGATTCGGTCTTTTTTAATCTCCCAACAAATTGTATAATCCAAGAAACATTTGTATTATTATTCCATCCGTACAGTATTTTATATTAGTATTCCTTCTCGCTAGTCGCTATCCAGAATCCAACAATTGGGAAATAGAAAATAATAAATTCAATAAAGTAGTTTAAAATTTCTCAGTGGCCGCTTTTAGTTGTGTTTGCCATCGTGAAACTGTGCGTTTTTGGAAGACTTGAAAGTTTGAAGAAACTCTTTAGCCTTTTGCAACTCCTGCTTCTCCCTCGACTTGTCCCACTTGTGTTCACTTGCTAGAATCTCCACCACACGCTGCAACGCCCGTGCCGCTGCGTCCGTGTCCAAGAACGCGATTCTACATCTCCTCGCTATGAAATCAACCGCTGACTCGCAGTACTCGTGCCTTGCACAGTAAGCAACCTCTGCTTCCAGAAACGGATGCCCGTGTGCTAGCCGTTTCCCCAAACCCTCCTCCTGACATTAAAGAACCGAACCGAAACCAGATCATAAACCGAATATAGCCATTCCCTAAATGTTATGAAGATGGAAGAACCGAACCTGAGCTATGGTGGCGACTCGGTCAGCCATTGAACCATAGGCATGAGACAAATGCTTAGCAGCAGCTGTGTCCATTGCTCCGGGAACCACTTTACCACCATAGGTTTTTTTCATGCGCACGTATTTCTGTGCAAGAGCTGTGAAGGAAGATGGTTCCCATCCATACGAACCCATAAGCTGTAGTTTCTGTGTTACACATTCATTGGTTGGATTCAGCTTTCCCGATTTGATTGCTGCATCAACCGCATCTTCCGCCATGCTGAAATGAATTTACTGATGATGAGCAATAATAACACAACTTTGAAAACATTCTGCTTATTTTCTACAACTCCCTCACCTTCGATAAGTTGTCCATTTTCCACCTGTGATTGTAACCAGACCAGGACATTCCTCGATGACTACGTGGTCTCTGGAGATGCTCTCGGTGCTCTTTGCTGTTGGATCCATTGCCAAAGGACGGATACCACTCCAAGCCGAAAGAACATCAGTACGCCGAACCTAGTGAAATTTTATGATGGATAATATCATCAACTGAATTGTCGAATTAAATTGATTATTCATCTCTAAGCTGAATCTGGACATACCTTAATGTTAAGATAGTCACTGATTGCGTCCAGTATAAACTGAATCTCATCTTCATGAGGTTCTGGAAGCGCAGTGATTGACGTGTTAGAGTCTGTAGTGCCTGCTACTGTTCTTCCCAACCACGGTAACATAAACACAACGCGACCATCCTTGGTTTTAGGGACTATCAAGCCCATCCCTTCTGGAGAATAGTAATCAGGGAGCACGATGTGTACACCGCTACTTGGACATATCATCGGTTTTGTATCTTCATCAACCATCTTCCTAATGGAGTCACAGAACGGTCCAGCCGCATTAACAACTACTTTTGCATAGCTATCAAATTCTTGGCCTGTAGAAATGAAACATCTCATCAATAACTGCACAAATCAGGGCCGAGCAGAGGTATGTATACAAAATTCAAGAAGTTGCTAGTTATTGTACCTGTGAGATTGTTACGAACTCGGGCACCAATTATTCTCTTAGTAGCATCATCTGTAATAAGCGATACAACCTCGGCATGGTTGAGAACTGCAGCACCAGCTAATGCGGCAGTACATGCCAAACCCACATTCAGACGTGAATCATTCATTTGCCCGTCATAATACACAACAGTGCCCCTCAAACTCTTGTCTTTCCCTTTCCTTGCAAGAGTTGGGAAGAGCTCAGCAGACTCTTGTGCAGAGTAATATCTGGACAGATGCAATAAGCGTGGTCCTGCGACCAAGTCATACATCTTCAATCCCATCCAGAAGTAGATTACTTCGAACCAGTCAAAACAAGGAGTCATACAGGGCAGAGCATGGCAGAGATGTGGCGCATTCTCAATGAGCTGTTTACGCTCCTCAAGCGCATGGAATACAAGCTTCAGCTGTCCATAATCAAGATTGAAAACAGCCTTCTCCAAGTAACGAACCCCTAATCAACATCAGTGTAAACGAACACTAACAATTATAGAACTAAAAAAACAATGAGAGGCAGAAAACCAAGTAACAAGCCACAAATTCTTCAATTATTCCTCTGGAAATCCAAACATTTTCGTTAACAAATTGATAATGGGAGACTTCACTGATTTTCCAGCACCTTAAATCTAATTCCGCCATCGAACAACCAAGGATCGTGAGCGCCTAATGGATGATCATATCATTCAATTCCAACTGGTAAACCAAGCAATTGTCCCATGGTTCAGAGAGCTTCTTATCCGAATTTCGAATACCCAACGCCACATACAAAATTCAAAACGTACGATTACCTCCATGAATTAGCTTAGTTGAACGCGAAGACGTCCCGGAGGAGAAATCCTCTCGCTCTACCAGACCAACACGGAGACCACGTGTAGCAGCGTCGAGGGCGACTCCAGAACCGGTGGCTCCACCGCCAATGACGAGGACATCGAGCGGATTAGAAGAGCTGGCTCCAATCAAAACAGACTCTTGAGCAGATCGAGAAGGTACGGAAGCGGTGGGATCACCAATCCTACGCCTCAATGAATCTAGAATCGGACCACCGCCTCTGTCGCTGGAGGCAACCGACGGGGCCAGGTAGACAGCGCCACCGGATGCAGCGGCAATTACGGCGGCTCCGACGGCTAAACGGCGAATGGAAGCGACTGACATGGAAGATCGTGGAGAGAGAAAGTGAGAGACTCAGACTTGGCTGAAAAGGATTGCGTTGGGAAACGAAGCGATCATGGGAAGAAGAAGAAGAAGAATCATAAGCCAAAAATGGAATGGAATTCACTGTAATGGCAATTTTTATTAAGATTACGGTTTCACCCACTCAGCTTGCAGTGCGGTAAGTGGAGTAGGGGTGTTTTCGTCATTTACTTCAGATTAGAGTTCCGAGTTCCAAGGAAAGTTTGAGTGGGCTTTAAGACTTTCTTTTATAGGCCTTTCAGTTTTTAACAGTTAAAACTGTTTTGTGAAACAATGTGTTTTAAGAAATGTTATACTACATGATTTTGCGTTAACGGTTTAATATTTAGTGGAATTGGTAGAGTAGAGTAGACTAACAATTTAGTTTTAAAACTACAGTATCTCCTTTATATAAAATGGATTGATTTCAAGGTCTCTTAGGGCATCCACGTGAGCATAAATATTGGGAGAAATAATCAACAAATGATTTTCTCGAAAAATGACATGTCACTTTTTTCAACCAATAACAAATAGTTTTTTCTTAACGTCAAGTTCGACCATACCAAATCTCTTAAAAGCTTTTAAAGGTTTGATCCCTTCGTATATCTTTTTTATACATTAACTTTTCGTCAATTACAAATGAAGATATTTAACTCTAGCATCTCGCCTCGCTTCATACCCTCCTCAACATTTTGGTTTCAAATCCCGTTCCAGGTCGAGCAATGGATATCAACACACCCTGAAATTGGTAAAAAGGAAAAGGAAATACTAGCGTCTCGCCTTCGATGTAAGTACTAGCGTTACAGTTTTCACACTGTAATTCTTGATGAGATCACTGCAAGTGCCAAAAAGAAGATGTGGCCGCAAAGAGTGGAGGACACGTCTAGCGCCACGAGGAAGCTCCAAAATTTACGATTTCTCAATTAATCAATACTTGAATGATAATACTTTGTTTCCATTTCAGGGATGTTTAAAATAAATGTGTAATTGGTTAATAACTAAATTTTAGTTGCACGAGGGAAAAAACAATATTAGTTGTATGACTAACTTATTATATCATGTAAATTAATATATTTTGTTAAATAAAATAAAAATTAAATACACACAGTACGATTTATAAATACTAGTAGATATATTTATATACAATACTAGACATTTTTTTTTTTTTTTATCATGTACAAAAAGAGAAATGTATACATTATTAGTCGATAAAAAAAGGTTTAAAACTTATATAAAATCAAACAAAACAAATTATATGGTGTCTCTGGTTGATTCACTCAATTACAAAATTTTTTTGTTGTTTCGTAAGGATATGACTTATTATCAATGTGTCATTTCGCAGGGAAACTTTTGTCAAAGCATTCATGTTGCAAATTTGCATTTTGTCGATTTACGGTAAGGAAGGGACACTCGCCTCTAAATGGCTGACTTCAAACCTAGTAAATGTATACTTGTGTTTGCCCTTTTGCATCAATGTTTGATCTGCGTGATTGCAGGAATCACATGTCCTGCCCCAACATTGACACACTTTATTGAGCATTTTTGTTTTTGTTTTGTTTTGCAACTCGGACATGGACAGTCGTTTCTGTTCGATGTTGGCACAGGGGAGTTCCTTGAAACAACACGTTTTTTAAGTATGAGACCTCCTAGGAAGCTCATGAATTAATTTACAAAAGTGGTGGTCGTTAAAGGTTGTTACATGAATCGTTTATGTTAGGAGGTACTAATTATCTTATTAATGTGACCACAATCATGTCACTAATTAACAAGCTCAAAAGCAATACTGTGATTTTGTGGACAGCAGCAACAACATAGACAAACACGTCTATATCAACATCATCATCACCATCTTTCTATCAACACACAAATTCAAAGTATGATGCCACTAAATGTAAACTGAGCAATTAACATAAAATGAACAACGCCTTCTCAATTCAGGTTTTGAATCAATTAAAAACAAACACAACTAATTTGTATTTCCTATTCTCTAGTTCGCAGAACACAACTTAAATTGCAGGTGGTCTCCAATTATTTGCGGAACCGGCGAAACTGCGAGGGTTTCCTCTAAAAGCCTACAAAAATCGCTAATTTGATTAGATTAGACCAAAAAATTGCAAATTACTTCATGGTATTCTCCATAGTGAACTCCTCTTTTAAATAACCGGGAGAATGCAGATCTTCCCACTACATATATTAATATCCATATTATAAGACTCAATTCATCAAAAAAAAAAAAAAACCATTTCAGACCATAATAACAATGCTCATTGCACTGTCTACACACAATTGACACCTTGGTGAATGCTCATTGCTTACGCTTGCCTCCTTCCTGAAAAAAGAACATTAAACCAAAGTTTCAAGTGACTTCCCCTTGTGTAGATATTTAAGTTTGAGAAATGGTTGAAGAGAGATCACAAAACCAACCTGCTCTATAATACATGAAGTCACGGACAATCCCTGAGAGGGTTGGTCCTGCAACATAACTCATTCCCTTCTGGATTTGTAGCAGTGGATACATCAGAATCCTGCACAAAAGAACTCAACTTGCGTTCAAAATAGTGATATTTCAGGGATATAGATATAGTTGCGTGATTGACCGTAACTCACTCGCGTACGCGTTGTGGGAAAATCAATGCGGTGATCTTCCTTAACATTGGTGACACAACAATTACAAATATCAATGCTTCTCCAGCAAGCAAAGCATCTCGTGAGCTCTGGAAACAACAGTGTTTGTTTTTTGGTTAAAAGATGACTTTCAATTGAGGTTAAACGGAAAACAGGAGACTGGAAAAAAAAACTCAAAAATCAAAAGAACCTGAAAAATCAAAACCGCAGCCAAAATCCAGATAGACCAAGAAATAAAGAGTGAAGTGCTAATGTCAATGGTGCCATCTTGAGCAAGGAGAAGTTGTGAATTGATAGCATAGAATCCTATACATACTCCAATCTGTTGTAGAGTAGGCAACCAAATAATTAACACCTGCCGAAACCAAAACGCGGATAATATGAGCTTAGTTACATCAGCTGCAAAGTAAATACTGACACTATTAAAACCTACTTACAAATTGGTTGATTCCATGTTTGAATCCCAACTCTCTTAGCATACCTTGAAAGAAACCGGGTATGTAGGGAATACTGACGTAAGTTAGACCCAGCTGACCAAAAAAAAATGAGCGAAGAAAAAAAATATTGCGACAGTTGGGATAAAAAGAGGTCGGAGATGATTATGGGAGACAAATAAAAAGCACAACAAATCACCAGAGATGAATATAGGAACAATGCAGAGAAACTCGGTCGAGTTGGTAGACGCTTAATTCCCTGTATACACATCAATCATCAAAAGCAAAATCAGGAAGTACATAGGCTCTCTTAAAACAGACGGAAAAGAAAAAGGTTGAGGTTACCTGAAAGAGAATAAGCAGCAAAGTAAGTATAACACCGACAGAAAAACAACAAATGTAGTCAAAAAACAAATGATGTACTCAGTGTAGAAGCCCAAGTCATCAAAACGGTGCCAACGATTAAGAATACAATGCCATACGTAAATGATTCTGCAAAGCATAGAAACGGATTTCATAAAAAATTAGAAAGTAAAACCAATATGGAAAGAATAGTGTGATTAAAAAAAGAAGTGAACAACAAAACATCTTACCTTCCAAGGTAGACACTTGGAGAGTGACATTGGATGAGCTCGCTACTCTTACATCAAGGATTTTGTGGTCGAATGGTGACATTGTCGTAGTCCATGAACCATTAATGACTTCCTCCCATGGATAATGAGGGCACATTCCAACTGCACTCGACGAATTCCTAAGAAAAGGAAAAAAAAAGGGAAACATTCATTAATTAGTGATAACTGAATGTTAGATCATAACTTAGAGAATCTTGTTTTGGACTAGAAAAAGTCCCACCTATGGAAGCAAACGTGTATGTTCCCAGCGGCTGAGGCGTTAACTATAATCTTGAGGGAATGTGTATACTTAGACAAGATCTGTTCTGACCTTGGAAATCCACGGATATGAATCCTCTCACAGAGACTTGTTTGATTCAATCCAGGAACCTCTAAACTAGGAGTAACTTGAAGCTCTCCGTTTTCTCCCACAACTGTTCGTTCATACAAGATTCTCCTCTCAATTGTAAGGGTCTTGTAATAATAAGGGCAAACTGGAAATACTTACCCAACAGTTCATCAGATGAAACGAGAGACGCGAAAGCAAGGACAATACCCATGACGCGGAGAAGAAGATTATCAGCCATGGATGATTTCTAGAGGAACGAAATTATGATTTCCAGGATTAAGGGGCGATTTGAATCAAAAGTCAAGTATGCAGGGCAGGTTCGATTTTAAGAGAAGTGCAGAAATTCTATTTTTAGTTGGGCTTCAGCCAAGTTGGCTTTATATCCGATTGCAAATTTTGGGTAGTTGAATGATGAGATTTTTGACATCCCAAACCCAGCCCAAAACCATAAAACAAAAAAAAGCAAACTCTAACTTTCAGGTAAAACGGTTAATTTCCTTCAAACCTTAGACCTAATGAGCTCGCCCCATGCTCTATTTAAAGAGAGCCACGTTTTTATGAGAGCCACAGAGAGAAAACACAGCGAAGCTCTGCCGAAATTCCCTCAGAACCGCCAGCCGTCGAAGGAGAAGCAGTGCAGAGACAGTTTTGAGCGAGTATCTTGTAGGGCCGCTTGCGATCAGATCAGGAAGAGTTAGGTGACGATCCTCACACCTATGGAAAGAGCTCGTTGCAAGCAAGCCATAGAAGTTTTCCGATCTGAATTCCGAGGTAAGATCCATCCGAAAATCGATCTCCAAGTTGATGCGGAACCACTGTTTTTCTGTCAAACCCAGAATCTGTTCAGATCTGACTTTTCACAGTTTTACAGAGCCATATATCGATCCGTTTTCCGAGCGAACCAAGACGAACTAGATCACGATCTACCTATCATTTTGAATATCTCGCAGCTACCTTTCAATATAAAGTTTCAGATTCCGGTTATAAGGTACAAGAAGAATGTTACAGTAGTATCTTCGCGACCAAGAAACTGCATAATTTGGGAAAATCTGTAAAACCCTAGTTGATCTTTTTGATCTTTTTGCTTGTATCGCAGAGACCTTCAACCGCCTCTCTCCATATTCAAATATTCGTCGTGACAACAAGGTGAGGCGGAACTTGTGGATCTATAAGTTGACTTAGACATAGTTGTGTATGTGTGTGTTGAACCTAGTGCTAGAGATTGATTGATAATTAAAACGAACATTAATGATTGATTGAGAACGGATGTATGCATTGTTGATTGGTGTTAGTTTAGGCGCGTTAGAGCGTATGATTGATCCCGACCCATGGACGGATTGCTTGTTGGTCTTCACGAAGAACGTTTCGCGAAATGGGACCATGACTGGACCATACACAGAGGAACACTACAAGAAAACACCATTTTTGCGATGATATATATCGTTGTAAAATCGTTGCAAAACAGGTGTACCATCAAATTTGCGACGAAACGTAAATCGTCGTAAACCAAAATTCGTCGTAAAATCGTTGGTAAAAAATCGTCGTAAATTTTATTTCGAAATTACGATGAATAGAAATACGTCGTAAGAACGATGGAAATTCGAAGGCAAATTACGACAAAACAACGACGAATTTAGGATGATTATGTGGATAAATATTTGTCGTAAATCGGAGGTAAAGATTTCATCATAAATTCGTCGGAAGACGAGAACCGTGGTAAATACGTCGTTAATGAATCGTCGTAAATTAACAACGATTTTACGACGATTGTTAATTGTTTTTAGTTTAATTAATTAATGAATTATAAAATTAATTTTATTTTTAAAATTTAATTAATTTCGAAATTATAATTTGAAATTAAAAAATAATAAAATTTTATAATAAAAAATAATAAAATTATTTAATAAAATTTTCTTACAAAAAAATTATTATATAATAAAATTTAGATATCGAAATCCTAATCTAAAGTTATTTCGGAATCATCGATACCCAAATCGTCTTCAAGTCGTGGCTCCCCATCTCTCGCCGGACCGGTTGTCTGCGGCGGTGGCTGATTGCTTGGCCCCGCTCCTTGTGCCGCTGCTGCGTCTGCCTCTGCTCGTCTTCGTCGCTTTTCCCGCAACATGGCATGCATTTACGGGTTCCCTATTGCCATGAGGTCGAAGAGCGAGTCATTCTTTTGAGCCTCCATATCAACCCTCTGTTGAAGACTCGCAATCTTCGCCTGATATGCGATTTGGCTCTCTTCTAGACTCGTAATCTTTGCACGTAAGACGACTGGATCATCTTCTGGCGATCGTCGTCGCGGAGCAAATGACGAGGCAGCTGAGACATCTCGAATAGATCCCATCCCGACGACCTTCCCCTTTTTCTTAGGGGCGGCCTACATTTAAAATTACAGTTAATTAGAATTTAAAAAAATTAAAGACTAAAAATTATTAAGTACTAAATTATTCTATATACCTCCTCGAAGATCCGGTCAATCTCGAGTGTGGTCAACCCTCCAGATTGGACCGACGAACCGCCAGGAGATAACTGCTGAGAGAGCTGTGTCTTTCTCTAGGTGACCTTAGAAGTCACCTCGTTGAAGAACTGCTCGGACTTCTCTGAAACAAAGGCATCATTTTTCTTCCGGTACGTCCGCTCATAAACCTTCGTCATCGGAGGGAGTACACCTCCGTCTTCGGCGACCTAAGAGAAAAAGACAATGTTATGGCCAAGTAAATAACATAAACAAAATAATTTAAATATATTTAATTACCATATTTAGACGAACACCCGCAAAAGGCGTTTGGCCGGCTGTATGAGGCACATACACGGGTTTGCCGTCCGTACCAACGGTGTTGCGGGAAGCCGAACACTTCTCCACAATTCTCTATAACCAAGGTTATTTTCACAATCAAGGCTTTAGCTATGCTATTACCACCAACACCGTAGCTCTCACGGATTAACCAACTCACATACTTCATTTTATATCGCGGATCAAAAACACACGCAGCAAATCATCAAATTCATGTTCTCCATATCTCCCCAATATTTATCAAACTTAGCCTTCATCTTAATAGCCCCTGCTTTCTGATTAGGGTCAGCTTTGTTCAACCCCAACTTTCGTATCGTTAGACCAACTCCAAATATCTCCTTCAGATACGAATTCCCAGTAACATAACGAGTTGCTGAAACTTTCAGAGTTGCATCATAAAAGAACTTGAGAATATGTGTGTATGTCTGTGCATAGTCCCAATCTGATTCAGTAGGGACACCTCCTAATTTCCCAAGTTCTACCATGTATTTCTCATCCTCTAACTCAAGCATATTGAAACCTCTCTTTAATTTCAAAGCTGATTCCAACATCAAATATGTAGAGTTCCATCTTGTCTCAACATCAAGACTTACACCAGCAGTAGACGAAAGCTTTAGGTGAAGAAGACACTCTTTGAATTTGTCTAATCTTGCTGGAGAGGATCTAACATACCGAACAACATAACATTATTGATTAAGTGACTGGTGATGTTTCAGTAATATGAAGATAAAGTTTCTAATTCTACAATGCAAACTAGCAAAGCTGAAGGAGTAAACACTTCTTCAGAAGTAGTGGAAGATGCTGCAGAAACTTATGACCTTGATTCTTTGATTGATATACATGAAGAAAGTGAAGATAATTATGTTTATCAATCGGAATTGGAGAGCTATTTGGCTGATACATGCGTTCCTAGATCAGATCCAAAGTTTGATGTATTATTTTGGTGGAAGAAGATATGATCGAGGTATAAGACTCTTTCTCTAATAGCTAAAGATCTATTGGCTATACCAGTCTCAACAGTTGCTTCTGAGTCAGCTTTTAGCACAAGTGGTCGTGTGATTGATTTTTTTCACAGTTCTCTCACCCCGAGAATAGTTGAAGCTCTTATATGCACTCAAGATTGGATTCGCAATGATTATGAACAAAGTTGTTTGGAAGACCAAATTGAACAACTTGAAATTCTAGAAGATGATATACACTTACTTTTTTATGAATATCTTCATTTATCTGTGAATTTACAAGTTTTGTGTTGTTTTAATAGAGTTCACGACTTCAAATGCTTATGGAAACTTGGTCGAAGGAGTTAGCTTAACTTTGGAGGAAGAATGAAAGGTAAGGAGTTAGCTTAATAGAGTGTCGTGTGTTTTATTTCTATTTGAATGTAAAATTAGAATCAATCTCGTGTTTTTCTTAATTCCACTGTCTCTCAATCTCTGGTTCTATCCAATGTTTTTTTTTTTCTTCTATATACTTACTTTTATTATATGATTTTGTAGGAACAAAAAAGGAATCAAGAAGTAGACAAGAAATCTTTGGAGCATTGAAATAAAACAAGAGGAAACAATTTATTTTGAAATGCTTATCTTTTGTTTTGTTTTTGTCTACTATGAGTATTTATGTGATTTTAGGATGATTTATTTAAAGTACTATTTTAGGTTCAAGTAATCAAGTATTTCAGATTTAAGTAACAAATAATGAATTGTGACAAGTAACAAGTCATGTCAAGTAATTTGCGGGTACTCAATTTTTTTGTGGGTACTTGAAATAATAAATACTTGTTTTATCCGGGTTAAATACAAGTAGCAAATCCAATTACTTGAACGAGTCAAGTCGGGTAGCAAATACATGAAAATTAGCAGTACTTGTTTCGTGGCCAGGGAAATGATGGACTCGGCCGATTGGGAGCAAAACCGAAACACCGTGTCAAAGTCGTCGTCACTAACCCAAAAGTATTACTGGCCAAAACTGGTTTTCTTACATTAAATTGATTCCGTCCTTTTTGGTTTCCCGGTTTATTTTATTTTTATAATTTAAGTTTTCAAGTTCTCGATTTTTTTTTTCTTTTCTTAGTTACTTGATCATGAATTTGGAAAAGAACAAAAAACTATTGTCATTTGGTGTTGTGATTTTGATATTCTAATAGTCAAATTTAAATTATTACAAAATATAATACGATTTTATAGAGTAATTTGTGCCATTAGATTTGTGAAACACCGATTACAATTACAGCGGTTAGACAAATAACTCATTCCTCTAAATTAATTAGATTTTATTTTATTTTGGCTTTTAAGACAAAAATGTCATGGTATCACTCCTCCATTGCTGGTGCATTATTGATTAAGTGACTGGTGATGTTTCAAAAGCGTAAATCATGCTACAACATACACTTATTATAGTTGTTGGAACCCAAGTTTTAGCAATATCCATTGTATATATTCCAACTTTAAGAAGAGTAAGATTGGCAGTGGTTAAAAAAAAGAAGGTGCATAGTCCAATAGTTGACCAAAACAAAACAGCACTAACACAAATCAGTATAGCTACATACATTATGCGAGTTACATTTGGAATTTTTGTTTACATGCAATGTTGCCGCATTGAACTCTATGTAGTCTATTGTTCCACTATGGTCCACATCAGCCTGAGTTAGATGAGACAGAGCGTACAAGATTATTGCAAAACCCAAGCAAAAGATGGAACTATTATCAGAGTCAAGGAAAAGAGTGAAAGAGACCAGATTTGTTAAAGAGTTGAGACAAATCGTTTAGAGTTCTTGAGTTAAGGAATTACAGCTTGCATCAGGTCAAGAATTTCTGACTCTTTAAGATTGGCACCACTTCATTTCTCTGATCCCCATTTACAGTGGATGGATCAGCAGCTTTTGAACGCAGCAAGGTAGTTAACCGATCAATTTCAGATCTGTAAAGTCATCAAACGTGATCAAAGGAATTTTAAAACAAAAAATTTCAGTTATTCAAAAAGCAAAGATGCTTATACATATTGGAATGAAAAAAAAAATAGGGTACCTTGTAAAAGTTTTCTCCTTCAAAATTTTCTCAAGATCTGTAAATCCATCCTCGGTTGGATTGACGGATGCATTGGCGTCTTCCATCCGAACTAGAGGGAAAATAAAAGAAGAATTTATGTTACTAGAATATAACCTAGCAGGCTAATTCAATTATATGCAAACTAGGTACTTGAATAACATTCCAATAACGTCCGTGTAAAAGCTAAAAATCTGCACTTCCTAAAGAACACTTCTCTGAGACTCCAAGAAACTGCGAATGGGACAAAAAGAAATAACTTTTGCATCGAAAAAGGTCACAAGCTATACCTTACCTCTTTCTCGAAGCTGCTGCTGCCGCACCCGTAACGATAAGGGCGTCTCGCGTTTCCGGAAAAAGAAGAAGAAGAGCCTATTACCGCTATCAGTAATAAGCCTCTGCGCCGAATCCACCAATTTCGACAACCAGCCGCCGCCTCTGTCTTCTCCGCCCCTGTCTTCTCCGCCCCCAAGTCCAGAGTTCGTCGGTGATCGATCATACGGAGTTTTCTGAGACCTACGGGCCGTCGGCTTTCGGACCTTTACGCCGGTTCCCAATCCGCCGCCGTATGGATTGCTGCTCTCTCCCCGTGCCGCACTCGCCATTAGCCTAACGCAAAATGAGACCGAATCTAGGGTTTCAACAAACCTTTCCGCGTAAGGAAAATCGAAAACTTATTGAGAAAAGAAGGAATTGCAAAATTTGGGGAGAGCGTCCGTCACGTAAAAGACCAAGACAGATGATTTTGAACCGTCGGATGAAACCCATCGAATGGTTTAAGATTCAGCTTTTGACAAAAACTACCGTCACACTAAATTTATCCACGCAAACGGTGTTACTTAGTGGGCTGGGCTTTTATAGGACATAACGGGCCCCACAACCACGAAATAGAGATTGTTTTGTTTTTCTTAAAATAAATAAATTTTATCTTTTTTTTCTCCTTAGCTTCAGTTTCTTGGGTATGAGTGAAATGGTGCGACTATGGTCGATCTCGAAGGTGCGAATCGGGAAAGTTTCGAATTTTTGCAGGGACGCAAGAGTTTGGAAACGACGATGGTTGACGAGCAAGGTGATGAGCTTCGGTGACGGAAGCCATGGCGCGCTGGGGCTGTCAGGTATGGGATTGGGAATGGACGCTTACGAGCCTACTCTCATTTCTAGTTTGCCTTCCGATGTCTCCTTCATATCCGCCGGACACTACCATTCCCTTGCGGTTACATCCGGCGGTGAGATTTGGGCTTGGGGTCGCAACGAGGAGAGGCAGCTCGGTCGAATCGCTTCTAGGAATTCAAGGAGTGAGCCGAAGAGAGTGGAAGGTCTAGAGAATGTGAGTGTGCGGGCAGCATTTGCGTCTGGAGTGATTTCAACGGCGATCGGAGATGATGGGTCTTTGTGGGTATGGGGAAGATCGAAAAGAGGACAGCTTGGTCTTGGAAAAGGTATCATTGAAGCTCTAGTTCCTTCAAGAGTTGAAACTTTAGCTGAAGAACACATCGTTAAGGTTTGGTGGTACATGGCTTGGATAAACCCACAACTCTTGGTTTTAAAAAACGCACTCTTTTAATTTGATTCGATTTTGACAGGTATCATTAGGTTGGGGGCACGTACTTGCTCTTACTATGGATGGTAAAGTTTTCGGGTGGGGTTATGTAGCTGATGGACGAGTAGGCAATGCCGGACTTCCACTTGAGCCATCTTTGCTAGATTCACTTACAAATGGGTATGATGATCACCAGAATCATGAGGATGCAGCTGAAAAGAAAGGAAGCTATGAAAAAGGAGAACAACATGCCTATAGCTTGGGAGCCTCGTCTGGTGGAAGAATTACGTGATGTGAAGGTAGCAGATATTGCGTGCGGGTCCGATCACTCCTTAGTCCTTTGTCATGATGGCACACTTTTGAGCTCTGGGAGCAACATATATGGTCAGTTGAGTCGTCGGTCTAAGCAAGAGCTAGGAATGTCACATGTTGATATAACCGGATCTCCAATATATATAGCAGCTGGTCTTGGTCATTTTCTAGCTATCTGCAACATCCAATCATATTCTAACACAAGGAGGATTGGCTCATCATGGGGTTGGAACCGGAGTCAGCAGCTTGGTAGGGGAAAACCAGAGAACATGCCAAGAGAAGTGGAGGGTTTGGATGGGGAAACTCCAGCTTCATTATCAGCAGGGCGTGTGCATTCCTTGTGTGTAACAGAGAAAAGAGAAGCTTGGGTTTGGGGTTGTGGAAAGAATGGTAGGCTCGGTTTAGGAAGCTCGACCGATGAGCCTGAATCAATGTTGCTGGAGGACGTTGAGGGTTGTGTTCTTCAAGGAGTTCCTGGGTTTGATCACAGCCTCATCTTAGTGACTGACTTAGATGTTTGAGCTAATAATACTGCTTCCGCAAGTGGCTGCAGAGAAAATAAGAACAATCAGCTGATGACACTAAACAAAAATACATGACAAGAAGAAACGCAGAGGACGAGAGAAGCATTAGAGAGTATAGGAAAAAACTCAACCAAATGAAACAAAAAGATTGCAGAAAGAAACGGTAAATTGAAGGGGAAAAACATGTCAATTTGGTGAAAGTCACTCACGTCGAGTCTGCATTCTGTGTATCGCATAGCAGCAGCTATCAATCGAGCCAAAATTTCCATGGCCTTGGATAAGGGGATCTCAAGGAGAAACTCTGCAAAGAACAAGATGCAACAAAACGAACGTATTAAGAAAAAAGATAACATTTTTGAAGACTGGAGTACATTCAATGGATTCAGACATCCATAGTTGCTTATTTACCTGAGCCATCCTAACAAGAGAATCATAAACAGCCGTATCTCCATGGGGATGAAATTTTCCAAGAACCTTTTAAATTAAAGAGTTCAACAACAAAATCAGAACCAGAACCAGGAATGTTTAGGGCATTTGAAGGGATGAAACATTTGGAAGAAAAATGACTTAACCTCTCCAACAACTCTTGCACATTTCTTGTATGGTTTTTTGGATGACATCCCCAATTCGTGCATGGCAAAGCTGGAATAAACAAAATCAAAGTTTAAGAAAGGAAAATTTTACTGAAATAAAAATTTTCAGAAGCAGATAACCGGAACACTCAACAGGATTTTCCGATGGACTGGCTTGAGACCTACTCTGACATCAGGTAAAGCTCTTCCAAGCAGAACAGAGAGAGCGTAGGCCATGTAAGACTCCGTAGCCTCCTTGTGAAGCTCAAATGGCACGATACGAGAGTCGACGTTGCCACCTTCCTCTGAAACCACCAAAACCGCCACCGTGGAGGACGGGAGGAGATGAACCGGGCGCCGGAGGGTTCAGTGCGGCAGAGACGGCATAATGGGTCGGTAAAGGGAAATCGAAAGTGGCGTGACTGGCCGAGGGAGCGACGGAGGAAGGAAGAAGAAAGGCGGAGGGTGGAAGAGAGACATGAGAGAGTTGGGGTTAGGGATCGATACGGTGGAATGGCAAAATGGAGTCATGCCCAAAGGGTTTATTGGATTTTTAGAAGAAACGGATTAAAAAGCTAAAACCCTAGCGACACCGGAGGATTTTCCCAAGCGCCAACTTCAAGACTTTGGCGGGGCGGCTTTCTGTCCGAACAAAAAACACTAATCTATCTCACTCAATTGGTGACAATATTCTACTTTATAAAAATTTACACTCAGCTATCTTCAATTTCGATTTCAAATTCTAATTTCATAAAACTAAAATTATGTCTTTGTTTAATTAATTAAGTTCACAAATTATTGAACAAGAAATATTAGTTCACAAACACTCCCAACAAAAACAAAGTGTTGGGGAAAAAGGAAAATTCTTATCATCGGAAATACGTTACAAGCTTCGAATTTATCAAACCAAAGCCAGAGGCTTTGCTTCGTGAAGAGAAATAGTCAGTTGGACCTATAACACATAAAGCCCACATAGGAAAGAAAGACGAAGTAGGCATCTATCACAACATCAAGCCCATCTCGATTCATCATCAACCTTCAACCTCCAACAAAAGCGAATCTAATCATCAGTCAAAAGGAGTCGCTCGTACAACAAATCTAGCTATCCAAATCCGACTACATAACCGTTTTGATTCTTTATCATCGTGTGTTGTGACATGTTGTTAATTTGTCGTTTTTCTCTCTAGGTTTGATGTGTGTATCTCCTATATAAAGAACACACTGCTCACTGTAAAACGTTAAGTGAAAATATCAATAAAGCTTGCATTTTTTACAAATCTAGAGTTTTCTCTCTAGCTTATATGGTATCAGAGCTCCAGGGGTTTCATGGAGCCATGGCCGACGAACGATCAAGCCATGCGTAGACTCCGTTCCCTACACCTGCTCCGACTTCGGCGTCTACTTCTCGAGCTCCAGAGATCTCAGTTCAAACTCCAACGGCTCCAAATCGAGTTCTGAATCCGTCAGAACCGCCGCCTGCACCAGCTTTAATCATCCAACGTTTCATCCACCGTTCCCAACGGTTCTTCCGGTTGCTGCGTCGTCACTCTTGAGCATCTCACATTGTGTCACTCTAAAGTTGGGTGCTTCCAACTACGTGCTTTGGAAGACACAGTTTGAGTCCTGGCTTTCAAGTCAAAAACTTGTGGGACATGTTACTAGAGGCACCCCAAGACCTTCTTCGACAATGGTGATGCGAATAGGTGACGCATACACGGAAGCACCGAATCCAGAGCTTCTCACTTGGCTTCACAACGATCAAATCAACCTTGCCTGGCTCTTTGGATCTCTCTCAGAAGATGATCTCCGCTCTGTCTACGGTCTCAGAAGAAGCGCTTTAGCCAAAAGTATAATCGAATCTCTACCTCTAGGAAGCTTGACCTGCAAAGGCGCTTGCAAACTATTTCAAAACAAGGAAAATCTATGGCTGATTATTTGATCTCTGTTAAGACCATTTTCCTGTTGGTGAGTATGAGAAAATCTACGGAGTTCTACATGGTTTTAGGTCAGGAATATGAATCCATTGCTACGGTGATTGAAAATTCCTTAGATTCCTATCCTTCACCATGTTTTGAGGATATTGTCGTCAAGCTGGCTAGTTTTTAGGATAAGTTCCAGTCATATTCTCAGAATGTTGAAGTCACGCCGTATCTTGCCTTCAACACAGCCAGAGGATACTCCAACCGTGGTCGTGGTCAGAATTATGGGAGATCCAATGGTTATCGGGGTCGCGGTCAAAACTGCTCTACTCGTGGACGTGGATTTCCTCAACAGATTAGCGCTGGATCAGGCTCAGATACAGAACGCCCTACTTGTCAAATCTGTCACAAGTATGGTCACACTGCCTTCAAATTCTACATGCGTTTTGATCATGCCTATCAAAGTGATGACTTTCCCAATGCTATGGCGGCCATGTGAATCTCAGGCACTTCATCTCTCTCAGGGCAGGAGTGGTATCCTGATACAGGAGCTACCTCTCATATCACAAACTCCACCGCTCAGCTTCAATCTGTCAAACCATATGAAGGAAATGATGCAGTCATGGCCTGTAATGGAGATTTTCTGCCCATAACACACATTGGCTCCGCCGTTCTACCAAGATTGCAAGGTACTCCCCCTCTACATGATGTTTTAGTGTGTCCTGCTAATGCAAAGTTTTTATTGTCTATTTCTAAACTCACATCAGATTACCCTTGCTCCTTTGAATTCAATTCTGATGGTGTCATTGTGAAGGACAAGCAGAGCAAGCAACTTGTTAACCAAAGGAAGCAGACATAAGGATCTTTACGTGGTGGAAAATTCACACTTCATGGCTTTCTACTCACCACGGTAACAAGCTACAAGTGATGCAGTTTGGCATATGAGGCTTGGACATCCTCACAGTGATATACTCCAGCAACTCTCAAGATCTCCAGCAATAATAGTGAATAAGACAAGTAATAATCTGTGTAGTGCTTGTCAAATGGGAAATCCTGTAGACTTCCCTTTTCTTCGTCTGATTTTGTTTGTACTAGACCTTTATAACGCATACATTGCGACTTATGGGGACCTTCTCATGTTATCTCCACTCAAGGGTTTCGGTTTTATGTCATCTTTATCGACAATTTTTCAAGGTTTAGTTGGTTTTATCCTCTGAAACTGAAATCAGATTTCTTCTATGTCTTCCTCATGTTTCAACAAATGGCTGAAAATATGTTGCAACACAAGATCAGTATGTTTCAATGCAATGGATGGGGTAAATTCATCAGTAATAAATTCATCTCTCATCTAGCTAAATGCGGGATTAAACAACTTCTCTCATGCCCTCACACTCCTCAACAGAATGGATTGGCGGAAAGGAAGCATAGACATTTGGTTGAGCTTGGTATTTCGATGATGTTCCAAAGCAACACTCCTCAATACTTTTCGGTTGAAGCCTTTTCTACTGCTAACTTCCTTGGTAATCTCTTACCCTTGTATGTGTTAGACAACAAAAGCCTTTATCATATCCTAATGGGAAAGTCTCCAATCTATACTTCTCTTCGAGTTTTTAGCAGCACTTGTTACCCATATTTGAGACCTTATGGCCAGAACAAGTTTGATCCTAAGTCTCTTCTTTGTGTCTTTGTGGGTTACAATGAGAAGTACAAGGGCTATAGGTGTCTTCATCCACCAACTGGTCGTGTCTATATTAGTCGACATGTGATCTTCGATGAAGCTCACTTTCCTTTTAATAATGTGTACAGCTCTTATCATCCTAGTCCAGCTACACCTCTGCTTTTTGCTTGGCACAAAGGACTTAATGTGCCTTCTCACACTACATAACCCATTCCAGAAGAAGATCATGTGATACTGCAACACAAGCGTATCACCTCCATATCAAATCCAGACATCACGGCTGCAACAAGTATGACTAGTGGTGTGACTCCTTTGGTTGACGAAAAGTGTTCTGGGTGTACGGCAGGCATTGAACATGTTCTTATAGGCAACATCACTTATTCTTTAACCTCACGGACAGTCACACCAGTCCCTGAACTTGTTCAACTCACTCCAGCTCCATCACGATCTCATGCTCCGTCTATTTCCCAATCTTCTGCGATCTACTATGAGTCTTCTCTGTTCACTGAAAGTGATTTTCCAGCTCTTCTTACTGTGACACAACCTGCAGCATCATCTGAACCAACGCAATCTACAGTCGTCACACAAGACAATACACTAGTTCCTACAAATCACTCTACTCATCCTATGACAACAAGAGCAAAAGATGGGATTCACAAGCCCAATCCGAGATATGCTTTACACACTGTCAAAACCAATTATCATGAACCAAAGTCAGTGAAATATGCTCTCAAAGACCCTTATTGGTATTCTGCAATGGATGAAGAAGTTGGTACTTTTCACGAAACTAAAACCTTTGATTTAGTTCCTCTTTCCCCAGAGATTCA
The DNA here is from genome assembly GCA_002933915.1 of Eutrema heterophyllum. NCBI lineage: Eukaryota > Viridiplantae > Streptophyta > Magnoliopsida > Brassicales > Brassicaceae > Eutrema > Eutrema heterophyllum. The sequence continues at coordinate 244,116 of PKMM01050415.1, read as the reverse complement.
ACCTCTCGGCTGCAAATGGGTTTTTAAGACAAAGTTACCTTCTGATGGATCACTATACAGATTGAAAGCGCGTTTGGTGGCTAAGGGCTATGAGCAAGAAGAAGGAATCGATTACATTGAGACCTACAGTCCAGTGGTCAGGACTGCTACAATACGGTTAGTTCTTGATGTTGCTACAGTTAAGCGTTGGGATATTAAACAATTGGATGTCAAAAATGCTTTTTTACATGGTGATTTGCAAGAAACTGTCTACATGGTTCAACAACCAGGATTTGAAGATCCAGACAAACCAAATTACATTTGCAAATTGAACAAGGGAATCTACAGATTAAAGCAAGCTCATTGTGCTTGGTTTGATAAACTAAGCTCCTACCTTCTCGAGTTTGGTTTTACTTGCACGTATGGAGACCCTTCTCTCTTTGTCTATCTCAAGGGCAATGACGTGATGTATCTCCTTCTGTACGTTGATGACATCCTTTTGACTAGGAGCAGCAGTGACCTGCTCACAAGACTTCTTGACAATCTCAAACTCAAGTTATGGATGAAGGACATGGGACCACTGCATTAAGACTTCTTGGCATTCAAGCTTATTTCCACAGCAATGGGCTCTTTCTTAGCCAGGATAAGTATGCTTCAGATCTTCTAATCACAGCTGGAATGGGTGATTGTGCTCCCATGCCAACACCACTGCCTCTACAACTCGATAAAGTCCAGGGACAACATGAGTTGTTCTCCGATCCCACATTCTTTAGAAGTATAGCCGGTAAACTTCAATACTTTACTTTGACAAGGCCGGATATTCAATTTGCTGTGAACTACGTATGCCAAAAGATGTACGCCCCTTCTGTTGCTGATTTCACAAATTTGAAAAGAATCATGCGTTATCTCAAAGGGACTTTAAGCATGGGTGTTCATACATGTCGATACCGATTTCACTCTTAGAGCTTACAGCGATAGTGACTGGGCAGGCTGTAAAGAGACGAGACGTTCCACTAGAGCTTTTTGCACGTTTCTTGGCTCCAACACCATTTCTTGGTCAGCCAAAAGACATCCGACGGTTTCACGATCGTCGACTGAGGCTGAGTACCATTCTCTATCGATTGCAGCAACTGAGCTCAAATGGATTTCTTCTTTGCTTGGTGAAATGGGGATTCAACTACCTTCAACACCAGAATTGTATGGCGACAATATGTATGCGGTGTATCTTACTGCTAATCCGGCGATGCATAATCGGACGAAGCACTTTGACACCGACTTCCACTATGTCAGAGAACGAGTCGCTCTTGGAACTCTTGTGGTAAATCAGATTCATGCCTCTCTACACCGACATCTTCATGAAATCTCTGCCCCAGCAACCATTTTACGATCTCAGTTACAAACTTGGTGTCGACTCACAAGTTTGAGTGGTGTATCAAGCCAAAGCCAGAGGCTTTGCTTCATGAAGAGAAACAGTCAGTTGGGCCTATAACACATAAAGCCCACACAGGAAAGAAAGACGAAGTGGGCCTCTGTCACAACATCAAGCCCATCTCGATTCATCCTCAACCTTCAACCTGCAACAAAAGCGAATCTAATCATCAGTCAAAAGGAGTCGCTCGTACAACAAATCTAGCTACCCAAATCCGACTACATAACCGTTTTGATTCCTTATCATCGTGTGTTGTGATGTGTTGTTAATTTGTCGTTTTTCTCTCTAGGTTTTATGTGTGTTGTGATGTGTTGTTAATTTGTCGTTTTTCTCTCTAGGTTTTATGTGTGTATTTCCTATATAAGGAACACACTTCTCACTGTAAAACGTTAAGTGCTTGCATTTTACAAATCTATAGTTTTCTCTCTATCTTACAATATTAATTATTCCATCCCTATTAATTGGAAAACATTTAGTTTTACCCCGAAGTTTGAAATTTTACTAATCAGCCAAAAACGGTACGGTTGCCAAGCCTTATCTAAAATCTCTTTCAATTCGAAAACCTCAAGAAACCAAAAAGAAAAGAAAAGGAGGATTTACATTATGATGTATTGTTTTAAGTCTTCGTAACAATAAAAACGTAAAAATCAAAATAAACCAAAACTCTGGGTTTGATCAGAGAACACGAGCAGAGTCACCAGCTTCACAGATGAGAACAGGTTTTCCTCCATTCAGTTTATTGGCAAACTCGGGTTGGGCCTTTTCATATTCATCCTTCACATATGAAGCAGCTGCCTCAGCTTTTTCTGCATCTACAAAGGCCAGACAACATCCCCTGAAGCTTGCACCACTGAACGGTTCAGTCTGAACCGAGCACCATATACACCAGGAGCCTTCAGAAGAATCTTGTATAGCTGAATCAGTGGCTCCGCACCTTCACCAAACTCTCACACTTTAAAACCCAAATGATGAATCTAAGAGAGAGAGAGAGAGAGAAAGTAATGTCTGTGAAAGCAGACTTGTCATCTGTGTTCACTTTAGGATATATTGCAGTGGGAGAGAAGGAATGAAAGAGAGTGTACCGCATTCGTAATTCTCAATAGAACTCAAGCCGGACGCTGAAATTAGCTTTCCAAATTCTTCAAGATTGCCTGAAGCCCAGGCTTCCAATCCTGAAATTTAAGTATCACAAACATTCATACAAGTCCGTAAAGCATCATCAAGAGCTTAATGAATCATTTATGCACATAACGAGACTTCTATAAGAATTCAAGAGCATTTGCCTTTAGTAACCCGCATGTTTTCCGAGAAGTAATGCTCTGCTCTTCTAGCTAAAACCGGTTTCAGCTCATGCTGCACGAGCAAGTAAGATCGTATTACATAAATTTATAAACCTGATATAGGTGGAACCTGCTAGGAACAAGAGAAATAACTCCAAACTCAAAAAAGTATTTTTACCATTGCACAAGGTAGGTTCCAGCTCGCTGTTCCCAGATGCACTGAAGAAAAAGAAAATCAAGAGAAGGATGTGATGCAAAGAAATGAGTATCACAAGCAATAGAGAAAGTAATAGATTTTAGAGCATTTCCACTAAAATTTGAAATATAAAGAAGAAGATTATGCAGATAAGTGTGAATTAAGTAGATTTGCACATACGTCAAAAGAACTTTAGCAGCCTCTTGACACTCAGCAACTCGCAGATTATATCCTGGGTTTGGTGGTCAATGCCTGCCTCAAGCCTGAGAATGCTAATAATATCCTGAACGGTTTCTCCAGTTCAGGAGCCTGTACGAGCTTGTGGTCCATAGTCTGCACATTTCAAACCATTCTTCTGAGATGGCAGTTTCTGGAAGAAAATAAACATAGGCAAGCAACATTCATGTTTCTCAGGAAAGAATTGTGAACGTTGTCGATCTGATTAGAACGTGAGTCCGATTTCAGCTTAACAAACAAAACATATCTCAGGCAACTTCCCCTATAGAACAGTCTTGGTTTTACCACATGAGCAAGCTTCTAACTTTTTTTGCACACCATCACCAATAAACCAAGGAAACTTTACCTTGCAGTCCATGTATGTTAGACACCCATAACTCGAAAGCAAAATAGCCTGACTGATCCAAAATTCCATTCCGCAGACCCAGATACCCATTCTCAATAAGTCTGCAGATGCAATTAATCACATGTAAGTCGACCAATTTGCAGCACGAAATGCTGATTTTACAGAGAGGCAACTGCTCATGAAACAATAAAGATGAGCTTCTTAGTTACATAAAAGGGAAAAATGGATTTACCTGTCATATTCGATATTTTCTGTTGGGGATACAGTCAATTCGTTTGCATTCTCTAAAGCTAGCAGGTATGCCACACCAACCTGTCACATTTCTGGCGATCAAAAAATAATTTACAAGATTCATTTTACAAAAATGACAAGTAAACACCATTCCCCATCAGCTAAAAGTGTTTAGGTACTAGTAACGAACAGGATAAAAAATGTCTTTCCGGAGAAAATCCTGCTGTACGAAAGCTGGTGGGTTTTAGTTACTTACAGCAGCTGATGAGCTAAGCCCAGAACTATCTAGTCCATCTGAGCCACTGATGCAACCAACAATGCCCTTCAAAGATCAAGACAATTACTTAGAAACAAATTCAAATACAGTTACGTAAACTATTATGGAAAAAGCAAGGCCTAAGAGATTAGACATGGTAACCAAAAAAAGGGTGAATGTGGAATCCAGAAGATCAGACTGCAAATGTGCAGGCTAAATCTCATTTCCCTTTAATGGTCAACTTTATCTACAGCTGTAAGCGGAAAACCCATTACCTGTTTAAGATTCTTTTTGCTCATCTGTAACGCATAAAGCGCTCCTCTGGCATAAGTGCCCCAGATGCTTTTATCCTTTGATGCTCCATTCTTATTTGCTAGGCCTATTGGGTGCTGGATTTCATCGACTCTATAATTTCGTAACCCAAAAAAGTTATAAGCATTATGCATAGAAGATCTGAAATTCCTTTACCACCACAACGAGGACAAAACTGATACCACTAAAGAAAACAAAAAAGAAATACCTATCGCAAAGCTAAAACATTATGAATGCATGAAACAGAAACTAGAAAAAAACGTTGGAAGCTTTTCCAACGCTGATACACTTGTGTTCGTTACATCTCTAAGGGTCCTCAGTTTCCAATGAATTCTAGGGGAAGATGCGCAAAACGAAAAGGTTGAACGTGGTAGATGTCTAAGACTTAAGTGAAAGATGAGTTAATCTACATACTGGAGTGAGATATAATGGAATACTGGCAAGATTGAAATAGGCTTCTACGATGTCCAAGATGCAGACTTACCCAGTATGTGGCTAAGTAACCAGAAGCTGGACATGTAAGTTTGAAAACAATAATGACAAGATGAGAGATCCTGAAAGACATGCACACCTGAAACATACTTCTCGTTCAAATTGTGCAGAACGCAACTGGACCTGCATAGATATTAGAAAGAGGATAAATGCTACAAAGACTTCAAGGCTCGAATCAAACACACAGACACAAGCAAAAATTTCCCAACTCAGCAGTATATCTTATACCACATTCATTTGGAAATTTTCCAATTTTTTAAGCTATCTATCTCAGGTGAGAGACAAAAGGAGACCAGGACACCAAATTCTACATTATAAAAAATCTCCATCTACTCTCAAACTGAACCACGCCCAGAATAATGAATGATATTCAAAAGAATTGCATTAGCATTCATCCAGAAAATAGATAAGAATCATCAAAGCTAACAACTCTTAAAAACCTGAGAATTGCCCGATGGAACAAAACCAAGAAGGATCCCTTTATTAATTGTCATAGCTGATACAGCTCCACCCTGTGAATACCAAAGATGATTTGAAATTACAAGAGAATGGTATGAATCAGAGAACTCTATAGCTTGATCATAACCGTGATTACATGGCTATTATCACAAACCGACCTGGTGATCAATGTGAGCTCCCAAAGGACATATACGATAAGGTGCGACCACCACTCGAACTTCCCCTGTATCTCTTCCGGTCATCTTGGACACTGCCTCCTTTATGGCAGTTAACTGGAAAATGAACGATCTCGTAAGATTGACACAGAGTAAAACTACAGAATATCCACACACACAGAAGCAAAAAATACTCGCGGATATCCACAGAATATACATTCAGCTCCGCACACAGACTGATGGAATTGTACGAAGACATGTCCGATTTGCATTCCGCCGGGAAAATGGGGAATACATCTCTTTCCCTGGTTTCTTACGAAGATTAACATAACGGAAGAAATTGGCGCCGATTTAACCAGAATTCGTGGACGATATAACATGCAGATTCGCGCGAAAAAAGAAAGATTAACCTCGGAATCCGTAGGCCAAGAAATTGTCGTGAAGATTTTCGCAGATGAAGATCAAGGGATGCTTAGATTGTCGTACGATTTCTGGGCTGGAGGGAGACGAAGAAGCGGGCAGAGGAAGTGCGAGATGTGGGAGTGAGCGAGCGTCGTTGAAAGAGGAAGATGACCAAATAGAGCGGTGTTTGGTAACACATATATTTCTATCCTTTTGCGAGTGTTTTGTTTGGTAAGCCTTTAGTTTTCCTTCGTTCAAAAGCTTTGTTTTTGGTATTTACTCTCTTAACCTATGCTAATTTCCTCCATCCGTATTAATGTAAAACTCTAATGTAAATCGCCGCTACATTGCTTGGACTCTCTCGAGAGTGCCACTGGTGATTATTTATGTTCATGCATTTGCAGTAAACATTATTTACCATTTTAGTTGTTTTTTTTTTTTTTTTTTTTTTTTAAATCCGAAGGTAATCTCAGGCTTTCGGCTCAGACTAATCCTCCTTCGGCCCAACTTTCTTTCCGCGCAGTTACAGATCTCTGCGGGTTGGTGGCTAAGAATTAATGTGATAATTCCGCACTCGGAGAGACTCGATCTCTGGCCTGAACCAACAAAGTCGAATCTCCCCCGGATGGGAACCACCTCAGTAAACATTTTAGTTGTTTTTTTCATGAGCGAAAAGGTATCAAAACAAAGGTTGTGGCGTTGAATAGCACACTAAAAAACTGATCATATTTCTATGTTTGTCTCTTGTGCCAATGATAAATTAGACGCGTTATATATTTTAAAGTTGTTTATATTGATTAAAATCATTTATCGAAAATGATTGTTTCGGCCTTTTTAATTATTAAACTGTTATAAAAATAAATAGAATTTATTATAAAGATAAATATTTATTATCCGCAAAGAGAAGAGGATACTGATAATATAAAGATAAGAGAGAGAGATTTTTTATTATGTTGTTGTGAAAGTTGTTGTTTACAATCGAACGAAACGTTCATTTATATAGAAGATAAAAGAGAAATTTACTGTGCATGCATAGTGATGGTTGATTCCACATTTACGACAATATACTGGTTTTGTAACATAAACTATATACTCAAGGTTAACGCAAACTTTGTACTCAAACTTTTTCTGTTTTTTAACTGTTTTTCTACTTTGTTTTTTTCCGATGGAATCAGAATCATATTTAACCTTGAAGCAGCAAAGTTTGAGTACAAAGTTTGTGTTAACCAGCTAGATGGATAAATACAATCCGAAAATAAACAATTATTAGATAGTCCCGTTCTAGATAATACACGAGTAGTTTCATTGAAATTTCTTTTGACATAAAGAATTCTAGACCGGATTGAATTCATGCTGTGAATATGATTTATTCAGCCTATATATTCTAGACCGGATTGAATTCATGCTGTGAATATGTTGGGGATATTAAATCAAACCGCACGTCCTAAACAATTAAACTCAAACCACATATAAACTTAAGCAATACTCTCCCCATCCTTTAAAATTGATTTTTACGTCTATCAACATTTTTTAAGTTTACAGTTTATTGACATTAACTAATGAAACCATTTTTAATTAATTTGAAAATAATGTTTAGATTACTAGAATAGTAAGTAACAACTTTTAAAATGGATAACGAACATATATAAAAAAAAAAAAAAAAAGCAAAAGAAACCAGAATATAAGAGGCAAATAGTAATAAATAAATACGTATAATTAACTACCTTAATCAAAGTCTCGAGTGGCTCCCGATAGGTTGAGTTTCGACCACCAAGAATCTTCCCCTTAGAGGCTTTAAACCTCTTCAAGTTACGGTTAAGCGCGTGGCTCACAAGCCCCAACGACACTGTAAATGCGCGTGAGATCCCCAATCGGTGATCCAATAGCGGCGGCGAATCCACTCTTCGCCTCCACGAGTCCGTCAAGGCAAGTCTGCTGATTCGTCACCACACCACTTAGAAGACTGTTCACCCCAAAAAAAAAAGTTATAACTTGCACAAGACGCAACAACAGCATCGACACCAACATCGTGAAACAACGACAATTTACTAATCGAGAGAGCTTCTCCAAACAGAGATGCTCTCGTTGATTTCTCAATCCGAAACTCCACAAAATCCCCAACTTCAGGATTCCTCTTCAGATCAAGAAGACACTCTTTATCAGACAGAGGCTTCATAACAAACGAGACTCGGTGTCCTTTATCGGTTTTGCCGATGAGTTCTGTCTCAGGAGTCAGGAGCTCTCTTGCTTGGTCCTTCAACCAAAACTAACTGGATTGATCCGACCTGAGAGTCGTAACACGGACCTGTTGTCTCGCGGAATGCTTAGATGAGTTCTGTTAAGCGTCTCTGTTTCACTTCCTCTGGAACGTCGTCTGTGTAATTCCGATGAGCGTGTGTTTTCTCTCTCATGCTGTATGCAAACATATATGCCATATCGTATCCAACTGCTCTCACCAGGCTTAGCGTTTCTTCATGCTCTTCTTCGGTTTCTCCACTGAACCCTGCCAAAAGTAGAAAATTCACGAGACACAATTGGCCGATTATGATCAGGTTTAAGGTAGTGTTGACTAATCCGGTTTAACCTATCTAACTGATCAGACAAAACCCCGAATTAAAGAAAAAGTCTAAACCGTTTCCCTAGCTTGAATCTCGTTCGATCCATAAACTTGTGCAATCAAGAAATAAGTAATGAAAAAAAACCCGGATTAGGCAACCCTAGTTTAACTGCTTCTAATGAGTCTGATTCGAGTGTGACATTCTCACAAGCAAGCCTACGAATGCATATGTGACTTGACTGCCATCAAATAGCTTCTATTCGAATCGATAACAGAGGAGACTCTCGACAAATATTGTCGTACTTCAATTCAATCCAACAAACCACTTCTTTTGAGTCTTTCATGAAACATGCATCTAGTTCTTTGCATGAAAAAAAATACAATTTGGAGATCCTGAGCATTATTTCTCCAAGCATATATCGAGGTAGTGTTTTAATGCGGCTGATCTCAACTTTGGAAGGGTTTATTACTCTTTTTCGAATTTTTGTTTGGCAATGATTTAAATAGATAACTACAAGAGCGGATAGACCCTTATACGACTACGATAGCCAAATTAATTTTTGTTAATATCCATTTATTATTAGAAAAATTGTAAGACTCAAAATATTACTTCTATCGCATTTCAATTTCAATTATAATGACTGGTTTTGTACCCGGTTCAGTAGCTTTTTCTTTGGTTTTATTTAGTTTTCTCAGCTCTTAAAGTCTCGTGTTAAATTCTCGTGTTAGAAGAACGTTGTAAATTCTGCTTTATGTAACTTCTTCATCTTTCTTTTTCCTATGCCCTTGTTCATTGATTTTTCCTTTCTGTTTCGATTTTTCCGTTCTGCGATAAACAAGCGAGTGATCAGTGAGGTTAGATTCAAGAATCGCAATAGTATTGTCGGAGTGGAAGCGATAGAGGGAAGCCCAAAACCACCAGAGAGGGTCGCCGGAGAGGGTGTTAGAAGACCGTTGCTGATTCTGCTTTATGTAACTTCTTCCTCTTTTTTTTTCCTACGCCCTTGTTCATTGATTCTTCCTTTATGTTTCAATTTCTCTGTTATGCGATAAACAAGCGAGTGATCAGTGAGGTTAGATTCAAGAATCGCAATAGTATTGTCGGAGTGGAACCGATAGAGGGAAGCCCAAAACCACCGGAGAGGGTCGCCGGAGAGGGTGTTAGAAGACCGTTGCTGGTTCTGCTTTATGTAACTTCTTCCTCTTTCTTTTTCTTATGCCCTTGTTCATTGATTCTTCCTTTCTGTTTTAATTTCTCTGTTCTGCGATAAACAAGCGAGTGATCAGTGAGGTTAGATTCAAGGATCGCAATAGTATTGTCGGAGTGGAAGCGATAGAGGAAAGCCCAAAACCACCAGAGAGGGTCGCCGGAGAGGGTGTTAGAAGACCGTTGCTGATTCTGCTTTATGTAACTTCTTCCTCTTTCTTTTTCCTACGCCCTTGTTCATTGATTCTTCCTTTATGTTTCAATTTCTCTGTTATGCGATAAACAAGCGAGTGATCAGTGAGGTTAGATTTAAGAATCGCAATAGTATTGTCGGAGTGGAACCGATAGAGGGAAGCCCAAAACCACCGGAGAGGGTCGCCGGAGAGGGTGTTAGAAGACCGTTGCTGATTCTGCTTTATGTAACTTCTTCCTCTTTCTTTTTCCTACGCCCTTGTTCATTGATTCTTCCTTTCTGTTTCAATTTCTCTGTTCTGCGATAAACAAGCGAGTGATCAGTGAGGTTAGATTCAAGAATCGCAATAGTATTGTCGGAGTGGAAGCGATAGAGGAAAGCCCAAAACCACCGGAGAGGGTCGCCGGAGAGGGTGTTAGAAGACCGTTGCTGATTCTGCTTTATGTAACTTCTTCCTCTTTCTTTTTCCTACGCCCTTGTTCATTGATTCTTCCTTTATGTTTCAATTTCTCTGTTCTAGGATAAACAAGCGAGTGATCAGTGAGGTTAGATTCAAGAATCGCAATAGTATTGTCGGAGTGGAAGCGATAGAGGGAAGCCTAAAACCACCGGAGAGGGTCGCCGGAGAGGGTGTTAGAAGACCGTTGTTGATTCTGCTTTATGTAACTTCTTCCTCTTTCTTTTTCCTACGCCCTTGTTCATTGATTCTTCCTTTCTGTTTCAATTTCTCTGTTCTGCGATAAACAAGCGAGTGATCAGTGAGCTTAGATTCAAGAATCGCAATAGTATTGTGGGAGTGGAACCGATAGAGGGAAGCCCAAAACCACCGGAGAGGGTTGCCGGAGAGGGTGTTAGAAGACCGTTGCTGATTCTGCTTTATGTAACTTCTTCATCTTTCTTTTTCCTACGCCCTTGTTCATTGATTCTTCCTTTCTGTTTCAATTTTTCTGTTCTGCGATAAACAAGCGAGTGATCAGTGAGGTTAGATTCAAGAATCGCAATAGTATTGTCGGAGTGGAACCGATAGAGGGAAGCCCAAAACCACCGGAGAGGATCGCCGGAGAGGGTGTTAGAAGACCGTTGCTGATTCTGCTTTATGTAACTTCTTCCTCTTTTTTTTCCTACGCCCTTGTTCATTGATTCGTCTTTACTTTTTCAATTTCTCTGTTATGCGATAAACAAGGGAGTGATCAGTGAGGTTAGATTCAAGAATCGCAATAGTATTGTGGGAGTGGAACCGATAGAGGGAAGCCCAAAACCACCGGAGAGGGTCGCCGGAGAGGGTGTTAGAAGACCGTTGTTGATTATGCTTTATGTAACTTCTTCCTCTTTCTTTTTCCTACGCCTTTGTTCATTGATTCTTCCTTTCTGTTTCAATTTCTCTATTCTGCAATAAACAAGCGAGTGATCAGTGAGGTTAGATTCAAGAATCGCAATAGTATTGTGGGAGTGGAAGCGATAGAGGGAAGCCCAAAACCACCGGAGAGGGTCGCCGGAGAGGGTGTTAGAAGACCGTTGCTGATTCTGTTTTATGTAACTTCTTCCTCTTTCTTTTTCCTACGCCCTTGTTCATTGATTATTCCTTTCTGTTTCAATTTCTCTGTTCTGCGATAAACAAGCGAGTGATCAGTGAGGTTAGATTCAAGAATCGCAATAGTATTGTCGGAGTGCAACCGATAGACGGAAGCCCAAAACCACCGGAGAGGGTGTTAGAAGACCGTTGCTGATTCTGCTTTATGTAACTTCTTCCTCTTTCTTTTTCCTACGCCCTTGTTCATTGATTCTTCCTTTCTATTTCAATTTCTCTGTTATGCGATAAACAAGCGAGTGATCAGTAAGGTTAGATTCAAGAATCGCAATAGTATTGTCGGAGTGGAAGCGATAGAGGGAAGCCCAAAACCACCGGAGACGGTCGCCGGAGAGGGTGTTAGAAGACCGTTGTTGATTCTGCTTTATGTAACTTCTTCCTCTTTCTTTTTCCTACGCCTTTGTTCATTGATTCTTCCTTTCTGTTTCAATTTCTCTGTTCTGCGATAAACAAGCGAGTGATCAGTGAGGTTAGATTCAAGAATCGCAATAGTATTGTCGGAGTGCAACCGATAGACGGAAGCCGAAAACCACCGGAGAGGGTCGCCGGAGAGGGTGTTAGAAGACCGTTGCTGGTTCTGCTTTATGTAACTTCTTCCTCTTTCTTTTTCCTACGCCCTTGTTCATTGATTATTCCTTCCTATTTCAATTTCTCTGTTATGCGATAAACAAGCGAGTGATCAGTGAGGTTATATTCAAGAATCGCAATAGTATTGTCGGAGTGAAAGCGATAGAGGGAAGCCCAAAACCACCGGAGAGGGTCGCCGGAGAGGGTGTTAGAAGACCGTTGCTGATTCTGCTTTATGTAACTTCTTCATCTTTCTTTTTCCTACGCCCTTGTTCATCGATTCTTCCTTTCTGTTTCAATTTCTCTGTTATGCGATAAACAAGCGAGCGATCAGTGTGGTTAGATTCAAGAATTGCAATAGTATTGTCGTAGTGGAACCGATAGAGGGAAGCCCAAAACCACCGGAGAGGGTGTTAGAAGACCGTTGCTGATTCTGCTTTATGTAACTTCTTCATTTTTCTTTTTCCTACGCCCTTGTTCATCGATTCTTCCTTTATGTTTCAATTTCTCTGTTCTGCGATAAACAAGCGAGTGATCAGTGAGGTTCGATTCAAGAATCGCAATAGTATTGTCGGAGTGGAAGTGATAGAGGGAAGCCCAAAACCACCAGAGAGGGTCGCCGGAGAGGGTGTTAGAAGACCGTTGCTGATTCTGCTTTATGTAACTTCTTCCTCTTTCTTTTTCCTACGCCCTTGTTCATTGATTCTTCCTTTCTGTTTCAATTTCTTTGTTCTGCGATAAACAAGCGAGTGATCAGTGAGGTTAGATTCAAGAATCGCAATAGTATTATCGGAGTGGAACCGATAGAGGGAAGCCCAAAACCACCGGAGAGGGTCACCGAAGAGGGTCACCGGATAGGGTGTTAGAAGACCGTTGCTGATTCTGCTTTATGTAGCTTCTTCCTCTTTCTTTTTCCTACGCCCTTGTTCATTGATTCTTCCTTCCTATTTCAATTTCTCTGTTATGCGATAAACAAGCGAGTGATCAGTGAGGTTAGATCCAAGAATCACAATAGTATTGTCAGAGTGGAAGCGATAGAGGGAAGCCCAAAACCACCGGAGAGGGTCGCCGGAAAGGGTTTTAGAAGACCGTTACTGGTTCTGCTTTATGTAACTTCTTCCTCTTTCTTTTTCCTACGCCCTTGTTCATTGATTCTTCCTTTCTGTTTCAATTTCTGTGTTCTGCGATAAACAAGCGAGTGATCAGTGAGGTTAGATTCAAGAATCGCAATAGTATTGTCGGAGTGGAACATATAGTGGGAAGCCCAAAACCACCGGAGAGGGTGTTAGAAGACCGTTGCTGATTCTACTCTATGTAACTTCTTCCTCTTTCTTTTTCCTACGCCCTTGTTCATTGATTCTTCCTTTCTGTTTCAATCTCTCTATTCTGCGATAAACAAGCGAGCGATCAGTGAGGTTAGATTCAAGAATCGCAATAGTATTGTCGAAGTGGAACCGATAGAGGGAAGCCCAAAACCACCGGAGAGGGTGTTAGAAGACCGTTGTTGATTCTGCTTTATGTAACTTCTTCCTCTTTCTTTTTCCTACGCCCTTGTTCATTGATTCTTCCTTTCTGTTTCAATTTCTCTATTCTGCGATAAACAAGCGAGTGATCAGTGAGGTTAGATTCAAGAATCGCAATAGTATTATCGGAGTGGATCCGATAGAGGGAAGCCCAAAACCACCGGAGAGGGTGTTAGAAGACCGTTGCTGATTCTGCTTTATGTAACTTATTCCTCTTTCTTTTTCCTACGCCCTTGTTCATTGATTCTTTCTTTCTGTTTCAATTTCTCTGTTCTGCGTTAAACAAGGGAGTGATCAGTGAGGTTAGATTTAAGAATCGCAATAGTATTGTCGGAGTGGAACCGATAGAGGGAAGCCCAAAACCACCGGAGAGGGTGTTAGAAGACCGTTGTTGATTCTGCTTTATGTAACTTCATCCTCTTTCTTTTTCCTACGCCCTTGTTCATTGATTCTTCCTTTCTGTTTCAATTTCTCTGTTCTGCGATAAACAAGCGAGCGACCAGTGAGGTTAGATTCAAGAATCGCAATAGTATTGTCGGAGTGGAACCGATAGAGGGAAGCCCAAAACCACAGGAGAGGGTCGCCGGAGAGGGTGTTAGAAGACCGTTGCTGATTCTGCTTTATGTAACTTCTTCCTCTTTCTTTTTCCTATGCCCTTGTTCACTGATTCTTTCTTTCTGTTTCAATTTCTCTGTTCTGCGATAAACAAGCGAGTGATCAGTGAGGTTAGATTCAAGAATCGCAATAGTATTGTCGGAGTGGAACCGATAGAGCGAAGCCCAAAACCACCGGAGAGGGTCGCCGGAAAGGGTGTTAGAAGACCGTTGCTGATTTTGCTTTATGTAACTTCTTCCTCTTTCTTTTTCCTACGCCCTTGTTCATTGATTCTTCCTTTCTGTTTCAATTTCTCTGTTCTGCGATAAACAAGCGAGTGATCAGTGAGGTTAGATTCAAGAATTACAATAGTATTGTCGGAGTGGAACCGATAGAGGGAAGCCCCAAACCACCGGAGAGGGTCGCCGGAGAGGGTGTTAGAAGACCGTTACTGATTCTGCTTTATGTAACTTCTTCCTCTTTCTTTTTCCTACGCCCTTGTTCATTGATTCTTCCTTACTGTTTCAATTTCTCTGTTCTGCGATAAACAAGCGAGTGATCAGTGAGGTTAGATTCAAGAATCGCAATAGTATTGTCGGAGTGGAAGCGGTAGAGGGAAGCCCAAAACCACCGGAGAGGGTGTTAGAAGACCGTTGTTGATTCTGCTTTATGTAACTTCTTCCTCTTTCTTTTTCCTACGCCCTTGTTCATTGATTCTTCCTTTCTGTTTCAATTTCTCTGTTCTGCGATAAACAAGCGAGTGATCAGTGAGGTTAGATTCAAGAATCGCAATAGTATTGTCGGAGTGGAACCGATAGAGGGAAGCCCAAAACCACCAAAGAGGGTCGCCGGAGAGGGTGTTAGAAGACCGTTGCTGATTCTGCTTTATGTAACTTCTTCCTCTTTCTTTTTCTTATGCCTTGTTCATTGATTCTTCCTTTCTGTTTCAATTTCTCAGTGGGTTTAGATTCAAGAATCGCAATATATAGTATTGTCGGAGTGGAACCGATAGAGGGAAGTCCAAAACGACCGGAGAGTGTCGCCGGAGAGGGATTCAAGAAACAAATTTCCTGCTTGAGACTTGAGACAGAATAAAATCAAAACCTCTCACCGGGAAAGGGTTCAGGTACACGTGCTTCCGCCTTAACGTGACCAACAATCAAAACACCCGTCTAACTTGCTTCTTTTTTTTTCTGCTTGATTTGATATAAATAATTTCTAATTATCTTTTTGAACTCGTTTTTGTACTCAGATGGCTATATTTAGAGATAGCTTGGAAATAATATTGCAGAAAATTGGGGGTTTTGTCTGCATAACCCGATATTTTATTGCAATCATGGTTGGTGTGACATTCTTCATCTCTGCAGTTGCACTTGATACTGTTTTTCTTAAGGACAATAACAATGTGTGGATTCAAAGGATTAAGACTCTCGAATGTGTAATAGGAACTATGTACACGATAATCATTTCAGTTTACACGCTTCATTGGCGAGAAGAGTATGAATTAAGAATAGTGCCGACTATTAGATTAGGGGATAATCATCCAATTCTCTTAGCAGTACAAAAAGAGGGTACTAAAATTCTTGCACTGGCCATATTCACCATCCTTGATGCCTATCTTAAAGATAAAAACGGCTATTGGGTAGTTGCTTTATGCTTTTCATTTTACCTTCATTTGCTACATATGATGGTCATTTTTGGGTTTAAGGAAGACTTTGATTTGGCCGCGGGTTTCCTTGCTGCTTCGTTTGGCCTTTTATACGAGATGTCTGTCTCATGGTGGCAAATATTTCCTCTCATGATTATCACTGCAGTTCTGGCAGCTTATAAAGAGCTTGTACTTCAGCGTGTTGAGGCTTTTCGCCTCGGCAAATAAAAACAGTCGTGTTTAGGGGTTGGGTAGGGTAAGGGTAGGATCTAGGGTTTAAGGTTTAGGGTAGGGTAAGGGTAGATTTAGGGTTTAAGGTTTAGGTAAGGGTATAGAGTACATAGTTCTTATTACATATTCGTTTGTTACGGTCTCTTGCTTGGTATGATCGCACAATTCGTTTGGTGTAATGCGTCAGAATTTCTAAACCGGTAATTTTGCTTTTTTAAGTTCTTGTTGTTATACGTTCCACTCTTGCCAAATTTTCGTTGTTCAACTCAAGCAGATTTTCAGAGCCTTGGCTTCTGGTCATGTACCTGAAATGCACGGAAAAGAGCAACAATAAAACGAGTTAGTAACGACAAAAAGAAATTCTTAGTCTGAACTTTCGTCCAAGACTCATAGGCAACAATTGGTCCCCGGCAACAGTGCCAAATTGATTTTCAGTGTGGTTTCACCAAGTCAATTAATAACTAAAATGCACATTATACCGCAATCATAACGGTTGTCGATTGTAGCACTTTAGGATCGAATCCACAGAGATCAATGTTACGACTATGAGAACGACTGTCTCTAGGATTTGTTGTTGTGCTCTTCCCTTGTGTGATTTTACCCTATTTGCTGTTGTGCTTGTTTTAGGATTAAACTCTCATCAATAGTAATGCGCGTAAATGCATGTAAGTGAACTGTGAGTCTCTATAAGGCTCATCATAGGCCAACCACCGCGGGTCCAGAGCCCATGAGCGCGGAAAAGACACTCCTGGCCGCGGGTCGAAGCTCTCCGGCCGCGGCAAAACCACCTTTGGCCACGGGTCAAGCTCACACACCCGCGGCCAGCCAAATTTGGCCGAAAAACAGCTCGTTCGAAGCCCGCTTCAAGCCCGACCAAAGTATCCTTGGTTCCTGTGACTGCAATCTAAACAAGCCTATTCATGTCTCAAAACAGCTCACAGTCTAGAGTGCCCCGCCTTGTTCTTCCGAAAGATTTCTTTGCGGATGTGGGTGTGACCATTGGAACGGTTAACCGCGGTTTGTTGTTTCTTCAGGACTTGGCTTGTAGAGGGAATTCGAAACAGTTCCTCATGGTGCGTAGCTTTTGCTTGCATTTCATTTTCCGCATTTTCTTGTTTCATAACAAGAAGAGAATCATTCAATAACTGCGATCTCGTTTTATCTTCTTTGAGACGCATATTAATCTGAAGAGAATCATATGCATTAATGTATTTGCACTTTGGATTAATTGGTCCTTAGATAATGTTCATAGAACTTTAATCAATCTGCATAAACATCATTTTCAGGCTGTGATTGGACTATGGGGAGCCGCAATAATCGGGAGCTGTTGCAATTTCCTTACTGTTTTGTATATCGGTGAGTATATCTTATTAGAGTTACTCACTAAAGATTGGGAATTGAGTTTATAAGAAGACTTTTTAAGTGATGCATTTTCTCTGTGAAGGGTTAGTGGGGGCCCACACAATGCCAGTTCTGTATGAGAGATATGAAGACGAAGTTGATGGTTTTGTTGAGTCTCTGCTCATGAAGTTTCATAGTCACTACAAGAAGCTTGATTCTGGTTTTCTCAGTCGAATCCCAAGTGGAAAGTTTGGGTTGAAGAATTAGCATGACTAAAATCAACTTCTTATCTTTCTTTCTTGTTATAACAATGGATTATGGTTTGCTAATGTTTTGAGTATACTCACTCATTTAGATTCGTGTATTGAATCTTTTTAATTTTGTTTCAAACAAATCTCCATCGTGTCTCCTTGTTTAGTAGTCTCAAAATAAGTAAATAGAATGACCACAGTTTAGCACATATCACACTAACTTAACAACTGATGGATACATATAAGAATATCTTCTCCTATATCTATTACATCATCTTCTTTTTTGTTAAAGAGTATCTACTATATCTTCTATACTTGACATTTAGAATATGAAATAAGAGTCGGTTTGATCTGATAAAGATAATGCCTAACAGAAATTATCAAAGATTCATTCACAAACAAGAAGTGATTTGTATCAACTTTGATATAAAAAAAAATATTATAATGTATAGGGTTTTTGTAGATTGTTTTGATTCTGTCCCATGTTTTAGAAGAGTACCTTCTAAAGGGACAACCTCCAGCTACCATTGAGAGGAATCAAAAGAGAAAATGAATATATGGCAGACTATTACCAGAAAAATGCTATGAAGAACACCAACCAGTTTTGGAATATATAGATTTGCAAGATTATAAAATATCTTAAATTTGTAACTTTAAATATACTTTTTCTATTTTTGTAAACTTTTCAATTATTATATAAAAAATAGAATAACATGTAAATCCTTACAAAATAAAAATTATTCATTTTTGTACGTTTCTTATATAGAAGATGGAAAAAATTTCACGTGAATTCTCGCTTTTGGTGACCTTAGAAATATAATTATGTCACGTTTCTTAAAACACTACTAAAAAATCTATTTACAAATCAAAAAAATTGTTTATAAATTTTGGTAAAATGTGATTTGTTTGGTGATCGATATTTGTGTTTTCATCTCAGCGCAACTTAAATATGTCATCTTCTTTTAAAAAAATAAAATAAAATATGTCATCTTCTTCTCTCCGTATCGTTGACTGCCAACAAGAAGATCAGATAACTCTCTGTATGGGATCCACCATAGTCACACAGTCTACACGTGGCAGCTTCCTGAGCTCCCGAGCCGGAATGGGTAATGTAATTAAATAAAATTACTAAAATCATAGAAAAAAAGGAAATGTAAAGAAATTGATCCACGATCAAAGTGAGGTTAGGTTCTCTCTCTCTCTCTTTCTCCTTTCTCTCCACGATTCATCTCGGATTAGCGGCCGAGGTAGGTACCGATTTAGTTAAGCTGTGTCTTTTCGTCTTTTTCTGATCGTTTTGATGGTATGCTTGTCGCATGTTCTTTTGAAAATAGTGTTTTTTTTCTTGGGTTTTAATTTGATTTGATCCGGTTGTATTTGAAGATGAAATCGATTGAAAGTGTTTGGATTGGTTGGGGAAAATTGGAGGCTTTCATTCTTTTTGATCGAGAAAGTTTTGATTTTTGATCTTATTTCTGGGGAAATTAGCTTTACTGGTTGCAGTTTATGTCTTTCTAATGGTTTGCCTCTTACGAGCCCATCTTGCATAGACTTCTGCTTGGCAATAGAATCTGCTTTTTTGTTTTTTGTCTTGTTGTTGAGTTTTTGCCACCAAGTTTTTGTAGTCTTTGATTGAACAGAAAACTGCCTTTGGCCATGTGGAAATAGAAAAAATGTCATTTCTCCCCAAAATGCCTCCATTGATTGTTTGTCTGATGTTAGGACATAATTATATTTCTAATGTCATATAGATTGCATATCCGCAAGGTTTATGTTGCAAGTTTTTTTCCCTCTTTTTCCAGAATTCCGTTGTGTGCATAATCGCTGATTTCCCATAGCAATGATAGTTGTTTTTTCTGCCAGCTAAAATCGAGCCTGGATTCACAGAACTAGGTAGCCATATCAGTTATCCGCTTTTTCAAATCAATTTGCATCTGATTGTGTAATCCTTGTTCATTGATGGTTCTACTTTCTGGATCCATTACTTTGGTTAAATGGTGTAAATATATCTATTTGCCAGTTCAGCACATCCCTAGCCAAAATCATGTGTCAATGATTTTATCCGTGTTGCTTAATAGGTCTTACTAGTCAGAACCCAGTTAGGAAGTGCTTAGAATGAAAACTTATAAAAAAAAGGCTGACAACACAACATCATTATATAACAGCAATAGGTCATGGGATATGAGAGAAAATGTATTTTGATCCGTATTAGTAATAAAGATGGGGATGATTTCAGTTATACCATGTTTTTCATTTTGGTTTACAGTTTGGCAGAAGCTTGAAGAAGAGAATCGGGAATTTTTCAAGGCTTACTATCTTAGGCTCATGGTGAAACACCAGATTATGGAATTCAACAAGCTACTTGAGCAGCAGGTTCACCACATGCAGCAGATGCATCCAAGTGGAGTTAGTTCTCATATTCAATCAAGTAAGATCTGTTTGGAGCGAGATGGATTTTCATGTTTATTTTTTCGGTCTGTTTACTGCTTGTCGTATGAATTTCTTTCTTCCCTTTAGAAGACACTGCTGATTCAGTCTTTTTTAATCTCCTGAAGACCAATCTATCCCAACAAATTGTATAATCCAAGAAACATTTGTATTATTATTCCATCCGTACAGTATTTTATATTAGTATTCCTTCTCGCTAGTCGCTATCCAGAATCCAACAATTGGGAAATAGAAAATAATAAATTCAATAAAGTAGTTTAAAATTTCTCAGTGGCCGCTTTTAGTTGTGTTTGCCATCGTGAAACTGTGCGTTTTTGGAAGACTTGAAAGTTTGAAGAAACTCTTTAGCCTTTTGCAACTCCTGCTTCTCCCTCGACTTGTCCCACTTGTGTTCACTTGCTAGAATCTCCACCACACGCTGCAACGCCCGTGCCGCTGCGTCCGTGTCCAAGAACGCGATTCTACATCTCCTCGCTATGAAATCAACCGCTGACTCGCAGTACTCGTGCCTTGCACAGTAAGCAACCTCTGCTTCCAGAAACGGATGCCCGTGTGCTAGCCGTTTCCCCAAACCCTCCTCCTGACATTAAAGAACCGAACCGAAACCAGATCATAAACCGAATATAGCCATTCCCTAAATGTTATGAAGATGGAAGAACCGAACCTGAGCTATGGTGGCGACTCGGTCAGCCATTGAACCATAGGCATGAGACAAATGCTTAGCAGCAGCTGTGTCCATTGCTCCGGGAACCACTTTACCACCATAGGTTTTTTTCATGCGCACGTATTTCTGTGCAAGAGCTGTGAAGGAAGATGGTTCCCATCCATACGAACCCATAAGCTGTAGTTTCTGTGTTACACATTCATTGGTTGGATTCAGCTTTCCCGATTTGATTGCTGCATCAACCGCATCTTCCGCCATGCTGAAATGAATTTACTGATGATGAGCAATAATAACACAACTTTGAAAACATTCTGCTTATTTTCTACAACTCCCTCACCTTCGATAAGTTGTCCATTTTCCACCTGTGATTGTAACCAGACCAGGACATTCCTCGATGACTACGTGGTCTCTGGAGATGCTCTCGGTGCTCTTTGCTGTTGGATCCATTGCCAAAGGACGGATACCACTCCAAGCCGAAAGAACATCAGTACGCCGAACCTAGTGAAATTTTATGATGGATAATATCATCAACTGAATTGTCGAATTAAATTGATTATTCATCTCTAAGCTGAATCTGGACATACCTTAATGTTAAGATAGTCACTGATTGCGTCCAGTATAAACTGAATCTCATCTTCATGAGGTTCTGGAAGCGCAGTGATTGACGTGTTAGAGTCTGTAGTGCCTGCTACTGTTCTTCCCAACCACGGTAACATAAACACAACGCGACCATCCTTGGTTTTAGGGACTATCAAGCCCATCCCTTCTGGAGAATAGTAATCAGGGAGCACGATGTGTACACCGCTACTTGGACATATCATCGGTTTTGTATCTTCATCAACCATCTTCCTAATGGAGTCACAGAACGGTCCAGCCGCATTAACAACTACTTTTGCATAGCTATCAAATTCTTGGCCTGTAGAAATGAAACATCTCATCAATAACTGCACAAATCAGGGCCGAGCAGAGGTATGTATACAAAATTCAAGAAGTTGCTAGTTATTGTACCTGTGAGATTGTTACGAACTCGGGCACCAATTATTCTCTTAGTAGCATCATCTGTAATAAGCGATACAACCTCGGCATGGTTGAGAACTGCAGCACCAGCTAATGCGGCAGTACATGCCAAACCCACATTCAGACGTGAATCATTCATTTGCCCGTCATAATACACAACAGTGCCCCTCAAACTCTTGTCTTTCCCTTTCCTTGCAAGAGTTGGGAAGAGCTCAGCAGACTCTTGTGCAGAGTAATATCTGGACAGATGCAATAAGCGTGGTCCTGCGACCAAGTCATACATCTTCAATCCCATCCAGAAGTAGATTACTTCGAACCAGTCAAAACAAGGAGTCATACAGGGCAGAGCATGGCAGAGATGTGGCGCATTCTCAATGAGCTGTTTACGCTCCTCAAGCGCATGGAATACAAGCTTCAGCTGTCCATAATCAAGATTGAAAACAGCCTTCTCCAAGTAACGAACCCCTAATCAACATCAGTGTAAACGAACACTAACAATTATAGAACTAAAAAAACAATTATACAACAATGAGAGGCAGAAAACCAAGTAACAAGCCACAAATTCTTCAATTATTCCTCTGGAAATCCAAACATTTTCGTTAACAAATTGATGATGGGAGACTTCACTGATTTTCCAGCACCTTAAATCTAATTCCGCCATCGAACAACCAAGGATCGTGAGCGCCTAATGGATGATCATATCATTCAATTCCAACTGGTAAACCAAGCAATTGTCCCATGGTTCAGAGAGCTTCTTATCCGAATTTCGAATACCCAACGCCACATACAAAATTCAAAACGTACGATTACCTCCATGAATTAGCTTAGTTGAACGCGAAGACGTCCCGGAGGAGAAATCCTCTCGCTCTACCAGACCAACACGGAGACCACGTGTAGCAGCGTCGAGGGCGACTCCAGAACCGGTGGCTCCACCGCCAATGACGAGGACATCGAGCGGATTAGAAGAGCTGGCTCCAATCAAAACAGACTCTTGAGCAGATCGAGAAGGTACGGAAGCGGTGGGATCACCAATCCTACGCCTCAATGAATCTAGAATCGGACCACCGCCTCTGTCGCTGGAGGCAACCGACGGGGCCAGGTAGACAGCGCCACCGGATGCAGCGGCAATTACGGCGGCTCCGACGGCTAAACGGCGAATGGAAGCGACTGACATGGAAGATCGTGGAGAGAGAAAGTGAGAGACTCAGACTTGGCTGAAAAGGATTGCGTTGGGAAACGAAGCGATCATGGGAAGAAGAAGAAGAAGAATCATAAGCCAAAAATGGAATGGAATTCACTGTAATGGCAATTCTTATTAAAATTACGGTTTCACCCACTCAGCTTGCCGTGCCGGTGCGGTAAGTGGAGTAGGGGTGCTTTCGTCATTTACTTCAGATTAGAGTTCCGAGTTCCAAGGAAAGTTTGAGTGGGCTTTAAGAGTATTGACTTTCTTTTATAGGCCTTTCAGTTTTTAACAGTTAAAACTGTTTTGTGAAACAATGTGTTTTAAGAAATGTTATACTACATGATTTTGCGTTAACGGTTTAATATTTAGTGGAATTGGTAGAGTAGAGTAGACTAACAATTTAGTTTTAAAACTACAGTATATATAATTTAGTGGTTCAAAAACAATTAAAATCAGCAAAAAAATTAAGTCAGATAGTTTATATGGTACTAAAAGTAAAAGAGATCAGCACCTAAGCGGCTAAGCCTAATGGCTATTTACAAACAATAAAGTCCATTGGGCTTTCTCATGAGCCTAGTTTATTAAGCCTAGGATATGATGGGAAATACCATTTCCCACGATATATCATAAATAATATTAATATGTTAAATAAATATTTGAACGTTGATGAAAAGAGCTTTTTTGTCAACAAATGATATATGATCGTATTTTTGTGGATACCTAACAGTGTAGATGATAATTATAAGTTTATTAACTATAACAAATTAATTATTAAAATATAATAAATAAGATCATAATATGTAGCCTAGTGAATAGTGATTGTGATAGTGAAGTCAATGTATTATCATACGGACTCATACCCCTATGATGTATGTAATCGGTAAAAAACATTGAATGTGTATTCAAATGTAAAGAAAGTTAAAATCATATTACAATTATATTATTCCAAAAAAACAAACTCTTATTTTTCTCTCTAAATTTTTGCGAATTAGTGGTGGTGTTTGCTACCAATAAATGTCGGTTGTGTTTTGCAATCCGAGTTCGATCATCACTTAATACCTATAAAAATATTATGGGAGAATTGTAAATTTAGAACAAAAAATGGGAACTATTGTCCTCTTAGTACTTAATCACAGACTATTGTCCTCTTAGTATTTATATTAATGATAATCCAGTTTTACCCCTTAAACTAATAAAATAAAAAAATAAAAAATTACTTTGATTTAAAAAAGGAAAACAAACATGGGTAACAAAAACAAAAAAAAAAACAAAATTATTCTATGCGACTTTAAAAAAAAAAAATTATTCTTGTCGTCCTCTCCGATATTCTCCGCCTCTCCGTCTCCTCCGCCGATTGCATCTCCGGTAAGTGAAATTTCCTCATCTTTCTCCACATGTCCGTCTCATCTGCCTTCTAGGAGATTAATTATGCTCCTAGGGTTTTAAAATCGCAGGATAAATCGATTTAGGGATTTAGTGTCGATTTCATGATTTGGGTTTAACTCTTGCTATGCCTATTTCATCTTCTTTGGTTACACGTTAAGTGTCGATTTCTTGATTTGTGAATTAGGGATTTTGATTTGTGGGTTTTGAAGAAAATCATGAATTAGAAACACTCTTTCAATTGTGTTATGTGTGTATCTCTAAACAAGTTTATTTTATGTGTGTATTGTGTTTCTTTTCCCAAGAAACCGAGGAAAAATTTGAGAAGAAAATTGACTGAGCGTATTACAAATATATAATTTTCTACAAGTTATCCATTGGAATCTTTCATTCCTTAGTTTCATAGCTGAGCGTATTTCATGTTTACTGGAAATGGTTTAGTTGAACTCTAGTGTCTTCGTGTGAGTTTATCGGGATTTATATCAATCTCAATTTTTTGGGTTTATAGCTATCGATAGCCTTTTGCTAATGATTTAGGAATAATTATTCTCTTGTTTTTTAACTTAGATTTGTTGGTTTTTTGTCTCCTTTTAATGGCACGATTCTATGTTTCTTCATTTATATCTAGATTTCTTCTCCTGTACCAACAACAACATGTAATGATCAAGCTCTTGATAGTCTTTTTGCTACATAAATGATTCGATCCTGTGAACTAAAGAAGTCTTTTTGCTTCAGAATTTTCTTAGTCATGGGTTTAGTGATCCTTTCATCCTTCTTCTAAGACTTTTTGGAAACAAGAATTGTTTTCATAGCATTTCTGTTCTTGTTTGTATACATGGGATTAGTGGTTCTTTGACTCCTTTGAATCTGACTTTTTAGTGTCAATTAACAAAGATTCAGACTGAACTATGTTTGTTTGTCTGCTGTCTACGAATTTAACAGTTGTTGTTGTTTTTTTCTTCTTTGTAGGTATGGATTTGGAGTTGCCAAAACTTCTTCTTTTGATGTCTTTGATACGCTCCACTTGATTATGTCTCTCGAGAAAGACAGCCCCGTCCAACTAGCCACCAGCTCCCCTGTTTCATGGATCACATGTGATGACAATCATCCAAACTTGTGAATTCCACCTTCTTTCGGAATTGAAAATATATACTTTGCTTGCTCTAATATGATTGGATTTACAGCTCCAGTAAGAAATGAGCAGAAACTTAGACGATCTTTAAAAAAAGAATTACCTGAAGCTCTTCATCTAGCGCTTTATAGATATGCTACTACTTCTTTGCCCTATGAGAATAGAGGTAGACAGGCGTTTGACACGGGCTAGATGAAGCAAGCATGACAAAGGTTCATGAAGGATCTGCATCAATGGTGGTGGTTTCTCGATGCGAGAAGCAAATAGCCTAGTGGTCTCTGTTTCTGGACCAACTTGAAAGTAATGAAGACTGGCTTTTCTACTACCTGCTTCAAGGGGATCTGTTATTGAACTTAAGCTTAGATGCCGCCACAAGAATAAAAACAAAATTGTAGATGACGGATTCTATATGGACAGTAGAATGCAAAACAAAAGTAGAATATATATTCTACACTTGGTAGATTTTAGTACTAGAAACCAAATTCTACAAATAGTTAAACATGCAACTAAATATTTTTTAAAATATTATTTTTCCCTAAAATAAATTACACAATATATATTACCTACCTAATATGAATTTTCAAAATTTTTAAAGTAAGTATAAATATTTATTTTACATTTTTTTATATTTATTAAAAGATATTTTAGTCTAAAAATAGCAAAAGTCAAATAAGTACTAGAAGATCTCTAAATTTACAATTCTCCCAAATATTATCGACATGTTTGCTCTGAACATTTTGGCGAACAAAAAAAGAAAGAAAGGAATTAAGTGAATTTCTTTTATTCGGATCACGGCTCAATCATTAGTGAGATCCGGTGCGGTAGAGGGAAAAAAAGCCCTTAATACACTTACTTTTTTTTTGTTATAAAACTTTGGATCTTTGTATAGTGTAAAATTTTAAAGTCCCGACCCTAAATCCAGTGCAAAAGCACCTCCAGCACTGCACTGGTTCTGATTAATAATATATACAAGAGATTCTTGGTTTTTTGTATGTCATATAAGAGATTCTTGATTTCAATAAGATTTTCAATCATTAATTAATGATCTTAGAGAATTATCCTTGTCCATGAGAATGATAGATCCATACAATAATCGCATCTTCTATCACCATTTAACATTAGTTTATAGGATAATTAGAAAATAAGAAAAAGACATTAAAAAGAGAGAGAGATGGAATTTAATAGAAGTGACAGTTTGGAAGAATTACGGGAGGATGAAGGCGATCTCAGACTTCCATGCTTGGCCTTATTTGTCTTTATTACCGTCTCCCTTTCTGCGATCCCTTGCCAATTTCTCATCCTCACTAGATTTCTTCCCCCTTTAAAAATCTCACTCGCTCTCTCAGTTTCTCCAACAATGGTCGTCATCGGAATCGGTCTCCTCTTTCATCCTCTGCGTTTTGTGTTTGCGTGAACGATATCGTTCTTCCTGGAAAGGTCTTTGAATCGACAGGTGATTACTTTGATCGCGATCGGATTCTCTGATCATTTCTTCTTAGAAATTGATGGATTCTCCCATTTCGTTAATTTTGGAAATACCCACCGACACGAAATTGTTTTTGCAGGGGTTGATTAGGTCTCATATAGATTCGGATGAAGGGAAGAGATGGTTACTGATAGTAGTTACATGGACACGAGATCAAATTTGACAAGTGTGAATCGAGGATCCAATGTGGATCTCGAGGATCGATTCCAGAGGGAGCTCGAATCTTTGCTGCAGCAACATCGTAACCGGCAAACATTTGGCCGAGAACGAGAACGAGACATCGATGTGCACAGAAGCGGAAGCGCGCCACCGACGGTGGAAGGTTTGTTGAGGGCCATGGATAATCAGTACTTGAACAACTCTGATTATAGAGATGCTGGGAATTTTAGCACTAACAATGGCGTCGAGCTTTTGTCCGATGATGAGTTACGTTGGCACCCTGCGTATCTCTCGTATTACTATTCGAATGAACACTCAAATCCGAGGTTGCCCCCTCCGTTGTTGTCTAGAGAAGATTGGAGGGTTGCTCAAAGGTTTCACAACAGTGAGTCTGTGTTTGATCCTGTTGGGGAATGGAGGAAGAAAGTGGTTGATGTCGACAACTCCTCGTCGCTCTTCTCTGTTCAGCCAGGGGTTCCAGTTGAGCAGGCGGAGAACGATTTGATGGAACTGAGGAACGTTGTAGCTCAGGGGCGCTCTCAGAAGACCGTTGTGCAGCGGCTAGATCAAGGAAGAGATGAGTTGATTGGATTATCTGGATATCCCGGGCTTGGACCGAGAAGGAAGAGTTTCGCCGATATACTTCAGGTATTGTCTATGCATTATTGGTGCTTATACTCATGCTAGTTGTGAAGTGCCTGAATAGTTCTAGATTAATTTGGAACTTTTACAGGAAGGACTTGACCGAGATACAGCCTTATGCAGCCAACTCTCTCGGCCTGCAAGTTGCAACACTTTCCGTGACATGAAAGATCCTGCTGTTTTATCGAATTTCAGTGCGGGTGGATTCGACACCCCACTAGCATTCCATGAATCATTACATTCTGCTGCCCAAAACTGTCCAAATACTATGCTTGGATCCACCATGAGTTCTCCAGTGCCAAGGAATAGAACTCCCGACTCACATCTAGTAGGACGATCCCCGGCCTCTGGCCTGCCCCCTATCGGTACCAGAGTCGGTCCTGCCGAGAAGAAGAATACCTTTGGCACTGGCACAGCCATCCAAAACTGTGAATCTTACACTGCTGCTGATGTTGCTAACACACTGTCGAGGTTGAACATGTCAGAGATGAGTCAAGTAAAAGATAACCATATGCAGTCCCAGCTTCAGGTGGAATTGGAGAATCAATCTGATGTCATGCGTTACATACCCAACGGTCATAAGAAGTCTTTGCGTCAACAAAATATTGCTACAACAGAGACAAACGATCACTTATTTTCAGCAAATTATGGTGGAGTTATGAGTGGCTATGGAACAAGCCTTGGTGCTTCTACGGTGAGTTTCCACGGCCAGGTCAACATCCCTAAACGAACCTCCTCTTCAGCGAGTCTTTACTCAACCTCTGACCACTCTAGACTAGGAAGCCTGGGCGTATCTGATGTCAATATTCGGAATGCAAATATCAATGGAACGGACTTCTCCACAGCTGGTGGTTATTTGGTAAATAACAAGTTGAATTCTTTAGCTGAGCACTATTCCTCTGAAGGTATCTCACTCTTCCTCGCGCTTTCTCTCTCTTAATCTCATACACACAAAACACAAAAACTTATTGGCTTAGATTGATCTATTTGGGTTTTTTTTTTTTTTTTTTTCAGGCTCACATTTGACTGGGGAAGGGGATAGACAAAGCTTGAACAGATTGATAAATCAAGTTGCTTCTGAGCTTCACTCTCCAGTTATGGACCCCCATTACAGCCAGTATCTGCATACGGCATCAGCTACTGGTGCACCAAGTGATCATTCTTCTCTTAGAAACAATTTTGGGACTTCAAACGGAGATACGGCTAATGAATACCTCGCGATGTTACTTGCTCAAAACAGGCAACAGCGGGGTAACCTCAGTGCTGCAAATTCTAGATTCTTTGAAAATCCTTCGTATGATCTTGGCAGCATGTATCTAGGAAACCATTTGCCTTCTCCTTCCAAGAATTCAAGAAATCTCCAGAACATGCGAATGTCACAATCTGCCTCAATGATGAAAGTTCCTTTTGGAGGATTACAGGGATCATCTCATGTCGATATTGGCAGCACTACAGAAGCATCCTTACTAGAGGGGTTCAAGAATAACAAGACAATGTCTTTGGAGCTTTCGGAAATAGTTGGTCATGTGATTGAGTTCAGGTATTTACCTTGCCTTATCTAGTATACTTCATTTAAGGATACTAGTTCACTTTTATTTTCATTTCACACCATGTGCAGCATGGATCAGTACGGAAGTCGTTTCATTCAGCAAAAACTTGAGACTGCAACGGATGAGGAAAAGAATGCAATATTCCCTGAGATACTTCCTTATGGTCGCACTTTAATGGCAGATGTCTTTGGAAATTATGTCATTCAAAAGGTATGAGCTGTAGCATTTAAATAATTTCAATGCGCATGGCTAGATGTGTCAGTTTACTCATATGTTGTTCTGGTTCTGTTTTAGTTTTTTGAGCATGGTACAAACAGACAGAGAAAAGAACTCGCTGAACAAGTTACGGGCCACGTTTTGGTTCTCTCTCTACAAATGTATGGCTGCAGGGTTATCCAAAAGGTACTCAATATAAAGACTTTGTTTTGACACTACTTCCTATTATTTAGTGGTAAGAGTTTTATACAGATAGGCTTTTGACTTTTCTGAGTGTGTCCCTAACTTGTTTCTGCGATATTGATACAGGCGTTAGAGGTGGTTGATTTGGAGCAGCAAGCTCGAATGGTGCAAGAGCTTGATGGGTCTGTCATGAAATGCGTTCATGATCAGAACGGTAATCATGTGATTCAGAAGTGTATAGAGCGTCTTCCTCAGGATTATATACAGTTCATTATTTCCTCATTTTACGGGAAAGTCTTAGCTCTTTCAACACACCCTTATGGATGCCGTGTAATCCAGGTTCGATATATACATCACACCTTATGGTTTATTGGTGATAGAATCAAATTACTTCAATTCCAGAGAGAAAAGTTATATTTTTTGGGTTTTTTTTCTTGCCCCGCCCCCCTATAACGATATTTTTTCTTGCCCCCTATTAACAATACTTATAATGTACTTATTTGGAATCACGTCAGAGGGTACTGGAGCATATTGATGACATAGAAACCCAACGAATCATTATGGAGGAAATCATGCAGTCAGTCTGCACTCTAGCTCAAGATCAGTACGGGAATTATGTTATTCAGGTAAGTTTCTGAATGCTTGATATACTTTGTTGCTGCATGAAAATGAACACCCCGATAATGATTGATCTTGCTTCCGGCTGTAGCATATCATACAACACGGCAATCCACATGAACGGTCAGAAATTATCAATAAGCTTGCTGGGCAGATTGTGAAGATGAGTCAACAGAAGTTTGCTTCAAACGTTGTTGAAAAATGCTTAACATTTGGCGGTCCAGAGGAACGTCAGGTTCTAGTGAATGAAATGCTTGGTTATACTGATGAAAACGAGCCTCTTCAGGTCTGCAACTAAAATATCTTTTCTCCCTCATGTCTTTCTGAAATGTCTCAAAAAAGTCCCACTAAAGTCGAAAACAATTTGCAGGCGATGATGAAGGATCCATTTGGGAACTACGTAGTGCAAAAGGTTTTAGAAACATGCGATGATCAAAGTCTTGCACTAATTCTTTCTCGCATCAAAGTCCACTTGAATGCCTTGAAGAGATACACATATGGGAAACACATCGTTGCCCGGGTTGAAAAACTTATCACCACCGGAGGTAAAGAATTCTTCTCTCTCTCTCTCTCTGTATAAATTCCGGTAAGACAAAGTCAGGTCATGATCATGAACATGAATCATTGTTCTTCTTTTTTTCTTTCTGCAGAGAGAAGAATCGGGCTCTCGTCATCTCTAACCGCAAATGCTACTCTTTCGCCATCTGAGTAAGTAAACCTCGAGCTTCTTAACTTATAACACAACCAGAGAAAGAGGGACAAGTTGATGAACAGAGAGCTATATGTACAGCCTAACTAAGCAAAGCACCTCATGATGGTTCATGTTATATATATTTTGCAAATAATTTGTAAATAAAATAGAGGTTTAGATTTAAGTCAGTAAATAAATGTATTTTGGATTAACACTGGCTTAAGTTAAAATCTCCTTTTGGTTGTGTAAAAGGTGAAGCCTTGCTGTTTTATTATGTAAAGCAATGTCCTATTCTACACATTACTATGTATATATCTTGCGGCTTTGCTCCTCAAGAATTGCAATATCTTGTTTTAAGCACCAAAGTGTTAAAGTGAACAATTTTACACCCACCAAAAGTAGTAAATATTAAATTAGTTCAAAAGTTTGAAAACAAGTCTACCAAATACAAAGATCCTCAAAAATGTCTTCTATCAGACTTAAAAACACAGAAACTACCGAGTATGTGATAAGCTCGTCAATTTTCATTTTTACCGGAAGACCAAACCATCAAAGTCTCTGACAGCGAGAAAATGATTTGGTTCATCCAATAACGACAATTCCAACATCTGTGCCAGAACTATGTAATGTATTAACCAACACTATCTCATACAAGTGAACTTGCTTCTTCTTTATTATAATTAAGAATGATCTTATTTCCAAATGATATCGCCCAAGAAGCGCAGAGCAGGGACACCTCTGATCTCCATATCGACCAGTGGAGCCTCCATTAATGTCAAACCAGAGAGTTCTGAATCCTCCCGAATCATATCAAGAGCACGCATTTGGTCCTGCACGTTCATTTTTCACGTTTAGACGCATTTCACCACATCAAACATAAATGGGCAAAATTCTCTTTGATTCTGTGTGGTGATCACTGACCACCCAAATGGGCAGTGATTCTTTTGTTGAGGAGTATACAAGACCAATCTTCGGTTTAAAAGAGCCCATAAGTCAATGAGAAGTTTGTGTGTGTGTGTAATATATACCTTTCTCTTAATGGAACAAAATTTGCAGTCAGAGGAGGATGGCGGTAGAATCTGATTAACAACAAGTCTTTTGACGGGGACACTTTCCTTCTTCAAGGAAGCACTTAGTCTAGAAGACTCGCTGACAGCCATTACCTTTAGGATATCAACAGACGTTAAGAGCGGTGAAATGCTAACTTTAGACTAACTTTGAATGGAAATTCTTAGACAATGCATTTTTGAAGATAGGAGGACCTCTAAAGAGATGTATGTGTGTATATATTACCGTAGGGATAGTGACAATGACGAATTCTGTTGACTCTGTGTCACGGAAAAGCTCGCGAACTTTAACCATCCTTTCTCTTAGTCGTTCCAATTTGTCGGCCTTTCACATCCACAGAAAATTTAAAAGGAATTAAACGGTGTCCTCACAAGATGAAGACTACCATATCCGCCAATATACACAAAGACTTACAGCATCAGGCTTGTTTTCTTCTCTCCCAAAGACTGATTTGATTGCTGAAGTAGCCGAGGTTATTTTCTGCCTAAGCTGAAGATGCAGAAGAGATATTTAAGAAAACAAAATCTCAGAAAGAGATAGGCACTTTGGTAAACAAACCAACATAAGAGTGTAGAAGAAATGATTTATCGACATTTCCCACCTTCAAGATTTTACCAATGGACGCGTCCAGGAAGTCAGGTAAGGAGAGTAGCCTTAGCGTATGACCCTGTAAGTAGCAACCAAATTTGTCTTAACAGTAATTTTGCTATAAAAAAAAAAGAGGGAAATTTCAATAAAGCAGCTCACCGTTGGTGCAGTATCAAACACAATTCTGGTGAACATGCTATACTCGGGTGATTCCAAAAATTGAATGACCTGTGAAAACCCTTGACGTTCAGCAAACACACAACAAAAGCAAGACGAAAGAAAGAAGCATCAGATAGAATATCAGAATTACCTTAGAAATGGCAATGGCTTCATCCAATCCAGGAGGCGGTGTGTCGAGCAATTCTCCAAGTTTAAGTTCCCCCAACTTCATCAACCAAAAAAAACGAGACAGTATCATAAGCATAACAGTGAGAGGCATTTGAGTCACACCACAGACAGAGGAATACATTATGATTGATCAACCACTAACACCATTGAAAACACACTTCAGCACCAAGAAAGTACACACGATGCTACAACATACCTGTTCTACAAGCATCCCAAGTCCCATACCATCCATAAAATCTTTCATCCCAGTTCCTCCATTCATCTGCGACGCACTACGAAACTCTTCCCTAGCCTTCTCAGGGTTTATCTGTTGCAGAGCTATAAATTAAAACTCAATTTGAGTGTAGGATCATCACCACAGAAACAAATTATGCCCCAAACATTAACTCCAGAAAGAAAAAACATAGGTTTTCCACATACTTCCAGAGCAAATAAGGGAGATTCGGGTCCTTCTACAGGCACAAGCATTCCTCCAGTCAAGTCCTAAAGAAGAAACAAAAATAATAGAGAGACACACCAATCATATCTTCTTCATCATACAAAGACACACCATTCATATATTTTCACAGAATTTTCCTCGTTTACCTGAGCAAAAGAATCGCTCAAGGAATGTGCTGGATCAGTGGATACAACAAGAGTTGGGTGTCCATTGTTGGCGAATCTCACGGCTAAAGAAGCAGCGCAACTAGTTTTGCCCACTCCTCCTTTCCCTCCGAGCATGTAATACTTTCGTTTCGTGCCGGAGACCATCTCATCGAATTCCGAAGCCGTTTCCGTTGGGCTAGCTACTGATTTCACTGAACCCACAAATCGAAATCAAAAACAAGAGAAGCTGTTCGAATACTCAATTCCAATGTTTCAATCAGGAAATGGGGAAACTTCGGATTTTTTAACCTTGGAGCGAGTTCCTCTGGCGATTCTGCTTGACGGAGAGAGAAATAATCGCCGGCGAGACAACGGAGCTGGTGGATGAGGAGAGAGTTGTTCGAAGCGAGAAAGAGATGAAATCAATTCCCGATACGAGAGCTGTTGGCGAGAATCTGGTTTTGCATAGAGGAGAAGACGGTAATAGAGAGGAAGAAAGAGTAGCCATTTTTTGCGTCTGCTTCTCTCTTCTTCTTCACTTGTGGAAAACCACTAAGACCCAGAAGCGGTGCCGAGAAACTATTTGTCGTGTTTTTGCTGCCAACACACAACAATATTTGGGTTTTTTTTTCTTGTAAGACTTCATTTTTTTTTTTTTAAGACAAAGATATGTTTTTTAACTATATACACAAACTGTGTGTCCAGAACAGAAACTGTGTCTAGACAAGAAGTGAAATCATCTGCAAGCCTCCTTCTCCTTTCCTTTGAACAGACTCACAGAGGCTTTGTTAAAGTTTGGGGGAAATCTTTCATTGCTCGTTTCAGTGAACTTGAATTTTGCTTCCCTGCTACTCCTTTGGCCTCACTCAGCCTTTTCACAAAGATTCCTTTTTCAAAGCCAATATTAGTTAAAAGATCAGAATCTGCTTCTCTTTTCTTAGCTTTGCAACTTCACTTCAATCATGGAATCCATCTTTTTTAGTTTTTATGCTTGAGAGGAGGAATGTGAATCTTGGTGAACCAACATAAGCTCACCAATCCTACAGGTTCTTGAGTCCTCTTTCTGTCACATATGATGCTGAAAATGATAGCTAGTCGTCAAGCTTCTCTCTTTTCATAATTCCTGAATAGATACTGTAAAAAGCCTTCCACATTGATTCAAATTGGTCATAACCCACTTTGCCAACACCTTCTTAGGGTGCGTATGATACAATATATAAACAGAGCATTTATCATACAAAGAAA
>PKMM01050415.1:140160-209350 GCA_002933915.1 Eutrema heterophyllum | reverse complement strand
CCTTTCCTTTGAACAGACTCACAGAGGCTTTGTTAAAGTTTGGGGGAAATCTTTCATTGCTCGTTTCAGTGAACTTGAAACTTCCCTGCTACTCCTTTGGCCTCTCTCAGCCTTTTCACAAAGATTCCTTTTTCAAAGCCAATATTAGTTAAAAGATCAGAATCTGCTTCTCTTTTCTTAGCTTTGCAACTTCACTTCAATCATGGAATCCATCTTTTTCAGTTTTTATGCTTGAGAGGAGGAATGTGAATCTTGGTGAACCAACATAAGGTTCTTGAGTCCTCTTTCTGTCACATATGATGCTGAAAATGATAGCTAGTCGTCAAGCTTCTCTCTTTCATAATTCCTGAATAGATACTGTAAAAAGCCTTCCACATTGATTCAAATTGGTCATAACCCACTTTGCCAACACCTTCTTAGGGTGCGTATGATACAATATATAAACAGAGCATTTATCATACAAAGAAACATGTAAGTTTCAAGTCTTGAGAGAATATTCAATGTCGTGGAAATCAAGAGAAAAAAAACAAAAAAAAAACACAAATCCTGGTAAAAAGAAAGTTCGTTAGAATCTTCCATCAAGATCTGTCAATAAGATTTTTAACAGATCGGAATTGGAGCTCCGTTCCACTCCTTGAGACATTCCAACAAAGGATCAATAAGTTTTCCATCAGAAATCGCCGAGAACACTTTGTCAAACTCTTCTCCCGGTGACCGAACATTCTCTCCGGTAAGCAGTTCAGTCTCCAGCTCATCGCGGACAAACCGGTACAGCGGATAAGACCGGCATTCCTTAATCCGGTTAGGTATAACCGACGATCCTTCCTCGTACTCAACCCAGACACGTTCCACTTCTTTAGGGAGAAGTGATTTAAGCTCGGACTCAAACGCTCCGATTTTCTGGAAAACCGAGGTCGCAGAGTTAGCCTCACGTTCTGGATCCGCTAAAGCATGGTCTACAAGAATGTGTCTAAGTTTCTGCATTAGCGGATAAGTGAGGCTGCAGGGATCGTCTGCGTATGAGAACACGTACTCTCGGTCAACCACTTGGAGGACATCGCGTTCAGTGAACCTCGATGGATGTAGCTCCCCGTTCACACCAACGGTTAACACCCGTTTCACCACCTGGCTCACCGCGGCTTTAACCGCTTTCTTCAGATTCTCTTCAAGATGTCTCAGATCGACGGCTTGGCACAGCGCGACTAAGTAGGTCGTGGACATGAGCTTGAGGATATCGACTGCTTCTGCAGTTTTCCGACTCGAGATCAACCCAAGGGAATTAACGTCTTGGTTATGCTGCTCGGCACTTTGGACATGGTTGGTCACGGGATTAGCCAAGAACTGGAGCTCAGAGCAATAAGAAGCCATAGCTATTTCCGCGCCTTTAAACCCGTAATCAAGACTAGGGTTTCTACCACCGGATAAATTGGAAGGCAAACCGTTGTTGTAAAAATCATTCACCAGTTCAGAAAATTGCGCGAACATGAGTTTTCCGATCGAAGCAATAGCTAGACGGGAATTATCCATGGCGACACCAATCGGTGTCCCCTGGAAATTCCCGCCGTGCAAAGCCTTGTTCCTCGACACATCGATCAAAGGGTTATCGTTAACTGAGTTGATCTCACGCTCAATCATTTTAGTCGCTGCTCTAATAACCTCAATCTGCGGTCCAAGCCATTGCGGCGATGTTCGTAGCGCATACCTGCAACTTAATAGAAAACATCTCTCAGCTAACTAATCCAAACATCAACTTCAACACAGAAAGTCGGTTTACTTGAGACGCAAGAAACATTACCGGTCTTGTTTAGGTTTTTGAAGCGGATCCATTTCGTGGAGATGTTGAGCTTCTTTAACGTAAGAGCTTCCGTCTAATATATGTTCCATAATCGCGGCGGCTTCAATCTGACCGGGATGATGCTTAAGTTTATGCGTAAGATGGTCAGTAAACTCCGGTTTCCCTTGCATAACCTCTGCGAACATCGCAGACATAACTTCAGACAAAACCGCCAAAACATTGGCCTCAAACAGAACCGTCGAGGCCAAACCCGATCCAACCGCTGTCCCGTTCACAAGCGCTAGTCCTTCCTTAGGCTGCAGCTCGAAAAAAGAGGATACTCCCGCGAGCCTAAAGGCATCGGAGGCAGTGAGAGTCTCACCGGAGGGACCCACAGCTTTTGAATTAAGTCGGCCGGTGAGGAGTCCAGCGATGTAAGAAAGCGGAACAAGGTCGCCGGAGGCGGTGATGGTGCCACGGAGAGGGAGGCACGGAGTGATTTCGTTGTTAAGAAGCTTTGTAATGGCTTCAAGAATCTCAAAGCGTATCCCGGAGTAGCCTTGGAGAAGAGTGTTGACACGGACGAGCATTGCCGCTCTTGTTGCCGGCTTAGACAACGTGTGTAATGTATCTCCGGCGCTGGCGCCGAATATTCCGGCGTTCAGGAACCTGCTCGGGTCATAAATGGCATGTCACCGTTAATTTCGTCCGTGATTAAATAATTATTAAGGACAACAAAAACATTTTCCTTCGATTTTCTTCGAACTATTGTTGAAATTACCGAATTTATTTATCTTAGATAACAAAATGGATAAGATTATGTTCGGTGTATAAAGTGCAAGGCGCGTAATTAATAAGGTCCACATATTTATTATTGCCAAACACCGAATTAACTCAGCTAATTAATGTAGCGACAAAAATATTCACCTAATAATAATTAGGTAAAGCAATTACCCAAACAAATTTTAAAAATTAGGCGAAAGAGAGATCACCAAGATCATACTTTTTACTTGTCTCACCATTTTTATACCGGAATCAATTTTTTCCTTTCTCCTACTTAATAACTTTATGGGTCCAAATTTTCCTCACTAGTTTAACAATTTTCAACGCAATTTCGATTTAACAATAAATACATAATGTAAAAAATCATACATATCAAGATTCTAAAATTAACTTATTCACTAGTCTAAAACAATATTCAACACATTTAAAACGTAACAAAAATGAGAGAAAACAAAAAGAATAGTATTATAAATGACCTAATAAAGGTAGTGAGAAAACAAATATTACCTAATAAGCTCCTTTTGAAGTGCACCGCCTTGTTTGGTTCTTCTATGGGAAGTTGCACCAAACCCTGTGGTGACTCCATAACTGTCCGTGCCACGGTTCATGCTCTCCATCACCCACTCACTACTCGCCTTCACTCCGGCACGAGCCTCCTCTGCCAGCTCCACCGTCACTCCTCCGCTAGCCACGGCAGCGACTTGACCAATCGTCAGCGTCTCTCCTCCTAACTTCACCGCCCCTTTCCTGTAATCTTCCACCATACGTTTCACCTCCTCCAAGTGGCTCCCCTTTAACGCTTCCGCCGCCGCGTTCCAGTTCAACGGATCCCCGGAGACGGCGGCGATGTGGTTGTTGTTTTGATTGCACAGCTCCATTAATGAATAACGCCGACCCAAATGGAAAAATTTGGATCTTTTGATGACCCGGATAAAGAAATCGGATCCGGTTCAAACAATGTGGTCTTGATCTCTTTCACTCGATGTGGTGATGTTATTATACAAAACTACTTACACGTTGTGCTTAGTGCTTACAAGACTATTGATTTTTTCTTTGTTCTGATTTATATGAAATTAAAAGGATTAAAAAGGAAATTTTATTTGATTGCAAATAAATTTCCTGAGAGAAAGGTGAGCGACATTGGGGGGGTTTAAATAGAGGCAAAGAGTTGGTGAGATAACCAGACGAGTTAGTTGAAATGTGTCTACAACCGTTCGATGCTAATTGCAATCTGGACGGATGTGTATTGACCACGTGGCCTCCATGTTATATGAGTCGTCTTACTTGTCGAGCTCGAGGGTCAGGTATTGCCAGAGTCCAGAGATAGGGACACGATGTTTGGTATGAGTGTGAGGAAGACCACAAATCTATTTTCCCAATTATCATATTATTTTTCTGAACCATACAAATTTATTTTTGCATGGAATGCTGCTAAAATGCTATTTAAATAAAAAAAAGAGTAATTTCATTAATAGCTCATATACCAAAATGTTATCCAGATGGTACTTTTATTGAATGTCATTTATTCCCATGTGACTATAGTAAAAATATCATATGCAAATATAAAGACGAAAGACAATCGATTCAATACAACAGTGGAATTAAGTTAGGTTATAAATGATTTTTTTTTTTTAACGCTTTTTTAGTTACTGCTGAATTTCAAATGGCGACTATAAGTGTTTAATATTTTGTTTGAAACTGGATCTGAGATTCTTTAAACTTCTAAACACATTGGAACTAAATCAAAGAAACAATTTTGATTAGTTGAGGGAGTATAGCTCTAGTACTTCTTTTAATCATATATCCATGATATTTCACAGGATCCAAAAATAGTCCCTAAGTTATCAAAAAAATTAATTATCCATATAAGTTTCTAGTCTAAATTACATATATGTATAAATTAAATCCGAGCCAATTTAAACCCCCCCCCCAAAAAAAAAACCATTTGATCATTTGTTTATTGTTGAATAACGTGACCACTACTTCCGTCGAAGTGTTTTATTTGCATGATCTTAATGTATGTGTGTTGGTTGCGAGGCTTTTAGGCTCGTCCTAATATATAAGTCTTTTAGGCTTGTAATTAGTATATGATTTTTACATCATCGACGATTCATACACGGAAATACAAAGAACGAAATACAAATATAGAAAAACTTATTGATTTTATGGGATTGGAAAGTCAAGTACGCATAATTCCATTATGGATGGCGAAAAGCTTACCAGTTACCAACACACAAGAACTGATTGCAAGGAAATAAATATTAAAGAATTTGATATTGGATAGAGTTGGTGAGATTTGGGTAAAGCCTTTTCTGTTTCTCCTCTTCACCAACCATAGTCATACCTCACCTATTAATTGTTATTCTATAAGTCATGGAAATTATGATATAATATCTATTAGTGTATTCATCTCTTAAAAACAAAAGCAAGATATATATAAACCAACCCTCTCGAAAAACATGGAAGAAGACAGTAGTCTTGTATATAATTGTAAGCTGGTTTTAATGTTGCTAAATAACTTGATTGGTTTGAGTCTATTATCATTGTTTTGATAGTTT
Source organism: Eutrema heterophyllum (assembly GCA_002933915.1). Classification (NCBI taxonomy): domain Eukaryota; kingdom Viridiplantae; phylum Streptophyta; class Magnoliopsida; order Brassicales; family Brassicaceae; genus Eutrema; species Eutrema heterophyllum. The sequence goes on along the minus strand of PKMM01050415.1, from coordinate 204,235 downwards.
GTTTGTTACTTTGTTTATCTCCATTTCCAGCAAGTAGCTAAGAAACCATATCTAGGTTTGTTCAAAATGTCAAAAGAAATATATAAGAATATCGTTTTTCAGTGAGTATAATGTTTAGGGAAAAAAAAATAGCACATTCAATCGACATTTTCATTTTAGATTCATCCACTTTTTTTTTTGAATAAAATTATATATAAGATACATAAAATAAAGATATTCATGTTCACTGTGTATGAACTTTGATAATTTCGTCAATGTATATGTCTTGAGTAGTTTATGAGGTTTTTTTTTTTGCTTAACAATGGTTTTTTGGATATTACGATCCAAATTGAGTGTATATGACAGAAAGCACACTATATACAAATTGGCATGTTTAAAATGACGATTTTCTTTTCCGTTTAGGAAGCTTACAAACCAATTCATGTACACCACATGTGATTTTGTTTTCTTCTTGATATTATTTTGGTATTATAACTATTGTACGTCTTTTTTTTAAATTTATTCAACCAAAAAACTGTTTTTACATCAAGTGTTACATGCTTTTGAAATTTAGAAAGAAAAGATTTGACTAAATGGTTGAGGCAAACCATTATTGGAAACCTTCGTCGTATTGTACGTTGTTTATAGCACAAAAAAAAAAAATTATATTGTACATCGTTCTAAAATAAATAACTTATCAAGTATCGTTAGCTCAACTAAAAAAGTATCAAGGGCAAAGCCTACAGGTCACAAGATCGAATGACGCTTAGAACGGGACAATATAAAATGATATGGTTCCAGGTCTAGAGCCTAGAAAATGTACAGATCTTTGCCTAAAACCTCTTAATAATTAAAAAAAAATAACTTACGTCTTAAAGACTTACCACATATATAGTCAGTACGTCGTTTTAAAATAAATAACTTACGTCTTAATTAAAGACTTCCCACATATATAGTCAATGACTACTTTTAAATCTTTTTTTTTTTTTTTTTTTGGTCAAAGACTACTTCTAAATCTGAAATACATTAATTTGAGGGGAAAATTGTTCGGGATGACGATTTGATGAGTTCAAATAGAGAGGATGAAAGATGAGCAGATAGGTGACGTCTGTCCAATCTCTGCAGCCACTTGGCAAAAAATGTGGATTTCCATTTTAACCTTACATGTGTTAGGTAAACGTAAACTAATGATGAGCAAAGTTGTCTTCTTTTTCCTTTCTGTCGCTTATTCTATACTATATGTCTATCTTACTACTATATATGTCTTTATTTATTTCTGCATGAAAGTTAATTATATTGCGTTCATATAACATTTGCTCAGAGTTCATTGTTCCTTTCTATGCAAAATAAAACTTAATTAATTGTAGAAACCAAACATGTAAGAAATTGGTGTAATTCGGAACCAATTTCCTTTACTATAGTTTTTTTTTTTTGGTCAACTACCTATCATTCCTTTACTATAGTTTACCCATATAAATCTTTAGATCCTCTATATTATCTTGCACTGTTTCAAAGTTAAGAGTTTATTTATCTATTTGCCGAACATACTGTTCTACTGTAATTTGTATTTCTTCTTTCACCGGACCAGTTCCATGCAGAATTTTTCGTTTTTGATATTTTTAAAAAGAATTGACTAGGAAACAGTTTAATATGCAAATAGATTAGCTCATATATAGTGTCTGTAACAACCATTCAATCCCACTCTCTTTCTCTGTCCCAAGATTCAAGTGCTTTACGTGATTTGTTTTTTAAATTTTGATCGCTTGGGTAATTATTAGATAGAATCCGAACAAATCAAATCTTAAAATCTTCTTACTAGTTTGTAAATAATGTATTTGTCTACGGATAAAAAAAATATAAAAAGCATTATTTTTTTTAAAAATCAAATATTTGGCTGCAGAAATTGGACCGACGTCACCTATCTATGCTCATCTTTAGAGATTGCAAAAGAATAATTTAGTCGTTAGGGTTTTTACTTTTTATCTACTCGAAAACTCTTGTTCAAGCGTGGCTCGAGTCGCACTTCTGGACCAAATAACTCTATAACCCCAGATTCCAATCGACACGACTTGATCCATTAAATAAGAAGGCGTGGTAGCGAGTAAGAAGAGAGAAGAAGATGAGCACTCAAGGGCTTTGAAGGTTCTTGAGATCTTCTTCTTTAGCGTACCAAGCTGGTATGATCTTGGGAAGGTGACGGTATAGATCTTTGTAAGAGTTTCTTATAGTTCCTTCCGCGACTCCAGTTGCCACCGATATATCTACAAGGTTCAATATCAAAGATTGTTTCAAGTGAAAATCTGATGTTAGATTGTTTCACTTCACAAAATGTGAATGCAACAGACCTCGAAGAAGCTTCTTCTCATCAGAGAGCTGTGTTATAATGTATATAACCGCTGCTGCAATCGATATGGGACTCCTCCTGCAAAGGGTTAAAAGTGAATGGCCATAAACCAAAGAATCCAGAAAACAGAAACGATAAGACAATAATGGTTAACAATGTCACCTTATATCGAACTCCTCTGACTTCTGCACAGATTCTTGAGCCGCTTTTACGGTTTGGTTGGTCATACCAAGATTGGAGCAAAAACGTCTCTGGAGATTTACGAATCAAGTTAATGAAAATTGCGGATAAAGAACCTTAAAGCACTGATTTAAGAAGAACTCGCCATAAAATCTCCGGCATGGATTGTCCCCATTTCAACGGATTGTCCGGTTTCAAGCCCCAACTGTTTGACTATATATTCTTTGGCGCGACCGATCTCCTTCTTAGTAGCTCCATTGGCAACAGAACATATTTCTACACAATATTGAGGAATGGTAATGGTATATGATTAAAGAGCAAATGTAGAAAGATTCTAAAACTGTTTGGTACCCTTGACGGTTCGTGGCTTGTCCTCTTGCCGGCAAGCAATGTATAAACAAGCAGCCAAAAGAGCATCCTGATTTCTTCCTCTGCTTGACTTCTGATCTTCTACCCTTTTATATATCTCGTTGGCTCGGTCCTTCAATCAAAGAGCAACAAATGAATGATTGCCAAATAAACACACACACACACACACAAATATGTAAGGAAAGAACATTACAGAAAGTGTCAAGCTAGATTCCACGAAAAAACCATTAACAACTTAACAAAACTGAGAACATTTCTCAAGCAGAAGCCATAAGGTTGGTAAGAGAAGAGAATACCTTGATGGTCGCGACAAGGCCCAACCTGTAGAAACACAAGGTTCATCAAATTTGTTAATTGCCTTTGTCAAGCAAGGACCGTGAAAACATATCCACAAGGCATTGAACCGAATCGATTATCGTATTATGCCAAGTACTGAGAGGCATTGCACAGACATTTTATGAGGAAAATCAAGTTTTTTTTTTCCATTTCCCCAAATAGGGAAAAAGGTGCAGCTTTTATACTCATGAGTGACATACACTTGCTTATAAGTAGCATCTACATGGAGCTTCTAGAAACTAAAGTTCTCAAATTTTCTGACTACAAAATGACTGAATCGCGAGGCGATCTGTTTTTTGAAATTGAACTTGAGCTAACATAGATTCGCAAAACCTACCTATCAGCCATGGTGGCGATTGTCTTAAACGCGACAATGAGCCCACGATCGGGGTTAGATCCACGATTCTGCCATCGACCAAGGGAAGATGAGAGGAAATCTCCAGAGGATCCGTTAGGTTTCGAAATTACGGTGGTGAGACCACCGTCGGCAAGAAGAGGATTCGTCGGTCCACCGACACGAACGGGATCATTATCGCCGGACTCGTTCGCGAAGGTACGCCACTCGGAGGTTTCATCGATAGAGTGAGATTCGAGCACAAGCCCACACTCGGAACAAACTGTATCTCCGGCGGAATGGTCGAACACAACCTCCGTCTGCCTCTTACAGTCCGAACAAAATGCGTCACTCATTGCTTCTCTCTTCTCTTTTTCAATTAATTGGACTCCGATTGCGACTGTAATTACGAAGAATAACCACTTTCCTTCTTCCTCGTCGCGCCTTTGAGCTTTCTTCTTCAACAATTCCTGTGCTTTCCAAATGTCAGAAATGCGATGTGATCCAACGGCTGATGATGATTTTATGAGTTTGGTCGGACACAAAATGGATAATAAGATAATAGGCTTTGAAACAAACCTGGCCCAACACTTTGAAGCCCTAAATTGTTTTTTGGTCCCCCACTCTCAAATTCTTATGTTTTTTCTTTTTCTTTTTTGAATAATTCTTAAAAAAAAAAAATATATATATATATATATATATTTTTTTTTTTTTCTAATGTTTACAATCCATGCACCATCACACCCATGAGTCATGAGTTAACACACATGGGTGATTAGACATAGCATACACAAAATAGTGCATAACACATGACATAAAACATATTACATAACATAGCTAAACATAGTCATGAACATAACCATTGCCCATTGGAGATTGACATATGACACATCACACATGTATATAATACGTGCCAGTACATGTACATAACAATTAACACACATACCTTTCTCATAAAAAATAAAAACAATTTAACACACATAAGACTCAACACATTAATAACATACATAAAAATTAATAATTTGAATCGGATATGTGAGTAATTAAGATCGGATAATCCGAATTGAAATGCACGGAACTAGTCTCTCCATGGCATGCCGTCATGATAATAATTGACTTTTATGAACTGTCTTAAACTAAGCTAAGAATTCATGAGTTTTGTTTTCTTATGAACATCAAAATCAAAACTGCGATATAAAAGTTATAGTTATGTCATAAATTAAAAATCATATTTATCTCATTTATTTATCCAGCAAACTCAAATTGACATATGAACTAACACATGTAAGCAAATGATTAGGACAAGTATTTTATGTCTTAAACATAGTATTAATAAACTATTTTGATTTTGGTCGATACCTATTGTGGATCTCTCTCCTCTAGCCAGGATCTCTTCTTTGGTACGTAGACTTCTAATTTATACATATGTATTATTATAATTTATTAGATGAGAAAAGGTTGTATAGTTCTTCTCACCACATGCTCTAACAATATTTGCGATCTTTCAAATAACATGAACAAGAACAAAATTTTAGTTAGAAGAAAATTTCTAATGTACTGTGACTTGCTCATGAATCGTTCGTCTAAAAGTGGATATGGCTTAACTTCACAAATCCCAATAAAGCAAAATCCCGGTCTTCAATGACCCTCTTTGCGTACTTATACTGCAGTTTATCGAATCATACTTTTTAAATATAAAATCATATGATTTGTTTCAACATAACGCTAAAAATCATACGAGGGCAATCAAAAATATACACGCCAATTGTGTCAAACTTTAGTAAAATATTGGCATCACCACCATCTTTATTTCTCATTCCGTTCTATACACATAGGATTGTATATGACAGTTATATATATTTTTTTTTTTGCTAGAACAGTTATATATATATATATACACCCTTTTTAATCAAACCCTCTTGCTATTCTTTATTATCAGTGAATTTTATATCTTAGACCTTTAAATCACTTCGAACTTGGTCCAAAGTGGATCGCAATACTTTAATTTGACGTTAGCAATGTCTACATATAACTTTAACTACACATGAATTTAGATTACAAATACTAGATAAAATATATTTTCAACCTGTTGTATATTTTATTTAGCAAAAGAAAAAAGAGAATTTCGTCCACCAACTTTTGTTTGTTCCTAAAACTTTTATTCGCCCACCAACTTGTTTTGGTTTTGGATAAACTCCTTGGATCTGGTTATTAGTGGGAATTATAATCCTTATATAAAATCCTTGGGATTATATTTTTCCATTGAACGAGTTATATCGAATATTAGTGCAACAGAAGGCAACTTAAGTAGCAAGCTACAAATATATGATTTTCTGTATTTTGGTACTTATTGGAATATGACATTTTGTATGTGTGTTGACCGTTAAGAACGCCTCCATTGGCTATTTGATAATATCTTTCTTTGACATTAGTTCTCCATTTTTTTTCATAATATAATAATGTCCAATAATTTGAAATTCTTTATTCTTAATCAGTCATCCCTATGAGTAGATTGGTCTCATCAAATTTATTTATTAATCCATAAAAAAAAACTTGTCTATTCAGATGGCATTATGATATGACAACTTCTTTTTTGGACTTTTTTGAGTTGAAGTTTGAACCATAAACTAGTTCCGGGTCATGCAGTCTTTTACCCAAAAACAAATAAAAAAACACTATTTATTTTCGGTTCAACCCACAAAATTGTTAGTCTACAATTAAAGATCACAATTAGCTGGAACTCAGATCATAACATTGCAGCATGCCAGATAGAATACATTATTAATTTGTGAGTCAGATAAATGAGCAGAAGATTAACTTTTTAAATATTTTTAGTTGTTGATTAAGACATAAATTCCATATGAGGAAGGTTAATATGTCATTGATGGGATGATTTCAACAAAAGACGAGTATATATTAATACTATTTAGGTATTTTACCAAACATGATTTAAGGAAAATGAATCTTGTGATGCAAGCAACATATAAGGGCAACTCAAAGATGAATGATGGGTTTGGCCAAAGTCCCTTTCTCGTTCTCCCACACGTCTCCCCATTCCTCTTTCTCTATTTCGACGAAGAGAGAAGACACCTCAAGACTTGGTATGTTTCTCTCTCTCTCTCATATACAATACCAACGAACGTCTCTCTCTCTCTTTTTCCAAAGAATAGTATGCTAACGTCTCTGTCTTAAAATATATATACTCTGTTTTCAAAGGAAAACCTTACGACAATACTCAGAAAACGTGTCTCTCTCTCTCTCCCTCCTCTACTTGACCTCTCTCCTCTACTTTTTTCTCCCTCTGTACGTATCCAAGGAGCTAGAGATAGATAGTAATTCCGTTTACAGAGAAAAAGTTAGTTATACCCAGAAATTATCAGCTCATATATTCCTCTGCATACGTCTCTATCTCTCCTCTATATGTTGTTTTTCATCTACAGTACTTGATCAGCTAGTAAATGGTGAGGCAGAATCAGAAAAAAAAATAGAACAGATCAAAGAAGACGAATCTATGAAGTTGTGTCCTTATGTCTTCGGGTTGAATAAATCTTCTGGGAATAGCGCAAAGAGATCGAAGCCTAAGATTATCTATCTTCTTCTCTTCTCTCTTATCTCAAGTTGCTTCGTCTTTGCTCCTCACCTCTTTTATTTCCCTTACCCCTCTGCTCTGTGTCTCATCGGTACGATTTTTTCTATCTTGTACTACAAGTAAATCACTTCTATCTTTTTTGTTGTTGTCATCCTAAACTACTTTCACTAATTATATGTTTTTGCAGATTCTTCAATCAAAGAGATTGAAGACCGGGTTTCCCAGAACAATACAGAACCTCCCAAACCGTCGAAAAATGGTTAGTACTTAATCCTCTGTTTCTTACTTTTCTTGAAACATCAAGCAAGGGGATTCTCAGTGTTTCTCTTGTGGTGATTATGCAGAAGAGAGCATATTATGTGACAGAGCCGGTTATCGTTCAGACATCTGTTTCATGAAAGGCGATATCAGAACACACTCTCCTTCTTCCTCCATCTTCCTCTTCACCTCGAATTATCTCACCAATCATGTCTTGCAAGAACAAATCAAACCATATACCAGAAAATGGGAAACTAGCATAATGGAAACCATCCGGGAGCTGAAACTTGTGACTAAAGATGTGATGCTTTTCGGCGATAAGCATAGCTGCCAAGTGATCCATGAAGTACCCGCCGTGTTATTCTCTACCGGAGGATATACCGGAAACCTCTATCATGAGTTCAACGACGGGCTTATTCCTTTGTATATTACATCTAAACGTTTCAACAAAAAGGTTGTCTTTGTGATTGCGGAGTATCACAAGTGGTGGGAGACGAAGTACGGAGATGTTCTCTCTCAGCTCTCTGATTATCCTCTTATTGATTTCACCAAAGACAAGAGAACTCACTGCTTCAAGGAAGCCATTGTTGGTCTTAGAATCCATGGTGAGTTAACTGTGGATCCTTCTCTGATGCAAGATGATACAACAACCCTCAATGAGTTCAGGAATCTACTTGATCGAGCTTATAGACCCCGAATCAACAGATTGGAAAGCGCAGAGGAGCATCGGTTCCACTCAAAAGCAGCAAAGAGAAGAATGGCTAAGAGACCAAAACTAGCATTGTTTTCAAGAACCGGGTCTCGAGCGATAACAAACGAGGATCTGATGGTGAAATTGGCTCAGAGGATCGGGTTTCAAGTCGAGGTTTTGAGACCTGACAGAACAACGGAACTGGCAAAAATTTACAGAGTGCTTAACTCAAGCAACGTCATGGTTGGGGCACATGGAGCAGCCATGACCCATTTTCTGTTCATGAAACCTGAAACTGTCTTTATTCAAATCATTCCATTGGGGACAGATTGGGCTGCAGAGACATATTATGGAGAACCGGCAAAGAAGCTCGGTCTAGACTACATTGGTTATAAGATTCTTCCAAGAGAGAGCTCATTGTCTGACAAATATGATAAAAATGATCCAGTTCTAAGAGACCCAAGCAGCATCACTCAGAAAGGATGGCAATTCACAAAGGGGATATACCTAACCAACCAGCAAGTGAGGTTAGATCTTCCGAGATTCAAGAAGATTTTGATTGATGCATATGCAAAATCGATTAGCTGACCTGTAATGGGTTTTACAAGTTGTTGTTGTAACTGTATAGTCTGCACAAACTACAGAAATACAAAGTTTTTTGTAAAGATTTAAAAAGAAACCGTGACATAAATGAATTCAATGTTTCAGAGACACGAAGCAACAAAACTGTTAGAATGGCTTAAACAAAACAGTCAGAGCCATCTAAAGTTGAGTTTCTTATTTACTCTGAAGAAAAAAAATAGTCCATCCTATTGAATGGAAATTGAAGTGAGAGATGCTGAAAGGAAGACTTCAGTGAGAAACTTTGCTTCGAGCCAAAGCAAGAGAACGTGTTATTCTTCAATAGTCTCTAGGCCCATTTCTTCTCTATCTTTGATGATGAACGCATAGGTGGAGGTGTCTTTGCATTTCTTTCACCATTTACACCTATAAGGGCAAGAGAGCTTAGATATTGATTTTGTTCTGATGAAAAAGCGTAAAGAGACTCCTGAACTTATGGTAAGATCTTTCTAACCATTGTCAATTGGATTTCCTCCTATTGATGATCTACGCGATCTTTCTGGTCCTGATGGCATCACACCTGTGAGTGATTGCCTTCGCAGTGTCTTAGCGTTGCTTGTGTGTAGTGACTTTATACCACTGAAATTATTTGAGACTCCAAGCGGTGACCGTGGATCTACAGGAATGTTCTCTTTTCTGTGGTAACAAAAAGGTTTTCAATAAACCGGAAAATGCATAATGTCATCACGCAGATTGGAAATAAACATAAAGTCTTTGTCATACCTCTTCTCTGAACCATTGATCAGCTTTCCGATTGTCCTCAGGGACTTCCGTATATGTGAACCTTTTCCATTTGTCCTAGAATCCACAGAAATGATCTGTATCTCATTTCTGGAAGCTCCTTTATCAGGTGTTTGCAATAGCTGGAGCTGAGGAATGCTTGTTCTGCCATCTACTTTAACTGCTCTGTTTTGATTTGAGCTTGGAGGACTCCGTGGATTCTTGAGCGGGTGCACTTCCATGGTGGGATCTCCTTTACACTGTCCTTCGTTTTTACAGGACTTTGGACCCTCCAAACTCAATCTTTGTGCACGGCGAGAGGCCAGAGGTGATTTAATACCTTTTCTGTCTTCAAGGTTTGCCTTTGTGTTGCTACAGTTTTCGATGCTTAATCTTCTGAGACGTGGAGGAGTTCTCTCTGTTGTTTCTATCGGCCTGCTGAATGGAGATTTTATCTCCCTTGCACCACTGTAGGAAACATTATTCCATTCTTCCGTACCCAAAGCCTTCTTCAGGTTTTCAATCTGAAAGAATCAAAATGTTTGCTGACTACAAAATCTAATATCAACTGTAAACGAATTTCGTTTCTAAACCAGGATCAATCTCTACAAACCTGTTCCTTCAGAAGCATGACCTCTCTAGTCTCTTTATGTGCACGAGCAGCTCCAAGTTCGACTGTTGATACTCTTTGTGCGAATTTTAAAGTACTGATTGTTTCCCCGAAGGAGTCTTCCTCTGGACTCAAATGTGCAAACATCAATGTTTTGGCCTGCCCTCCTGAAATAAGACATGACAGAAAGGCATTAAATATCTTTTGTTCACAATATAGAAAAGTAAGGAATTTTGGCTAGCAAATACCTAGTGAGTCTTGAAGTAAGAGAGTCAGCTTGCTGTTTCGGTATGGGATGTGAGAATTCTTCTGAGCCAATGCAAAAATCACATCTCCGAGACAAGAGAGAGATTTGTTGATATACTGTGCTTCCTTGAGTCTGTCTCCTGTAACCTCTGATTTATCTACTCTCTCGCTCCCTGCAAGATCCACCAGATGCAAGCAACTCCGGAGTGTACCACCAGATGTATCTTTCCCACGTACGTGCACCATAACAATACTACAAAAAGACAACAAATTTAGAATGCATAGCAGTAATTCTATAAGCGTGTAGTTTTGAGTTATGTAAGAGAACCTGTGAGACCGACTACTTCGATTGTTCATGGATGTGGAACTAACAGCACGGTTCACCTCACCAGCCTCCATCAGCTGAATGACATCCATGGTAGAATTTACAGAATGCATTGTAGCATCTGGAAGACTCAAGCCATCATCCTCGTTTGAGCAAGTACGGATATCTAATGTGCATATAGTCAAGAAGAACACTAGGCGATCTATGTGAAACAGATAAACCAGAAAATTTAAATTAAAGTTTCATCAGTCATGAAGGATATTTGGTGCAGGATGAATTTTCTGCAAGAAGGTCTCTGACTTGTTCATTGTAGATTTCAACCATTTGGACGTATATCTCATACGTCATCATGTCCCTTCTTTTATCACATATCAGAAAGAGATCGCTGAGAGCTAGATAGTTAATTCCCATTTCATTAGCTGATCTGCCTGGAGGACCAGTCTGCATAAGGAAATATGATAAGTTAAATAAATATAGAAGGCAAGGAGATATGATAACTTACTAGTTTTTAGAACATTCTCACCATTGTATATGTTTTCCCTGATCCTGTTTGTCCATAAGCGAAAATGCAGACGTTGTAACCATCCATCACTGATCTGATTAATGGTTGTGTTTCTCTGAATACATCATCTGTACACATGTAGACACAAGTTTCAAAGATTATTCTACTAAACCAAATAAGTGTAACAAGCTTACATCCTTTGATTAGTTGCAAATTTACCTTGCGTTGCTGTTGGACCAAATACTTGATTAAACTGAAACGTTTTTCTTGCATCTTTTTGAGGCTTTGATGGATCCACAACAAACAAAGATCCATCTTTTCCTATGTAATCTATTACTCCTTTCATTTCACTGTTGTATATCGGTCTAACTCTGCAGTAAACTCTAATATTTCCTGCAGTATTTTAGACATGAATTATGACATCTACGAAAAGAGCAAAACTTGTGTTAACTGTTTTTTACCTTTAAGATCTTGCACCATGTTATATAACTTTCGGTTCTCTTCCACCACTTTGTAATATCCTTGAGCTGCTGATGACATCTCTTGCATCTGATTCCCTGTGCATAAGAAGCATATGACATAGGAAATTGCATTTGAAACCAGAAAATGAGACTGTAATCAGAGATGAAAAACTGACAGTTTTCTCCACAGGGGATAAAAAAAAGGAGACTTCAGAAAACAAACTAACCTAGTTCCATCAGATCTCTTTGCAAATGAACCTGAAATTCCTTAAAATCCTGCTTCGTTTTTATAAACAAAGTCTTGAGAACCTGAACAAAGAGAAGCATACCTGGATTAGAACACAGATTACAGACGAATAAGAAATGAAAGTTAAGAGATTTTGCCAAAAGGTCTTGACAGAAGGAGAGGCATGCCGTAAGTATCTTGTCCAAACGAGTTATAGAACTTCATTAAGACAGATTAAACCCAAACGTACCGCAAGCTCCTTTTCTTGTGTTTTCAGTAAACGCTTACGGTTGCATTTTGTCTTGTGTAGCAGACTTCTGCTGGACTGAGAAAAATATATCCAACAATTTGTTAGAGTAAACTTATATATGAAACACTTTTTAACAGTCATTGAGTAAAGAGAGGTGTCTAAGAAAGAGCAGTGGAAAACAGGAAGAGATAAAAGCAATCACTTGTGAATGCATAACCAGAGCATTCATCAAAACTTGGAAAGAAAAAGACATGGAAATGGCTGATGAACAGAAGATATTAATATTGTTCTTGTTCAGGTCATCAGGTGCCAACATAAAAATTCAGTTCCGTTCCGTTTTGAAAGAGGCTCGTGTTACAGGCATAAAAGAGAAAAAACAAGAAAAACATACCTGCTCTTCTTCATGTACAGGTAACTCCTCCAGAGGCATAGTTTTAAAGTCTGATGGTTTTGGGGTGCCTTCGTCAAGGAAATTCTTGAAGACTGATTGAAGCTGTTCACAAATACAGGGCACATAATTCAACAGTGTCAGACTAATCTATCAAAGCAGTATTGAAATATAGTACTTGCCTACTCATCAAAAGGCACATCGATTTTCTATGTTCTAAACTTGTATCCAACGCAACGCAATAGCTATCGATTTTAATGAGGAAAGCAATAAATTGGCCACTGGGATAGTGAATACAGGGAGCTCCATTTACAGTATTTAGCAAGTTATCAAATTCCATTCACCATTGCTACACAATTCAAATTATCAACCTGAACACTCACCTCTGGGAATCTTGAGATGATTTTCTGGAAATTTACTCTAGAATTCTGCAATTCAAAGAATTCAAGCAAGTATTGGACCAAGTTGATCTGACTGTTGCAGTATAAATAGTTGAACAAATGCATAGAAAATGAGGCAGAACATTTCATTCAACTTACCTGGCTGCCATTCTCAAGTGAAATAAGATTCTCATCAATATTTTCCTTGGAGTTGAAAATGTGATCGGCAAACAGCTTGGATATCACTGAAAATATCCAATCCGTGTAAGAGAGTAGTAACTAGAATGTTATAATAAAACAAAACAAAAAAATAGAGTGTTATATAGTTCTATCATGATGTGACTGAAATGGAGATTGAATAGCTTTTATGTTCATTGCCAGATTACTGAACATGTTACAGGCTCGACCTGACTATACATAAGAAACAAACGAAGGGTCGATAAGAGATCAGACCTTTGAGTTGATCAGATTCACCATCTGTGCAATCGTTACTGTCACGTACTGAGGACATGTCCAAATGCCTAGACGTTTTAGAAGCACTAAGTGGATGAATCTTAGTTGCAGAGAGCTGAAACGTTGGCGTTTTGATGTGCTTGTAGAACCCATTACCACTGCTCGTCATCTTGCACTCATGGTATGCCTTAAGTCCTAAAATGCAGTCCACAACTTTGCTCACTGATCCGGACTCTAGATTATCCTGTGACATTACACAGTTATTCAAAATACTAAACAAAATGTAATAGCTTATAACATATTCAAACCGTTAAACATAAGAAAGATTCTCAAGTGCGTTTGTTACCTTTTCGAGATCAGAAGCTTCAAATCCTGGAAGCCTCAATTGTTCCAAAGCCACAAGGAAATTCCGGACATTCTCGAAATATTGATAAGCTTGAGGAAGTTGATACTCTCGGTTAAATGACTGCAGATGCGAGTAGTTCTCCACAACCTTAGGTTAAGAAATAAAACCCAAATCAAAGTCTGATGATTTATAACTCCAACTTTCCAGGTTCAAAGGGTTATTCGGAATATCTAAAAGCTGACTCCGGGCAGGAATCTGATGAATTCGAACAATCAATTGAATCGAACAAAGGGATACCTTGGAAACTGCTCCAGGACGGATCTTGTTGATTGCATTGCACAGTATCATACCATTTCTCAAGCAAGAAATAAACTCCTTCTCCGATGGCTGACTCGGAATACCGAGTTGACCCACTACAGATTGGAGCCATTGCACGGCCTGAAATCGCCTAACAGCTGCAACCAAAAACAAATCAGAAACCGATCTTTTTCGGGATCAAAGAGAGAAATTGGTTTACGAACCGGCTTCTTCGGCTCTTCTTGAGGCCAAATTAAACTCATGCAACCCAGTTCTCACGCTTGTCATTAGAATCTTATCTTCCTGGGAAAAAGATTTGATATCACCGATCAAAATCAATGCATGAAAAAAGAACATCCAAGGAAACAAATCGAAGAAATCAGGGTTACCAATTATGAACTCTGTTTCTTTCCTTCTGGGCACAGATCAAACCCTAGAAAACTGAAGAAAGGGATTGAAAGTGAAATTGCAGATCAAACGAAAGTCGTCTCCTTCTGCTTTCTTTCAGTCGTTTTCTTTGTGCTTCTGTATCGGATATTTAGGGTCGGATCTAAACCTCAGCGAAAAAATTGTAACGTTAACTCTTTTACTGTGTTTGAATTCAAATATCTGCTCAAGTAATCATATCCGTCCGATTCGCTTATGTGTCAACGGCCTCTAATTTCTCGAAGATGGTAAAAGCAGTTTAACAATTCTTTAATCGAATTGAGGGCATTCAGATTTGTTAGTTATGACCATTTTTGGGAAATAAATATCATTTCCAATTAATCACGATTTTCATTACACATCCAAAAATTCCTCTATTTGTAGAATTTTCACAAAAAAAGACAAAAAGTAGTAAATGTGTGTTTTTTCTTTGCCTATCATTTGTAGAAATGTTGGGGTCATTAAAGATATGTTTTCCAAAAAATGTAACGTTTTCTGCTTTTGATTTTCGTAACTATATTGTGTTTGTCTTCGTCTTTTTCTACTGAGATCTTTTAAAACAAGATAAAATAGTAGCGATCATCTACACTATCTAAAGATATAATAATTTTAATGATAGTTGTAAATCTAGGATAGAAATAGTTTCTTGCATATTTATAAGAGTAAGAACTGCGGTTAATGATACTAACAATGATTGATTTAACTGATTGAGACAACTTTTTTCATCTAACTAATTCAAAATAGACAATCGAGTATTCAACCCCTAACCATACTTGAATGATACTTTGTTTCACCTCAGTTGCCTAAACTTTTTGATTGGGCACTCAATTTTATGGCTAAATTAACTGAAAAAATATATTTTAAAATAAGGAGGATGTATGAGACTATTTTAAAATAGAAGTGTATTCGGTTAATAGCTAAATATTAGTAGTACGACTTTGGGAAAAAATAGTAATAGTTGTATGACTAACTTATCATGTAAATTTTTAATATATTTTATTAAATAAAATAAAATAAAAAATAAATACATACAGTATGATTAAATAAATAGTAGATATTTTTATATACAATACTAGACATTTTTTTTAATCATTTAAAAAAAGAGAAATGAGTCGATAAAAAGGTAAAACTTATAGATTCGTGATGCATCAGAGAAAGAAACCTTGCCTCATCGTCAAAGCAAAAGAAAACTCGGTTTAACAAAGTTTTGCTCATATGGAAAGCCACGTCTACAGAAGCAACGACGAGAAAGGTAAAACAAAAGTCGGAATTCAACAAAGAAAAAAAAAAAACCAAAAGCTCATATGGCAACGAAAGAAAAGTGAGTTTGAAGCTCAAGCGACGAGGAATGGTAGAACAGTGAGCATGAAGGTCTCGTAATTGAAAGTAGCTGAGCCTGATAACGCCATATCCTTCTCCTTGAACTTGTCAGTCAGCCCCTGTAACCATTTCATCAAACATCAAAACACAAACACACATTCTACACACTGTAAAAGAATTTGGTTCCAACTGTCTAAGAATGAGACCCTAGCAATGAAAACAGCATACCTTTACAGTCAAACAGCACCTGCATCAATCGGAAAACCAGAATCATCATTTTGCTTTTTACAGAGCAAAAAAAACATATATTTAGTTAAGGGGTTGAAACGAATGAAACATACTCGATGAAATTGTCATATTCGATAGCCCTATTCTTTCCTCCGCTTTTGTCAAACTTTGAAACGAGCAGATCCAAAACCACAGGAGACACCGAAAACCCAAGGCTCAAGAGTGCATCTCTCAGCTCGTTTGTATCGATTCTGCCGCTTCTGTCCTTATCAAACCTCTCAAAGATGGACTGAAAAAACCAAATCCAAAAACCCAAACACCAAACAAAACGCACGAGTTAACTCCAAGATTCTTGATATGTTTAATCAACCAACAATTTCATCAAAACCTTACCCTCCAACTCTGAAGACTAAAGAAAAGTGAAGTAAACTCTTTTGGTCCTGCAATTTGGTATTCTTAAATCAGTATATACTCGGAACCAGGCTAGCAGGAAGAAGAATAACTAAAAGATGATGCATCAAGTTGAAATAATATATTGTAACTCGAGGACTTGGTATGATGGAGAGGTTGGGTAATGGGTACCAATGATCAAAGTCAAACCCACAATTTGCAGATGAAAATTCTAAAAGTTGTTGTCACTGTTGCATCTTTCGAGGTGCCAAAAAAACTCAATCCTAGATGGTGAAATTAAGACAAGGAACCTTCTAGAGAGCGAAATTTCACTATGACCAAGATTCAGCAAAATGGAAGACTATAATCAACGAAATTTTCTTGCTGAAATTGGGGAGAATTTCGGATCAATTTGAAGAATCTAGAAACTCACCGATCTTCCTGACGTTGCTGTTGGTGAAGAGATACATAAGGAGATGAACAGTTCTTACGCTGAAGCTCTGATTATACGAAGAGAGAGCCCCCTGAAGCTCCTTGTCGTCGATGAAGCCGCTATTGTCCCGATCCGCGGCCTGGAAGCAAGCCACGATGTTCGGATCCGTTCCCGGAGGAAACGCCGACGGGACCAGAGACGCAAATGGGCTTCCATAAGAAGCCTGTGGAGGAGGAGGAGCTCCGTACCCTCCATGCCCCGACGTAGCTCCGTAACCACCGTAATCCGAATGTCCAGACGATGGATGAGCACCGTAACCACCGGGAGATCCGTAAGCGCTGTGAGGTTTTTCTTTATGCGGCTTATGATCTCCAGGAGGAGACGCGTACGGGACGGACGGTGGTGCACCGTATGGCGCGGAAGACGGTGGTGCACCGTATGGCGCGGAGGACGGTGGTGCACCGTATGGCGCGGAGGACGGTGGTGCACCGTATGGCGCCGAGGACGGTGGAGGCTGCGCGCCGTACGGAACAGCGTACGGTGGAGGATTGGTGCCGGAGGATCCGTAAGGTTGAGGCGGTGGTGGGTTCCCGCCGTAACCGTAACCTTGGCTCGATGGAGGGTAACCAGACATGGCGAAAAAGCTTTCAGAGATCAAAAAAGTGGAAAATGATTTGCGAAATTTTGGAATTTAGGATGATATTTAGCTACGTTAGATATATAAAGATATTTGGGGTTAGAGTTCGAGATATTTACGAAATAATCACTAGTTCAGAACCTAATGGTTTTGTACGCGTTGAAGGGTGTAATCGTAATTCAGTTTTTGTAGCCGACGTAAATTCTTTGAAACTTCGTCGTCCCTCGTCAGATCTGGCGGACCCGGTCCAATTTTAATAACAGATGAAAAAAAGTGGTTCGGTTCGAATTCGTTGAACACATACCGAACCAATTTTTATCTAAATTTCCATTGTTTTTTTTGTATGCGTGTATGCTTACGTTTATATATTTTAAGAATGTGTTAAACTTAAAAAATGAAACCATAACACTAATATTATAATCAAAGTTAGTTTTTAATTGCGTTTACAGTTAAATCCTTAAGTGAAAAACTAAAATACTGTAAAAAAAAACTAAGAATGATATCTGCAATTAAAAACACGTAAAAGTTAATTTAAACACAAAATTGCATTTGAGGCAATTGAAACCCTAGTCGTAATAAAGAATAAATCTAGAGCTTGGACCAATTTTATTTGGTCAAGAACCGAATTTCTTACCTAATTTGAAAAAGGAATCAAAGTAGATAATTTTTAGTAACATTATATCTGCAATGAATTTTTTTTTTCGTTTCCTTTGCAATGATCACTGTAACCATAAAATATAAATAATAATTTAGTAACATAATAACTGAATTTCTACAATAAATTATAGTTTAAAAACTCCTAAATTGTTATTAAAATCACTGTATATATTTTCCATTTTAATACTGCATTAATTACGTTTACCAAACAAAGGCAAACAACAATTCAACATTTTGTTTTGTTTTTCCTTGTGAAAAAAAAAAAAGGCTTCTTCTTTTGTCGTCCCATGCTCGAGGTAAGGAGCTAATTTCTCTCGTTTCTTTCGTCTCCTATCAAAATCCAACCAGATTTCGATCTCGACGAGGATGAACAAGAAGAACCCAGATCAGAAATCAGAAATGTCGTCTTCTTCATCTTCTCCGAAGAAACAAACGCTCTTCATATCATCCCTAATCATCCTCTGGTACACCTCCAACATCGGTGTTCTTCTCCTCAACAAGTTCCTCCTCTCCAATTACGGGTTCAAATTCCCGATTTTCCTCACAATGTGTCACATGTCCGCATGCGCAATCCTCAGCTACGTCTCCATCGTCTTCCTCAAGCTCGTCCCTCTCCAATACCTCAAATCTCGCTCTCAGTTCATGAAAGTCGCGACTCTCAGCATCGTCTTCTGTGCCTCCGTCGTCGGCGGCAACGTCTCTCTCCGTTATCTTCCCGTCTCGTTTAATCAGGCCGTCGGTGCTACGACGCCTTTTTTCACCGCACTCTTCGCTTATCTCATGACCTTTAAGAGAGAAGCTTGGGTCACTTATGGTGCTCTCGTCCCCGTCGTTACCGGTGTCGTAATCGCCAGTGGGGTACGCTTTTATTTCTCTAAAATTATCGTGATGAAAACGTTTTGTTTTTGGATGCTTGATTTTGATTTTGGCGGTTTTTAGGTTCGAGATTTTGTGAAAATTTCTGCTGTTAATGGATCGTGATGTTGAACAGAGTCGGAAGAAATGTGTTTATTCTCTGTAGATTTTGTGATGTCAGGATCCTTTGTTAGTTTAGAGCATTAGAGATGATGATTGTTTGTGTTCCACGCGTGTGTCTGAAACCAAAAAAGTTTAGCTTTGTTTCATGATTTTTTTACATTTACGTTTAGTATACAATTCAATTTTCCCGATCAAGCACAATTTTGAGTCCTGTGTTATCTAAAGCTTCATCCTTTAAAGGTCTCTACTCGACTGAGTTATTCGGGTTCTGTGTTATCTAAAGTTTCAGAATTTCTTCTTGTAGCTATTTCCATTTTTAACAATCAACATTGTGCTGTGAGTTATTTCTTTCTCTTGCAAGGCCTTTGTTATCGAATGTTCGGTTTTGTCATGTTGTTTGTTGATTCTCGGATTTCTGTATTAACTTAATGAATGATCAATGATCTTTTTTCTTATTTTTTTGACATGGAATGATCAATGATCTGGGTCACCTTTTTTTGGTCACAGGGTGAGCCAGGTTTTCACTGGTTTGGGTTCATTATGTGCATTAGTGCTACTGCAGCAAGAGCTTTTAAATCTGTTCTTCAAGGCATCTTACTTTCTTCCGAGGGGTAATTCCGTTAATAAGATCATTGCTTTGCTTTTACATTTACTCCATGAATCAGAACCCAGCAGGGGGGCCTTTGTTACTTAATGAGTAATACTCATTATAGAGTTTTAAGCTGTCTTTAAGTTCCCTTGCAGAGAAAAGTTGAATTCCATGAATTTGATGCTGTACATGTCCCCGATAGCCGTTATAGCTCTTCTGCCCGTCACAATTGTTATGGAACCAGATGTGATGAGTGCGACTCTATCGCTCGGAAAACAACATAAGTACATGTGGATACTTCTTCTGATTAACTCTGTAATGGCTTATTCAGCCAACTTGTTAAACTTTCTGGTAACCAAGCACACAAGCGCGCTTACCCTCCAGGTAAGAAACTGAAAACATTTCAACATTTACAAAACTAGAGGTGCTCAACTGGATCAAACGTGTGTATGTTCAATGTTCCAGGTTCTTGGAAACGCTAAAGGAGCGGTTGCGGTTGTGATCTCAATCCTACTTTTCCGAAACCCGGTCACGGTGATGGGAATTGGCGGGTACAGTATAACCGTGCTCGGGGTGGTTGCTTATGGAGAGACTAAACGCAGGTTTAGATGAGCTCAGAGACTCCTTATGTCTGTTTTACTTCCTATCTAATGGCTCTGAGGAACTGGTGAAACTTTTGACATTATATACCTTTTAGAGATTGAGATTTTCTCTTATCATTTTTGTATCTAACGTATGGACATATATACCTATATATATAGGTAAGGTGATATATATCGCATTGTGTTAGATTCTTTGAGTTTTTTTTCGTCGGGAGATGAGATGCCATTGGTATTGACTCTTGTCACTTTGTGTTCAATAACTTCAAGGGAACCAAAAAGAATCGAGTTATTAATTTCGGTTTTAGATTCGTTTTCTCCCAACATATCAAATTTATACAAAATTCAGATAAATACCAAAATTGTTTACTAAATTGAATATACAAAAAAAAATTAAAAAATTCATATACATTTTTGAAAAGTGAAATTGTTAGCAAGAAAGTTTCTCTCTTTTTCTATGGAAAGATCTACCAAAATGTTGTTATACGTAATCCAAAAACTTTGGGCCGGGTCGGGTGGGTTCGAGTAACTCGGCCCGATATGGAGACCCGTAAAACATTTTCTTAAAGCAGAAAAAAAACAGCTCTCGTCTCCATGGCTCTTCTTCAGAGACCTCCTTCTTATCTTCACATCTATTTTCGCCTCATGGCTTGTCGTCCTCGTCTCTCCTCTCACTCTCTATGTCCTTCACTTCACCGTCACTCTTCATCTCTCTCCTCTTCAACACCCAGGTTTTAGCTCCACTCCTCTTTTACTTTTCCGTTTTGGTTTCCGGGGAAACTTAAATAGGCGGTAAATGATTTGGAGCAGCATAACAGTTAGCTTCCGATGCTCAAAAATTATGACTTTGTGTGATTTTCTGAAAGTTTCCAAGCAATCGAAATCGATAATTGACTCTTTTAAGTGAAATCAATTGCTTTCTTTCAGCTCCTCAAAAATGTCTTGCGTATTTGGATACTTTCAGGGCTTTGGTTTTCTGAGTGTTACGTTTAGCTCTGGTTGCCCAGAAATTCTTTTCCTCATGTAGTAGCCTTTCTCTGTGAGTCTGTTCTAATTGATTTTAGTGACAGTTCGGCCATGTGATTCTCTTCCATAGTGTAGAACAAAACTTGATTGTATAACTATTCTTCACTTGGTATCTAAATGATTATCCTTTGTTTTCAGGATAAAGTTTCAGTTAGCCAAGGTTTTGAGTCCAAGATTTGTACTAAGAAATGCGGTCTCACCCAGGTCCTTTATGTCATCGACCATGGACACTGACGCTCTCCAACAGAGCTCCACCTCAAAGGATTACAGTTCCGAGCACATTCAAGTAATTCCTATAATGATCTGTTTCTCGTTCTTGCTTTGTTCACATGACCTGCTGCGTTTATTCTTGGATACCCATATCATTGGTACATTGTTTTCTGCTGTAGTTATTGAAATTCCTACTACGAATCCTTTGGTTTCACTTTTTTTTTTTGTGTATTAAATTCTTTATGGTGCATTAGGTGCTGGAAGGCTTAGACCCAGTCAGGAAAAGACCTGGAATGTATATTGGTAGCACCGGATCTCGTGGTTTGCATCATCTGGTAAATGCCATTTTTTCTTCAAACTCTCTTGGTCCTTACTGGCTCCTTTCAACCTGTTATAATTTTATCCTTTTCAATACATGTTTTGTTTTGTTAGGTTTATGAGATACTTGACAATGCAATTGACGAGGCCCAAGCTGGTTTTGCTTCAAAGATCGACGTTGTTTTACATGCAGATGATTCAGTCAGCATTGCAGACAATGGACGTGGGGTATGTGATTTTTTTCCACTTACTCATCCTCGTGTGTTTTTATAACTGAACACATGGATTGTACTTTTTTAATCTGGGGTGCAAAAGAAAAATTAAGTGGCACCCATGGCATTCCATAATCAAGCCTAGGAGGTGCCAGTTTTGATATTCCTAGTTAAATGTTCCAAAGAGTCCAGTTTTATACTGTGCACTAAGAGTAAACAATATATGTCAATCATGCTCTGTTATTTTCATTTACGGTTTCTGATTTCTCATATAGTTTTCTTTCATCCCAGAATTCATATATGGCAGGAGATCATATAGTTTTCTTTCATCCCAGAACTCATATGCTAATTTCAGAATACCTTTTGTCATTTTTATTCATATACAGCTCTCTTGCAGATACCTACAGACTTGCATCCTGCGACGAGAAAATCTGCTTTGGAGACTGTCCTTACGGTATTGCTACTTGAAAATCTCTATTATCTTTTCCTTAAACTTAAATATGAATGTAGCTCTCTCTGAGGTTCTACGGTAAACTGGACACAGCGTAAACATGACTATAAGTAATACTAACAGATTATTATATTCTCATGAGTTAGCTCGGTTTCTTCATTCTTTGGTAATCCATACCTCATGTAGAAACCTGGTAAATGATAAATATTTTTAATCCTACCGCAAGCAGACTTTTTATTTTGATAACCATAAATCAATGGTTTGAAATTTTACTTATTCAGGGTTTTATGGTTTTTAAGTATAGTACATAACGAAGATATTCACAGGGAGTGGAACTTTTATCCATTAATTTACCCTTTCCTAAGCAATTCAATCCTTTAGTTGTTCATTATGTATGTGTATTATCTGATACTTTTTTTATGGATTAGCTCTTTTCAGGCAGAGGATTCTAGTTTTTAACTGGTGAAAACCCGTCTGTCTATTGTCTAGGGAGCTGTCTATGTTGGTCTTAATGTAGAATCACACTAATTTTTGTTTTGTTATCCTGGTTTTTGGTCATGCAATTAATCAGTCGTGCTTTTTATTTGTGCAGGTCTTACATGCAGGGGGTAAGTTTGGTGGCAAGAGTAGCGGGTACAGCGTGTCTGGTGGATTGCATGGTGTAGGTTTATCGGTTGTGAATGCTTTGTCAGAGGTTTGTTCTAACCGTTAGTACATTGTTTCCTTTTCCCCTCCGCTAAATTGAAAATTCCCTCTGTGCCTGTTTTATTGGTTTGTAAAATATTCCTATGATAGTTAGATCCTGCACGTTGGATCTTATAGGACGGTTATGCTAGGTTATTTCAAATCCTTTATTTTGTGTGAAAGGTGATCTAATTTCCAAACCTCATAGCATATGAGAAAGATCCTAGAATGGTTCCTTACTGAGTGCTGGGGTTATCAATTTCAAATACTTTCCACTATAAGCAACTGTTATATCTGGCAAGACATCAAGAGCCTATTAAGATAATTCATACAACTAATGAAGGAGCTCGCACTTCACAGGCATTGGAGGTTATTGTTCGCAGAGATGGGATGGAGTTTCAGCATAAGTATTCTCGTGGAAAGCCCATAACAACACTTACATGTCATGTTCTCCCACCAGAGTCAAGTGGGACTCAAGGGACATGCATCAGGTTCTGGCCTGATAAAGAAGGTTTTACCTGTCTTCCATACTTACCTATTTTACCCTTCCAATTCCAAAGATAGGATGTGATGACTAACTTATCTTTTCTGCCACAAACTAATTTTTCAGTATTCACAACTGCAATTCAGTTTGACCATAACACTATCGCTGGACGAATTAGGGAGCTTGCTTTTCTAAATCCAAAGGTAGACATTTAACACTTAAAACCAGGGCAGCCATGATAACCTCTTTTAATTAAAATGTCAATCTTTGAATTGTTTGCTTCATGTTCATGGAGCATTCTTAACCTGCCCGTTTTAATCAGTTCTCATTTGGCAGAAGCTAATGTTGTACTGTTCTTATTCCATAATCAAGTGGTTCATATAAATGAATGCAGGTTACAATCTCTCTGAAAAAGGAGGATGATGATCCAGAAAGGGATCTGTATAGTGAATATTTTTATGCTGGAGGATTAACTGAATATGTTAGCTGGCTAAATACTGATAAGGTGAGGCTTGCACTGTGGATCCCTAGTTATAGTTGTATAAAGTCTCTCAAATATTTGCTTATCAGTGATGCTAGAATTTAAATTGTGGCGAGTTACTTTAAAGTGGAAAGGGTTTTGTGAAACAAAATGCAATAGGGATGGTTCCAGTACTTTTCTTTTTCAGCTAACTTGATGGTAAGATATGTTGACCACATTTCTCCCGTTAGCTCATTATTATTTAATCTATAGGGCTCTGTCTTAGCATGAGTATTAAGTTAGCTCTTATGCATTTAGGTCTCTGGTTTTATTGGCGATCCCAATTACTATCTGTCATCTTGTAAAGATTAACTATCAGCTCTTTTGTTCAGAAACCACTCCATGATGTGCTGGGTTTCCGGAAAGAATTAAATGGCACCACCGTTGACGTTGCACTTCAGTGGTATGTTACTTTACTTCAAAATACGTCTTCTAATATTCAACTCTGCTTATATGATGAACATAAATAATCTGCGTGCGTTTACCGTAAAACCACATACTTGAACATTTAGGCTGACTGATTTTATGGTTTACTCTTATCTGTAAACTGGACATCAATTGATGTACTGTATGCAGAGTTGATGACTGTGTATGCTGCAGTTATTCTGGATTAGAATGCGTATATCATGGTATGATCTAAATTTATAGTCTCGCTATTGTACCAGGTGCTCCGATGCCTATTCGGACACGATGCTGGGATACGCAAATAGTATTCGCACCATTGATGGTGGGACACATATAGAAGGTGTGAAGGCTTCATTAACAAGAACTCTAAATACCCTTGCAAAAAAGTTAAAGGTTATTAAGGTGTGATATCAGTAACCAACTGCGTTTTTCCGTTCTTTATATGTCCACTCTTAGAGGTTTAGAGTTTTTTTCCCCTGTTCTTTCCCTCTTTTTTCATAAGAACTGTACAGGATAATTGTGGTTAGTTGGTCATTACTGTTGTTGAAAGAGTCATCTGAGATAGTGTAGGTCAAGAATAATTATCCTTTCTGTGGACTGAGACGGAATTTTAATACTCGTACATCTGCAGTTAATAGGCTCTGCTGCAATACGTTCTCACTTCTGCATGCTTTACGGACAATGAACATGTACTTATCCATGATTAGATTGTGAAACATGCCAGTTATTGAGGTTGCTTTTGCATCATTTAAGCATTTATCTTGACCAGTTTTAGGGAGGCTTTTATTATAAGGTTGCTTACTAAGGTGTAATTTGTTGTCGTTGACTATGTTATCAGGAGAAGGATATTAGCTTAAGTGGGGAACATGTTCGGGAGGGATTGACCTGTATTGTCTCAGTCAAGGTTCCTGATCCTGAGTTTGAAGGTCAAACAAAGGTACTCGAGAGCATAACGATTTGTTGACCCTCTTTTTTGGCAATGATCTCTGGTCAGCAGGTCATAGCGTTTTCTTGTGTTCTGTTGCTCGTATTAATATTTTTTTGCCCCCTAACCTCCCAAAGACAAGACTAGGAAATCCAGAGGTGAGAAGAATTGTTGACCAATCAGTCCAGGAGTACCTCACAGAGTACTTGGAATTGCATCCAGATGTACTTGAAAACATTATTTCCAAATCCTTGAATGCGTACAAGGTATAGCATTGATATACATGCTCATACTTTCACATCTTCACGTACACATATGCACTCGAACACACAAATGTGTGTTTTATCCCTTGAAAATCATTTCTCTGATAGCTGTGATTAGCGTATTCTGTGATTATGTGTCTCGTCTCTGCTCCTCCGCCTATTTCAGTGCATCCAGTTACTAATTTCAACCAAATAACCGTGAATTGTCTCTGTTGACTCTTTTTCTTTATAGGCTGCTCTGGCTGCCAAGAGGGCTAGGGAGTTGGTCAGATCAAAAAGCATTTTGAAGTCATCCTCACTTCCTGGGAAACTGGCAGATTGCTCATCTACAGATCCTGAAGAATCTGGTATGCATTAGCCAGCATGGAAGTGCCTTCTCTTTGGAAATCAGAACATGAGTATAATTTGATGAATTTTAAACTATGGAGTATATATGACTATAAATTTGTCAAACACTCAAAGTGAGAGGATAGGAAAGGAAACAAGAGGCTGCCGTTATATACTGGTCATAGCTTTTAACACTTGTAAGCTGTCAGATTTGATCAATTATTGACATCTTTTTCCTATTGCTGCCAGAGATTTTCATAGTCGAAGGAGATTCTGCTGGTGGCAGCGCAAAACAGGGTCGTGACAGACGTTTCCAGGTAATAAATCATTGTGTTCATTGAGGCACTAGACAAGAATCAGGGAGGGGGTAAGGGATTTTTTTTGGTTTCCGTAGATATCCAAGCAAATAATATTCATTCTGCAAGGTGCTCCTGGCTGATGCTTGAGATAGTTGATTTTCTCCCCATGTGGTAAATAAATGCAAAGTTTAATGCTAGTAAAATTCTGGTTGGCGTCTTTTGGCACATACTAAGAGTCTAACAGCTTTCTCTTTATCCTCAAAAAGACAACTGGATCTCAGAGTAGTATCAACATTCTTTGATGTCAATAAGATGAGAGTAAGGGGACAAACCAAAATTTCAATGAATTAGGCTGTTTCGGGATTTGAGTCTGTCGTATGCAAAATTGGAGAATCATTCACAGGTCAATACAGTATCGTATGGGTTTTGCCATTATATTTTTGAGGAAAGTTTAAGCATATAGGACAGTGGAAACAGTGGGTTCTGCTTCTATTTTGTTAGTGCGTAACACAGTATATTGGATCTATGCAGGCGATTCTTCCTTTAAGAGGTAAAATATTGAATATTGAGAGAAAGGATGAAGCAGCCATGTATAAGAACGAAGAAATTCAAAATCTAATTCTTGGCCTTGGTCTTGGAGTGAAGGTGATAGATCCTTTTACATATCTTATTTGTTCTTTCTTTCTTTTCGGTATTTTTGGCAAACTAACGTGATAATATTTCAGGGAGAAGATTTTAACAAGGAGAATTTGCGTTACCATAAAATTATCATCTTAACAGATGCAGATGTTGATGGTGCACATATCCGGACACTTTTGTTGACCTTTTTCTTCAGATATCAGGTATTAGCTTAGTTGGATAGATATTTGTGCTGGTAGACTTATGTGAAATTAATGAATTTTTTTTTCTGCAGAGGGCCTTGTTTGACGCAGGTTGCATATACGTTGGTGTTCCACCTCTTTTTAAGGTAAGTTCTTAGCATCTGCTGTTATTGTGCTTCAGATTTAATGAAAGTTTTTTCTAAAGCTAGTTTTCTCTTTGAAAACGACCAGGTTGAGAGGGGGAAACAGGCGCACTATTGCTATGATGATGCAGCTCTTAAAATGGTTATCGCTTCGTTCCCTGGAAACGCATCCTACAATATTCAGAGGTTCAAAGGTAATGCCAGAGCGAAACCCAGTTTTGTGGTCTTATGGCTTCTCACATCATGAATGTATTCTAAGGAACTTAAAGTACATGCCTTGTGTCCAAGAATAAATAACTATGACAAGTTAATCTAAAGTAGTTGTTCTGGGTTAGGTATTAACATACTCTGAGTTAGTGTACATAACCAAATCTAGATTTGCCTCAACACTTGGTTTCGAGATGACGCAAAGGTATTATTCTGTAATGTCCCTTTTTTCTGCATCTGCAGGTTTGGGTGAGATGATGCCTGAACAGTTATGGGAAACAACAATGAATCCAGATACAAGGATACTGAAGCAACTAGTTGTTGATGACGCAGCAGAAACGAATATGGTCTTCTCATCTCTTATGGGTGCTCGGGTAAGCCAATGAATTGCCACAGACTCAGATCTTTTCATCTCAGGGATAAGCGACATTCTCATTAGTTCATAAACAAAGAAAAATAATTAACTGGCAAAAGTCATGCTGCAATGTTGTGTTCTGTCTGTTTCAGGTCGATGCACGTAAGGAACTCATCAAAAGCTCTGCGACTAGAATCAATCTGGAGCATCTTGACATATAGCAACACAGGCTATTGCTACAGGGCTATATATACAAAGAGATTAGCTTTGATAAAGTTAGGAGACATCATATTGTCTTTTAAAATTAAACCATATGCTCACTGGCCAACAGGTTTTTTGTTCTTCCTCTGGCCTTTGGGTGATATGATAAAGAGAAAATTCACTTTTAAGAACTATTACCTCCGTTTCAGAATAGTTGATTTTTTAGATTTTTCACCGAGATTAAAAAAACAATTAATGTTTAGTCATAAATACGTTATTTTCTTTCACTATACATTTTGCCATGACTATGAACCATAATAATTCATCAAATTCAAATAGAAAATTAATCTTTGCGAAACAAAATAAAAACTTAAAAATTAACTATTCTAAAAATTCATGGCCCTTGAAAAAACACTCTCTCTTGGAACTCTATTTTCTTGAGAGTTGAGGCTTTGGATGTTGTATTCAATTGACTTCAATTTGGGATTGCAGAAAGTCACGCGTCGTCAATAAAACACATCATGAAAAATAAACTAAGATTTTTTTCCCCATAGTTCAACCCATCAAAAATTCAAAATTTTGAAAATTCGTCACTAAAATCACAATTTTGTTTTTCTTTTGATAATAAAAAATTACAATGTGAAAACATCGTCTCTTAAATTGATTTATATACTTTCTTTAAAGTAAAAAATAGAAACCGTAAAAAACGGTGCATAGAAATAGCCTAATATGAAACATATCAATTTTCATTTTTTTTCTTTTTTCGTAAAACCGCTTCCTAGGGTCGATCGCAAAGGCGATTCTCGCTAAACCGTTTCCTTCACGTGCCGGTTCAATAACTGTTATGAGAAACCGTCTTTCCGACGTTGATTCTGGCCGGTGACCGACACATCTCCGGTGTCGGCACTGTGCCCATGTTCACGTAACAAGTAACGGCTATGTGATGTGTTTTCTCAGTCGATCTCCCTCTTCGAATAGGTTCATTTTGTTTGATGATTGGTGGTGTCTCCTTACCGTCATCAGCGGCTATTGTCCGGTAAGTTCCGGTGTTATGTCTCCGTTGGTAATCTCCGGTGGATCTTTTATTATGTCTTTGCAAAATTTGGAACAAACTTTGATGGTTTTGTTCTGGAATCAACCTTTACTACTTACTTATGGTTCAAGTACGTAATCTGGATTTTCGATATGGGGATTGGAGAAATAAGGATCAATGGTCGGTGGTTCATCTAACTTTGATTTTCTTCGATGATTTTACTCTGAGGGAAACGGCATTACTATAGAATCAACCACCATGGAAACCGCTTTGGAAGAGACAAGGGTTTAGAGCAGAATTATCCTTGTTGTATGACGACATTCGTACAGTCGTTGAAAATTGGCAGTTTCAAAACTTATTTTCTTCGAAAGAATCAATAAATTGGGTTTTTATTCGAAGAACTTTTTTAGTTCCTAATTGGAAATTGGTCAATGTAATACAACATGAGAAAAGATGTACATCAGCCAAAGTTGAAGATCGCATCAGATTAAATGCGAATTTGAGGAAGGAAATAGTGGACACTCTATTAGCGAATAAACTTTCTCGAATAAAAAATCGTCAAAATTCCTTTGATGGTATTGTATTTTTGGTTTTTAATGTATTTATTATGTATGTTGAATTTTATATAAATAAAAATAGTTGACAAAAAAAAAAAAAAAATAGCCTAATATGTCTAGAAGTTTGTCTTTTTAGATTAAATAAATACTCGCCAGCTGTTTTTAAGAAATCAATTAAAGTCAAATGAAACTCTCGTTAATCTAACTACTGTTCATAATCTAATTTTGGACACTTCGTAAAACACTGAATCCCTTGAATGACTCTACTTTATATAAGAAAAACTCCACTATCAAATCCTCATATTCAAAAACCAGAATCCCTTGAATCTCCTAAAACTATTCAAAATCGCAATCCCAATGGATGGGAAGAAGTTAAAGCTAAAGATAAGAAGGAAGATGAGAAGGTAACATATATTGCTCTTTGATTTATTTTTGTGATTGTACAATATATATGTTCTCTCTGAGACGGAAAATTGATTACTTGTGTTAATTCTAATTTGATTTGAGTTTCGTGTTTGATTGATGTTTAATAGTGGCATTGTGATTTTTTTTTGTTTATATTTGATTTTTGAACCAAATTTTAGGTTTTTTGGTATACGTATACATAGAGTTTAGTATGGTGCAATTTTTTTTTTGGAAAAACCTAATTAGTTATTCAAAAATTGTCTAAGATAAGAAAATGTATGAAGCCGTGATATTTCTCCGCAAACATCCAATAATATTGGAACAATACAACTAAGATAAACGTACAATTTGAAAAATAATATAAATTTATGATAATAAAAAAAGAGAGTATAAAATGGTATTAGAAACACATTTTACAACCATATTAGTGGCAGTTTAGTTCACTTATAAAGAAGAAGAAAAAAAATTAGTTATTTAATTTTCTTCTTAATTTATCAACAATGGTTTTACCTTCTATAACGGTTGACAAATCTACTGTATCTTCCATACACTAACACTAGAATCCGAATTGGCCACATTTTTTTAAAAAAAGAAACCTTTCAGTTTTCAATTATTTGACCCAAACCCAACCAATCCCATCGCTTGCTTTGCACTTCCACCCTCCATCTTTCTTTGTGATTCATCTTTCAGAATCTACAAAAAGAAACCAACTTTTTTTGTTTGTGTGAAATTCACAGAGCCAGCTTCCTCTTCTCCAATTCCTCCAGGTTTATTCTTACTCCTTCAACTTTTTCTCGTTTCTGCTCTTCAATTTCTGGGTTTTTCTCGCCAAATAATTAGATCTGGGTCTCATATCATTGTAATTATCGCCAACGAACTAGTAAAAACAAATTTGGTACTTGAAGGGCTTTGGGTTTTGGGCACGTGTGTCGTATTGGTCGGAAGAAATTATCGAAAGATTCGATTTTTATATATAGTTTCAAGTTCTGGGTATAGCTCCTCTGCTTGAGTGTTTGTTCTTAGTATCGAACAAGTTGAGGATCTCAGATTGAATTGTGTTTCAGAATCATGCCTGAGAAGAATATTGTAGAGGACGTTATCGGCGATTTGGTAGATAACTTCGCCGAGACAGTTCAGAAGAAGAAAAACGTTTCTTTCTTCGAACAAGAAGATACCGTCGCTTCTCGCTTCAACCGTTTGTTTGGTCGCGAGAAGCCAATCCATCATGTCCTAGGCGGTGGCAAATGTAAGAATTCAAAGATACACACACATACATATATGTGAGATTGGTTTGTTCTAATTAAGGCTTGAGAGATCCTTCAGCTGCTGATGTGTTGTTATGGAGGAACAAGAAGATCTCTGCAAGTTTTCTGATGGGAGCTACTGCAATTTGGGTGCTTTTCGAGTGGATCAATTTCCATTTTCTGTCTCTCGTTTGTTACGGTCTCTTGCTTGGTATGATCGCACAATTCGTTTGGTGTAATGCCTCAGGATTTCTAAACCGGTAATTTTGGTCTTTTAAAAGTTCTTGTTGTTATATCCTTGGTTCCTTGTGATTGCAATCTAAACAAGCCTATTCATGTCTCAAAACAGCTCACAGTCTAGAGTGCCTCGCCTTGTTCTTCCGAAAAATTTCTTTGCGGATGTCGGTGTGACCATTGGAACAGAGGTTAACCGCGGTTTGTTGTTTCTTCAGGACTTGGCTTGTAGAGGGAATTTGAAACAATTCCTCATGGTACGTAGCTTTTGCTTCCATTTCATTTTCCGCATTTTCTTGTTTCATAACACAAAATCTTGTTTTATCTTCTTTGAGACGCATATTGATCTGAAGAGAATCATATGTATTGATTTATGACCAACATCTGCATAATGTATCTGCACTTTGGGTTAGTTAGTCCTTAGATAATGTTCATAGAACTTTAATCAATCTGCATAAACATCATTTTTCAGGCTGTGATTGGACTATGGGGAGCCGCAATAATCGGGAGCTGTTGCAATTTCCTAACTGTTTTGTATATTGGTGAGTATACCTACCTTATTAGAGTGACTTTAAAGATTGGGAATTGAGTTTATAAGAAGACTTTTAAGGGATGCGTTTTCTCTGTGAAGGGTTTGTGGGGGCCCACACAATGCCGGTTCTGTATGAGAGATATGAAGACGAAGTTGATGGTTTTGTTGATTCTCTGCTCGTGAAGTTTCATAGTCACTACAAGAAGCTTGATTCTGGTTTTCTCAGTCGAATCCCAAGTGGAAAGTTTGGGTTAAAGAAGCATGACTAAATCAACTTCTTATCTTTCTTTCTTGTTAGAACAATGGATTTTGGTTTGCTAAGTCAATGTTTTGAGAATACTCACTCATGTAGATTTTGTGTATTGAATCTTTTTAATTTTGTTACAAACAAATAAGCTCCATTGTGTCTCCTTGTTTAGTAGTCTCAAAAGAAGTAAATAGAATCATTGGTACATGCAATGATCGCAGTTTAGCACATATTATCGAAGTTATACAAGCAAATAGAGAAGAAACTTAACAATTGATGGATACATATTTTTCGTTCAGAATATCTTGTCCTATATTTATTATATCTTCTTCGTTTTTTTGGTTAAAGAA
The DNA here is from genome assembly GCA_002933915.1 of Eutrema heterophyllum. Taxonomy (NCBI): domain Eukaryota; kingdom Viridiplantae; phylum Streptophyta; class Magnoliopsida; order Brassicales; family Brassicaceae; genus Eutrema; species Eutrema heterophyllum. Next base: position 171,620 of record PKMM01050415.1, on the reverse strand, counting down.
TATCTACTATATCTTCTATACTTGACATTTAGAATATGGAATAAGAGTCGGTTTGATCTGACAAAGATATTGCCTAACAGAAATAATCAAATATTCATTCACAAACAAGAAGATTGTATCAACTTTGATTAAAAAAGAAGAAGATGATAATGTACCTTTATCATCTTTAGAAGAGTATACCAGCCAGTTTATATCAAAAGAGAAAATGAATATATCAGATAGGGAGTATATTTCTTTTTTTATATATATCAACGGGTTAGCTAGGGAGTATATCAAATAATGATCTCACCATTTCATCCATTTTTCTGTTAAGAACACCAACTAATACACCAACCAGTTTTGGAATATATAGATTTGCAAGATTATAAAATGTCTTAAATTTGTAACTTTAAATATACTTTTTTCTAATTTTGTTAACTTTCAATTATTATATAAAAAATAGCATAAAATGTAAATTCTTGCAAACTAAAAATTATGTATTTTTTTACGTTTCTTATATAGAAGATGACAATTTTTCACGTGAATCTCGTGGTCGATGGTGTTTAAAACACTACTAAAAAATGGGATTTGTTTGGTGAACGATCTTTATGTGTTTTCATCTCAGCGCAAGTTAAATATATCATCGTTTTAAATAATTCATTTTTTTTTTTTACCAAAAAAAAAATTGACTGCAAACAAGAAGATGAGATAACTCTGTATGGGATCCACCATAGTCTCACAGTCTACACGTGGCAGCTTCCTGAGCTCCCGAGCCGGAATGTGTAATGTAATTAAAAATAAATTAGTAAAATCAAAGAAAAGAAAAAAGGAAATGGAAAGAATTGATCCACCATCAAAGTGAGCTTCCTTAGCTTCTCTCTCTCTATTTCTCCTTTTCTCTCCACGATTAGCGACCCAGGTCGGTACCGATTTTGTCAAGCTGTGTCTTTTCGTATTTCTCTGATCGTTTTGATGCTATGCTTGTCGCATCTTCTTTTAAAATACTGTTTTTTTTTTGTTTGTTTGGGGTTTAATTTGATTTGATCTGGTTGTATTTGAAGATGAAATCGATTGAAAGTGTTGTGCTTGGATGGCGAAAAATTGAGGCTTTCAGTTTTTAATTCGTATTTGTGAATTTATGTTTGGCTTTTGAATTTCTGCTGTCTTTCTTATGCTCTCTCTCTCTCTCTCTCTCTCTCACCTAGAGATATCAAATACACGTTACTTTTCTAAACTGGTATTTTGTTTTTTGATCGACAAAGTTTTGATCTTGATCTTATTTCTGGGGAAATTAGCTTCACTGGTTGCAGTTTATGTCTTTCTGATGGTTTACCTCTTCCGGCCCCATCTTGCATAGAGCCTTTGCAGATGTGGAAATAGAAATTACCATTCTCCAAAAAATGCCTCCATTGATTGTTTATTTGATGTTAAGACATGATTTTATTTTTTGAGGTCACCAAAAGTATTGTGAAAATATGGTTTTAGTTTCTCTGAGTTGAGATGTGAGAAAGAACCTTGTTTCTACTCGTTTTCTCATGTACAATCTCTTAAGTACATATATTCTAATACCTGACAGGAACAAGCTCTTTTTAACAAAATTCTCAGAGATGTCAAGTGGAACAGTGAGAAGGGTCTCACGCCAAGATATACAACTGGTAATTCCAGCAAATGAAGGGCGTTGAGTTTATCTTCCTTTGCATGTTGAACCACAATGTCAATTTTTGAAAGTTGAATTTATTTTCCTTCTCTTGTTATTTTGAGGTTGTTGTATCCTTGGTAGGTTCATGTTGCCCTATAGAATGTCATATAGATTGCATATCCGCAAGGTTTATGTTGCAAGTTTTTTTCCCTCTTTTTCCAGAATTCCGTTGTGTGCATAATTGCTGATTTCCCATAACAATGATAGTTGTTGTTTCTACCAGCTATTTCTTAGCTATTGAGAAAGAGCCATTTTGTTTCTAGAATTGAGGCATATGTATATATATATATATATATTTTTTTTTTTAATGTATTGGAGGAATATCTTTGATAGTCATAAAGAGCTTTTAACTAGAAATAGGTGACACCCTCTAATATCAAAAGCATCATACTTGATGATATCAAAGGCCTTCAGCTTCGTTGTGTAAATCTATGAATGAACTGAATCTTTATATCTCATTATCCTCTTCCACAGTTCTGTCCAACTTTTAGCAATAAACTTACTTTTGCCTGTTATCATCCCATTTCAGGTTCAAAACCTTATAGAAAGATGCCTTCAACTTTACATGAATCAGAAAGAAGTCGTGGAAACTTTACTGGAGCAGGCTAAAATCGAGCCTGGGTTCACAGAACTAGGTAGCCATATCACTTATCCGCTTTTTCAAATCAATTTGCATCTGATTGTGTAATCCTTGTTCATTGATGGTTCTACTTTCTGGATCCGTTACTTTGATTAAATGGTGTAAATATATATATTTGCCAGTTCAGCACATCCCTAGTCAAAATCATGTGTCAATGATTTTATTCGTCCTGCTTAAAACTGGATTTTTCTTTACAATTTGGTTGGGAAAATTTCACTTAATAGGTCTTACTAGTCAGAACCCAGTTAGGAAGTGCTTAGAATGAGAACTTATAAGAAGCATAAAATAGGGCTGACAAAATTATTATATAACAACAATAGATCATGAGATATGAGAGAAAAATGTATCTTTATGCGTATTAGTAATAAAGGCGGGGATGATTTCTGTTATACCATATTTTCCATTTTGGTTTACAGTTTGGCAGAAGCTTGAAGAAGAGAATCGGGAATTTTTCAAGGCTTACTATCTTAGGCTCATGGTGAAACACCAGATTATGGAATTCAACAAGCTACTTGAGCAGCAGGTTCACCACATGCAGCAGATGCATCCAAGTGGAGTTAGTTCCGTCCAAAATACAAATGGTTCTCATATTCAATCAAGTAAGATTTGTTTGGAGCGAGATGGATTTTCATGTTTATTTTTAGGGTATGTTTATTGCTTGTCGTATGAATTTCTTTCTTCTCCATATGTCAAGAAATGTTGGTCACGTGTTGTAGTAAACAGTCTTCATATGCTTTGTCTCGTTTTCTGTTCTTTTCATGGTTTTCTTTTTCCTGTTGACATTTTGTGATTTCTTTGTAGAAATATATATCTTCAAACGTCTGCATGAATTTTGCTTCAAGGATGAAATCTAAACTCTGTAATACGTAATAACTGTCTCTTTGGATAAATCCAGATGTGTCCGTCGCAGTAGAGATGGTCTTGAATCACACTTTCCTTCTATGACATTTCGATTAGTTATCCTTTTATGTCACAGCTTCCGACCAGTGAAAAGTCTTTTTATTCATCTGATTAATAATTATGTTCTACTGGTTGGAAATTGAAGTGAAATTATTAGTTTTAGATAGCCAATCTATGCAACTGACGACGATTCTCTTAACAGTGAATCAGAAACAGTTATGCTATGCCTCTGAGCACACTAATCAATCTTTGAAGTCTGGAAGTGCACATCATCCTATGGCTTCGAGTCTGTCTAATGCATACCTCAATGGCTCTTCAACACTCAATACAAATGTGGCCTCTTCTGTGAACATGTCAACCCATGCTAGGAGAGTTGATGCTTCTCCAAATATGCTCTCATCACAGACCACAAACATACCTATGATGCAAGGAATGAATCGAGGAATGATCAAGTCTGAGACTGCCTATACAAACCCTGCTTCATACATATATGGTGGTGAACGGAATGCCCTCGAAGGACATGCCACAGTAGGAGATACTTCACTCCCATCTTTCAGCAACGAGTCCAACAACCAGCCCCTCAGTGATCCGCTTCTTGATGCAGAAGCTTCTACTTTTGGGTTCTTAGGTCAAATTCCTCGGAACTTTAGCCTCTCTGATTTGACAGCTGATTTTTCCCAGAGCTCAGGTCTTTCTCTATCTCATATACTACCTTCTCTCTCGGTGTTTGTACGTCTTAGCATGCATATAGAACCAAGTAGTTACTGGTGGTTTGCTTGTACAAGAGCCAGCGAACAGCTAATAGAATTCAGTGTTTGTAACCATAAGCTTCATGTTGATTTCAGAGATTCTGGAGAACTACGATAAATCACCCTTCCTTGTGCCTGATGCTGAAAATTTCCTGGACTCGTGCGATAGGGGAGAATATCAAGGTGAGAACTTTGAGGCTTTGTTAAAAAAAGAATGAAGAAGAAAGTATCTGTTGCATCTTTCCTTTTTCTCTAATCCAATGGATTGATAATTAATAATGGTAACCGAGTGGTTTTTTTTTTTTGCAGGAGACAACAAGAGATTGGAGACCATATCTGAAGGTTTCAGTTACGATAACCTCGGGAGCGAGTAGTTAGGTAACAGGTAAGAACAATGCTCGTTCCATTTGCCTCCAATCTCAGGGAATGTACAGATCTGACATCATCATCATCTTTGGTTTCTGGAAACTGTGCAGGTTTTGCTTCATCACTCATAACGTAGGACACGTTTGTGTATAAAAGATTCAGGCTTTTGATATTTTCCTGGAAAAGACTATAGGTGGGGTGTATAAAAAGGGATTTCCATTAACATTATCACTTCAGCTTAAAGATAGTAGTAATAAGTTTGAGAAGATCATTTGTAATTTTCAGGGTGTGATTTTGTCTCTTTTCTCTTTTCTCTTGTGTTTTAGTTTTTTTTTTACTTGTTATAATTGTTTATTAATACTTTAATGTTTTGGAATTTGGTGAAAGCTAAATTTATGAGTATGGAATTTTCATGTACTTGTCATAAGTCTTTATCTTGCGATTTGGAACAAAAAAAAGAAAAAAAAAAAGTCGCAATCAACCTCGGATACAAAGAGTGTGTATCTAAATTTCGAACTAGCACCAAGTCACCAACAATTTCAAAAGTGGTATTTAACTGCTAAAAAAGAAGGTAGTGATTAAATTTTGGGGTAGTGCACAATTAACTTCATTTTTCAACTAATGACAAATGACAAATGACAAATTGACAACCGCAAACCAAAATCAGAAAAAAAAACTTAAAAGCTTTTTTAATAAAGATAATACAGAGATTTTAGCCATAATGGGCGGACCCCACCAGATTACTCAAACCACAAACACAGAGACTCAATTCTCTCTGTGGGAAGATAATAGTCTCCATCTCCAATCTCCATGAAGCTACTGCTTCTGGGTAAGTCTTTGTGGTGTTCCTTCATTTTCTCTTTTCTTCGTCTTCCTTCATCTATTGCTACTTGGGATTTAAAAACTCCCTTCTCTCTTTATTCATGTAGGTCTCGCAATCCCTCTGCTCCGACATTTCACTCTCGGTGATTTTGAATTATCTGAAAGTTAAGGTTTTTCTTTGTCTCTGTTATAGTATTTTCTTCGATTTCGGTGATTAGATGGATACTCTGTTGAAAACGCCCAACAAGCTCGGCTTTTTCATCCCTCAGTTTCATGGGTTTGAGAGACTACTCACCAGTAATAGTCCAAATCCTTCAAGGGTTAAGCTTGGTGTGAAGAAAAGGGCAATCAAAATTGGTACTAGTAGTAGTAGCAGTGCTCTTTTGGATCTTGTTCCTGAAACTAAGAAGGAGAATCTTGACTTTGAGCTTCTCTTGTACGATGCTTCCGTGAATAAAGTTGTTGATTTGGCTATTGTCGGTGGTGGCCCTGCTGGTTTAGCCGTGGCTCAGCAGGTTTCCGAGGCTGGACTCTCTGTTTGTTCCATTGATCCTTCTCCAAAGCTCATATGGCCTAACAACTATGGAGTTTGGGTTGATGAGTTTGAGGCTATGGACTTGCTCGATTGCCTCGACACTACCTGGTCCGGTGCTGTTGTCTATATCGGTGAAGGTGTCAAGAAGGATTTAAGCCGGCCTTACGGGAGAGTTAACCGGAAACAGCTCAAATCCAAAATGCTTCAGAAATGTATAACCAACGGTGTTAAGTTTCATCAGTCTAAGGTCACTAACGTTGTTCACGAGGAGGCAAACTCCACTGTGGTTTGCAGTGACGGTGTAAAGATTCAGGCTTCGGTGGTTCTTGATGCGACCGGGTTTTCCCGATGTTTGGTTCAGTATGACAAACCGTATAACCCCGGGTATCAAGTAGCTTATGGGATCGTGGCTGAAGTTGATGGTCACCCATTCGATGTAGACAAAATGGTGTTCATGGATTGGAGAGATAGACATCTGGACCCACATCCAGAGCTTAAAGAACGGAACAGCAAGATCCCAACATTCTTGTATGCGATGCCGTTTTCTTCCAACCGAATATTTCTTGAAGAAACGTCTCTTGTTGCTAGACCCGGTTTGCGAATGGAAGATATCCAAGAAAGAATGGTTGCTAGACTGAAACATCTGGGGATCAATGTGAAGCGGATTGAGGAAGATGAGCGTTGTGTGATCCCGATGGGAGGTCCTTTACCGGTTTTACCTCAGCGGGTTGTTGGGATTGGTGGTACAGCGGGAATGGTTCATCCTTCAACCGGTTACATGGTGGCTAGGACTCTTGCAGCCGCACCAATAGTTGCAAACGCCATTGTGAGATACCTCGGTTCATCGAGTAAGAACAGCCTGAGAGGAGATCAACTCTCTGCTGAGGTATGGAGAGACTTATGGCCTATCGAACGACGTAGACAGAGGGAATTCTTCTGTTTTGGAATGGATATTCTGCTGAAGCTCGATTTAGAAGCTACTAGAAGGTTCTTTGATGCATTCTTTGATCTACAACCGCATTACTGGCATGGATTCTTGTCTTCCAGACTGTTTCTCCCGGACCTGTTGTTCTTCGGGTTGTCACTCTTCTCACATGCTTCCAATACCTCAAGATTGGAGATCATGACAAAGGGAACTGTTCCTCTTGCTAAGATGATCAACAATTTGGTACAAGATAGAGACTAAGGCTGCAACTGAGACATGTACATCTGTTCCTTGGTTCTTTCCCCGGGGGTATATCTGCAACTGCAGGCTGTTGGATAATTGTGTATATCATAACCTGAATTCTTGTGAAATCAAAATTTTACTAGTTATTCTTCATTAAAATTAAATTAATGTTGCATTGTGTTTTCACCAACTCTTTTGAAATCTGAAACTAGAGGCAAAGTGTAATAACATAAAGAGTAGATGTAGAACACAAAAACAAATCTTTCAAACTCCTTCCGCTCCTTATCTGGTCGCTGATTTGATGCTTCCGTGAATCTTATATTTCATCTTCTTCGAAAGGGTCTCTTTCGGGATAATCACCAACCTGCAAGCCAATAAAAATTCATGAGTAGCAGAAAGTGGTTTACAAATCCAATCTATCCAACCAACTACTTTACGGTGATAAGAAACTAGTCCATCCTAGGGACAAATCAAGTCCACATAGTAGAATTCACCCAAAAGTTAGCTTGAGATTGATAAATTCCCTAAGGCCTATAAGGCATAAACTAGTGCTATAGCTAATCAATGTGGGACTCTTAATATAAACATCTTGGAAAGGAAAACCTGCATTGACATCTCTCTAACAAATAGCAAATTATAGAATGGATGATGTCTAAGAACGAGTAGCCAGTTCGATTCTATGAAGTGTAATAGGTCATTTCACTCTGATGCTAAGACCTTATAGAAAATGAAATTACCTTTACTTTGTCTGGCCGGACCATACCTCCATGAAGCAGAGGGCACTCAAAGAATCTTGTTCCTTTCACCCTGCATATATAAGCCAATATTAAACATGTGGATCGGACAACCAAGCTTAGGCATATTGTACGTTTGATATGAAAATCATGATGTTGAGCACAAGCTTATACAAGATTAAGACCCGTAAAGAGGTTTTAGTAGCACATAAACGTGAGCTGCTTTAAACTGTGAAATCAAGGTTCCAAAAGCAAGAAAAGACTTCTACTTTGTATTGTGAAGGAGTTTAACCTTAATGACTATAATATAGTGTCAATACGAATACGAAAGAATCTACATACATGCCATCGTGTTTTCCAAGGGGTTCATCATACTGAATTCCAACCCAAAAGCCAGGACCCAACGACTCTGCTCGTCCAACATATTTGACCATTCCTCTTTTCTCCCCGGGCTCAACTTGGCATCTATCTCCCACCTTGATATTTGACAGCAAGAGAAAAATAATTTAGATGCAGAATACAGAGAGGTCAGGTCTGGCAAAATAACCAGACACTGGCTGATTAGCTCTTCAGTTTAAAGTAAAATGTCTAAAATGAAAGGCAAGAGGAAGACTTTATGTACAAAAGGAATCTGACTAACCTTGAAATTTGCACAGAGATCTTCCATGAAGTTCTCCTTCGTCTGCTAAAAGGATTAAGTTGGAAGGAGAATCATAAGAGCCTTTGTATTCTTGAATGAATTAATCTACTCCCAAATATTTACCAGTGACTATGCCAAAAGCTTCAATTTTGCCAAAAGTTTGACAAGAAGCAATTATAGTTTGGCTGATATTAATACATATTCGTTTTGTCATACCTTAGACTCAGAAGCAGCAGGATTTTGGGAGACTCTTTTTTCTTTGAACTTCCTAAAACTGTCTAGGATTTGAACACAATAACATATCATCAGTGGAAGTTGCCAGTGCTCTGGCATATTCACTTATAAAAAAACTTGTCTCTTTCAAGCCATCGATCCTAGGTAGTAGATAATATACCAGTTCGTTTAGCATAATCCTCTTCTGAGATGGTATACTTCTCAACCAATGACGTATCTTCAAGCCAGCCTCCAGTTGTGACCGAAGAAGGATCGAGATCTATGATGTGTAACCGAAACCTTTTGAAAGCAGCACAAAAAAAGAGCAAGTAGATAAGCTGATAAAACAAGAAGCCAATTGTCAAAATACTTTCTCCATTTGACCTATCAAGATTACAGTGAAAAGAAGTCTATGGAGTCAAATTGGCTCCAAATTCTCTAAATCAGAAAACTTTGCAATCTGTTAATTACCGAAATTGGAACATCTCATCCAATTCATAAAAAGAAAACAGAAGTTACCCATCGAAAGGGGAGAAGAAACCGAGTGGTCTTGTGTCATCACCGAGAACTGCAACCTTTGTGCCACTGTCATCATAGAGCTCTAAGGCCATGGCAGTAACAGATGTGCCACATTTCTTCCATAGCTTATCTTTCACAGCTTCCACATTCATCTGCAGAACAAAAGCCAAAGAATATTGTTATAGAGAGATAGCAAGCAATACATATAAAACAGTTACTGATGTTGTTTGTGTCTTAAACGAGACTCACTTGTGGAGAGAAACGAACATCCGCAGCGAAGCTCTTAAGGTTGGAGTGAGTGACGTGTAGAAGTACAGAGTCATCTCCTTCCATCTGTAAACGTGAAGCCGCCATTTTTTCACCTCTAGACCTGACAAAACTCTGCTCAGTCACTTATCCCGATGAAATCCGGAATCGAATTCGATTTTCTCGCCGTGGTAACCAAAAAACGCTTACCTTCTTAGCTGATTTTGAGCAAGGAAATTGACTTCTCGGCAATCGAATCAAATCTCGCCGGATCGGAGGATGTTTTTTCCCTCCTGAAATGTTGTGACAATGTAGCCGAGAAACCAGAGAGATTTTCCGAGAAGCGGAAGAAGTTCAGACAGATTAAACGGCGACGTTTTGGCCGCCGTCGTGTGGGGAGGTGTAGAGAAATCGTGAAAAGCATTTTTTTTTTGGTTTTCCAAAGCTGTTAGACTCGTTTAGATTCTGCCACGTGTTCAGTCGCACGTAAACTCTTATGTACTCTTCCGCAGGTTAGTATAGCCTTTAATCCCCTAGCCAAAACACACAAGGCACGTGAAATGAAAGTAGGAAGATCCGTGAGAGGAAGGGGAAATTCCGGCGATGGCGGAAGATTTCTCGGTGATTGTCTTAGCTTCCGATCTAGGAGTTGACGCTCGACCGTTCTTAACGATAAGCGATGAGGTCGATGAGCAAGAGAACTGGCACGATTGTCCTCAATACCTCGGCGACGAAGATTTCTCCGATCTCGATCTTCTCCAGTTCTTCACCCTTCAGGGCTTGGATAAGTCCGGTAACCGGATTTTCCGCATCGTCGGAAAGTATTTTCCTGGTAATTACACTGACACTAGTCGCCTATTTACACTTTATCGTCTTATAGTGGAGATTCATTATCGGTATGCTATTAGTTGAAATGGGTCTTAAAGTATTGTGATTTAAGCTTTTCGGGACAAAGTTGCTAACTTGATTATACGGACATGCTTGTATGGTTTCTTATCTTTCCGACTTCATACAGATGATTTGATAGTTGCTTTTCCGATTTGTGGATGTGGTTATATTCTGATTTGGATTTATTGGATTACGATCTGGTTAATTTTAGATAGCTTTTTAGTGTTCTTGTTGCTTTAGATATCCCTTTTCTGAGCTCATGATCTGTTTAACCTTACAATTTACAGTATTTGGCTGATCAAGACAAGTTTAAATATATCCCTTAAGACAGGAAGATAAAAAAAAAATATATCCCTTACATGTTTTAGCTTTCGTCTGATCCTGTCTGTATTCATGGTAGATATGTTTTCAGCTTGTGTTTCATAGTAAAATCATTTTAGTACATTTATTATCACAGTGAAGTGTCAACTTCAGTCTCTTTATTGGTCTTCTTTATTCCTCCTCTATTAAGATTTGATTTTGATTCCTTTTCTAATTGATTTTTTTTGTGTGTATGAAACGCAGCTCGTGTTGTCAGTGCAGAGCGGCTGAAGAAGTATATTTTCCTGAAGATAAGCAACGATTATCCTGAGGGACCTTTCTGCTTGGTTTACATGCATAGCACAGTGCAAAGGGATGACAACTCGCCGGGCATTACCATCTTAAGATGGATTTACGAGGACCTTCCTTCAGATATCAAAGACAGACTTCAAGTTGTTTACTTCATACACCCTGGTCTTCGTTCAAGACTTGTCATTGCCACTCTCGGCCGCCTTCTTCTAAGTGGAGGGTAAGCTTTTCTTTTCAAATGCATCACTAGATTAATAAGTAACCTCAAGCTTACACAATCGAAACTGAACCCAAAGTTTGAAGCTTTCATGATCTAAACACCACATAAGATTTGATGTTTCTTTGACCTCTTACCTATGGAAGTAACTTGAAACAGTTGCGGGATCTAGATCATTTTTGAATCAAGAACAGTGTACTAAGTTCTTTTTGTCAAACAATCTCTTTCAACTTTGCAGACTGTACTGGAAGATCAAGTATGTGAGCCGGTTGCAGTACCTTTGGGACGAAATAAGGAAAGGCGAGGTGGAAATTCCTGACTTTGTGAACAACCACGACAATGTGCTCGAGCATAGACCGTTAACAGACTATGGAATTGAACCGGATCCTTTCCACTTAACCGAGGTTCAATCTTCATCGTTCTCGCTTAACCGTTACGAGAACAGATGGATCTCATAGTACGAGAACAGATGGATCTCATAGTACATTTTCTCTTTTGTTCAGCCAGAACCTCTATGTTTTTATGTTTGCTGTATAGAGTAATCCAATGTCCTACAAAACTTCTGTTCCAGTCTTATTTTGATTGATTTTGGACCGAATCAGTACCAAATCAGATATCATATATGTAATTATTGAGGTTTATTAGTTCAGAAACAAACTCTGGTATAAGTTATGAAGATAGAAATTATATATGAAAAAATGTTAGCTTTTGCTTCAAAACATGTACATAACATTCTAAAATCAATAAACGAACAAAAGCTGCTGGTAAGTTTCACCTTCTTTCTCATAAACAAACAAAACTACGGGTTTGCTTCTATTTGGAACCATAAGCTGGTCTTTTCATATGATTGCCCAGAATCTCTTTCTGCAAAATAGAACAGTTTCTGTCTTCTTGTATCTGTTTTCCAGCTGATGAGTTTCCACTTCCCAGAGGAATTTAGGAGCCAAGTCTCGGATCCTTGAGATTATCGATTCCTCGTCCCGTATAATGACGAATCCCTGCCAGCCCCAAAACCCGCATTAATGCTTCACTCGGTCATGTATATTACAAAGACTATCTGATAAAGACCAAAAAGGTTTTGATTCAATAGTAGTGGCGCCATTAGTGCAAGAGTAACTGAAAAGTACCTGAGGGCGAATTATACGGTCCATCTCAAGCATGATATCCTCTAGCAAACAACCATCGCCGAGGTTTTGGTAGTGAGAGAAGACATGATCGGAATGCAGCAAATCATACATGCGCGGATATGTTGAGAACGGCTCACACCTAAGACATTTCTTGTTTATTTAAGCGGTGTTGATGCTTGGCAAGGATTGGAAACAAAACAAAAAATGGTTTGAACATGCTTACCAATCATGGAAAGCGCCATTTAAGCCCCTCTCGAAAATTCCAGACAAGGTATCATTCATGGTAGTAGGTACAATGTTCATTATCCAAACGGGGTACGAGTTCATAGCCGCAGCAAATCCACCAATGAATGCGTTCATGTCCATCACATTCCGCACTTCAGTCTCATTGACATTCATTAACCCATAGTAATGATTAACTTGTTCTCTCCAGAAGACTGTGTCTGATGTATATTCATCTTCGCTGATGCCTGATGAAATTTTTGCTTGAAGTGGTTAGGGAATCTAACAGAACATAATGCCACCTCTACAATGAATTGAGCAGAAGAAAATGTACCTATTTTTCTTAGAGTTGCTGGATATGTGGAAAAACGTCCAGCTAAAGAAGAGGGTCTCTCTTCTGTGTGTCCACTGATTTGCACACAATCTCTAAGTGGAACTTTCCATGATGGTTTCGAAACATCTTCCACATCACATAAACTAATGAGCTTTAGCTCTGCATTCTGCTGAAGGCACACCTCGTTCTCTTCTTTAATCCATATCGCAGTCTGTACCTTCCGGGAAATGAGCTTCCAACACATTGCGGTAGTTAGATTGACCAATTTATCCCAAATCATAGGGTACTCTTTATCCTTTCTGTAAGCTGGTGGTGATGAATACACGAAGTATCCATTGGGTCGGAGAAGACGATGAACTTCTTTAAGTAAGATGCCATCTGCGGAGTCAAATGGAAATATTATCATTAATACGTTTCAATAACATGACTGCAAATTGCATAGTTAGTTAAGGATCCCTACTGAGAAAACCAACACAAAGCTATCACAAAGTAAACTTCCTTAGCCAAATTTTAACACAAGAAACATACCATTTGCATGCCAATCAACATGACATCTCGAACAATGAACCATGTCAAACGAGGCTGCAGGATATGGCATTTGTTTGGTGGCAACAGCAGAGATCATTGCACCAATGCCTCTCTCCAATGCAAACTGAATCTGGTTTTCATGACCATCTTTGGGAGCAAACGACATTGTCTGAAATCCTAAAGGAAGAAGATAAGCCGCAAAGCTGGCAACTCCACAGCCAACATCAAGAACTTGTACCACCCCAGTTGAACGCAAGTCGCCTGTTTCGTTAGTCATCATATTTCCCAACCTGAAGATACATACAAAATTCAAGGCACTACACATTAGACATAAATGTTCACACAGTATAAGCTTTTTGTCACAATTTAGCCAAAGAAATACCTCTGGATATATTCTGCAGCTCCATGTTTAAAATGAGTACCACCACCTGGGAACCACCAAAACTGCCCATGTTCATGCACCCAATTTTGGCCACCCTTAACTTGAGCAAGATGCGAATGATTCACATTACTTCGCCACACATAGTCTCTACTGGTTGGCCATTTTATAGGTATCTTATAATCTTTTGGTGGAGGTATCAGGCAAAAGAGACGCTGCTCAAGCGGCGGGCAATGCCTCTCGAGCTCTTCTCTTCTAGAGACATTCAAGCTCGGAAGCAGCTGCTGCACATAAGTAACATTGTGACAAGGGATATACTCATTGAACTTCAATGGGCACACATTCATCCCAATTTCGGGTATAACCAACGGTAATCTTCGGTAAGTAAGCTCGATTCTGTTTGCAAATTTGGAGGGAGCTGCAAACCCACATTGTGAAATTTATCAATCTTCCGACTTTGATACTGGAAAATCATTTCACTGAGCAGCTTAATCCAACAAACTAAACTCGAGTTTACAAACACTTGTGCAAGACAAGAGTTTCTTGAATTTGGAGGGAAGATTTCGATTGAGCATTGATCAATTAGCCTCCAGAGACCAAAAACATAGCGATATATGTGAATTTCCAAAAGAGAGGAGCTAAATTATGAACTATGTCGCTTGGAAATGAGTTGATATCGATTGATTTAGCACTAGAACAAAAAACTTAATCAAATCACGCGAAATTCCACAAGAATCCGACCGCATGCAGAGAAAATATTGAATAATGTTTTGAAGAAGAGCGCAAATATAGAGATAGAGAGAGAGAGAGAACGGACCAGATTGAGAAGAAGCTTGAGAGACGTAATTGGGTTGGTCGTTACCGAAGAGAGAGCCAGCGTAAAATGATCCAACCATCAGAACGAGAGCCACCATTATCGTCTGCTCCGATCTCGCTGCACCCAAAACATTACAACCTCCCATTGTTTGTTTTTCTCACTATTTCTTCTTAATTCCTCTTCTTCTACTTCAACTATAGCTCTTCTTCGTCTTCCTCGGGATTCGTTTATACTTTACTTTCGAAGTTCAACAATTCTATGAAGTAATAAGCAGAGCTCAGCCTCAGAGACTTGTCACGTCCTCGCTTATTAGACGTGTCAACAAAATTTAATTAGATCATTAATTTAGGTTTCATTTTCACATTTCTTTTTGTTACTGTTTGTATTACTTTCACCTTATGTTCAAAATCAAAACACCAAAAAACTCCCCCAGTTTTATTGCATTTATATATTTTAACCAAAAAATAAATAAAAAAATTGATTGCATTTTGAAACTTCCGGCATCAAACACGTATGTAATGTTTACGTTAAGATGCCATCTTTTTTTTTTTTTTTTTTTTTTGGTTTTATCAGGGATACAGAAGTACGAGCCTATAGAACAGATCCTGTTCAAGTAAGGTCAAGATGCCATCTTGATTTTCACTAATTCAGAAACTCGTAATCTCTAAAAACATTCTAATTCGGAAACTTAATAATCACAGGCTGAATAAAAGATGATTTTGAATTTTTTTTTTTTTTGGTGACAAAAACAGTAAGGAATACTTTGATTGTTGACCAATTAGATTGGAAATGCATTTAATTGTCTTCGACCCACTAATCACGTTGAATAAATAGATGGTACACACCTATGATTCTATGAATCCAACATCACCACCTCAAAATAAAAATAAAAAAATGCAGAAAGTTTGGGCAATTTTTGTCATCCTCTTCCTCGTCTCGTCGTGTAAGTATTTTATTATGTTTGTCTCGATGAAACAACACTTTTAGTTTTCGATATCGATCCTCTTAAGATGTCTAATAAATTATGTGTGTACATTGATAAACAGGCATGGTAACAGTGACGGTTGGAGATATATGTGAAACAGACAGAGATTGTGTGGAGATTGGAATTCCAAGATGTAAGAACACAGGGAAGATGCCAATTTGCTATAACGGATATTGTAGCTGTTTCGCTAAAAGGAGGCCTCCTTCTTCCACCACTCTTCACTCTCCTTCTTCATCAACCTCCAACTCTTAATTAATCTTCATACAGTTTAATGTTACTACTTTTATTTTAATAACGATAAAAAAAAAAGACTTTTTACTCNGAAGAAGTGAAACGGCGAAGAAGTTCTTCGGCGAAGAGGTTAATCGGCGAAGAAGATAGTGGAGAATGTGAACAGTTTTTTTTTAGGGCGGAAATGAACAGTTTTTTTGTTTTTCTTAGTTTTGTAGGTTAAAAAAAAAAACTGATTTTAAAAACTGATTATAAATTAAAAACGAGGGAAAATTAAAAGTTAAATATCAGGATTAAAATTAATCAAAATGGCATTTTTGTTAATTATATAGTTACTATCAGGGTTAAGATGGCATTTTAATAGATTTTTCAACAGTAATATTAAAAAAATGTATGCTAGTTTAGTCATATCATAACAAATGTATGCTATTCTAACTTTTATCTCCACCAAAAAATGGCAGCAGAAAAAATGGTACAAGAAAAAGGATCTTATGAACAAGGCAGCAATCAAAGAAGAGAACATGCCATTAAGAATCTGACAAATTGGACTTATGGTGTCTCACATGTTCTCAGCTTTTTATTAATGGTATAAAAATGAATTTAACTATATTAAAAACACTTGTTTCCAAAAACGACAATTTAACTAAAAAGCTGCAAACTCTGTAAATTCTCAAATCTAGTGCATCTTTAAAGAAATTATCAGATCTTTACAATTTAAACATAGATTCTCTAAAAAATTTCTTTTGATCTCAGAATCTACAAATGGTTTTAATTCATTTTAACACTGAAGTTAGAATCTTGAGATAAGTAATCAAGTAATGTAACAACAAAGAGACGTGAGTGGAAACAAAAAAAAAGATCAGTCTCATTTTTCACCATTTCTTCATTCAAATCCCAGATTATAGACATCAACTCTAAGAACCCTAATTATTTCTCAAGAAACCAAACGATACTCATAACCCTAAGAGATTAGGGCAAAAAGAGCCTCATAAACAAAAACATAAAAAGAGTCGAAACAAATGAAGAGGGAGATCATCGCTGGAGATTCATCATCCGGGAGAACTCAGTGAAGCATACGAATCCGTTACCGTCGTCGTCAACAGCTGCTATCATGCGCTTGCAATCCTCTAACGTGCACCGCTCGTCTCCAATGGCCGAGAAAACTCGGAGGAGCTCCTCGGCCGAGATCAAACCGTCGCGATCCGCGTCGAAGAACTCGAACGTCTCCTTCAGCTCGGTCGAATCGCGAGACTGATCCGAGGAGACGACGCGGCTGGCGAGCTCTTCCAATCGAATCGTACCCTCGCCGTCGCAATCCACCTCTCGGAGCATGACGTCGACCTCCTCCTCCGACGGTGGTTCAGGACCGAGGCGGCTAAGCAGTGACACCAGATCGTGTCTCGAGACGGCTCCGTCGTTGTCTCTGTCGATCAGCTGAAAAGCCTGGAGGATCTCGACGTACGAGTAGGGAGAAGGATCGCCGGAGACCTCCGGGAGAATGCTGGTCGGCGTGACGGAGCCGCCGGTGACGACGGAGGAATTTTTACAGTCGGCGCCGGACGACGAAGAAGAGGCGGATCCAAAAGAAGAACCGGATTTAGATACTGTGGATCCATTCTTGGATCTGAACAAACGTTTCGGATTGAGTTTGGCGAATTTCATAGTGGAAAATTAAAGATTTGATGGAGAAATTTAGTGAAGGAAGAAGGAGAGAAAGTGAGGGGGTTTAAATGGGAGTCAAGTGTGAGCTACCCATTGGCAATTTCCTGGAAGTTTCCTTTATCAGTTAAATTCTGTATTTTAAATTATCAATGCTTAGATTAACTGAAAAGTAAAATTAAAAGGCGATTGACTTTGGCTGCGTGTTTGGAGGATCTTTTGGATAAACAATCTGCAAAATTGAATATTGAGATTTTAAAAGTGAGGTTTTCTTATTCATATTGAACTATATACAAACATATACACATTGGGCTTTGTTTAGAGATTTTTTATATGAAATATCAATACTCATAATCCTAACATTTGTCAGCGGATTATTATCAATCATATGTACTTATGAATATCTAGTTTAAAATTATCCAACGTAGTCGTATATAATAAAATAAAGATAAACTATGACTTAATTTGCGCTAATTATAGCGCGGAGTAATTTAAAAAAAAAATTGTTTTGAAATTTAAGAAAATTGTTTTTATCTGAATTTTACAATNAAAAACTATTATATCTTTTTCTATTTCAATTATTTTTGGTTATTTATAATGGCATTTCGTGTAATAACTTACAAAACAAAGTTCATTTTCAAAAATGTCTTCTTAAATAATATTATAGAGATCTTCTTACGCATTTTGTTTTTTTTCGGCAAGTTTACATTCAAACATAACTATAACTAGATTCTAAATCCGCGCGTCCGCGTATGATAAAGTTTTTTTGTAATACATAAAATGTGAAATGAGGAATAAGAACTATTTTAAGTGTTATTGATTCAAATATGTTTAATTTGTAATTTTTAGTTTATAATAGATTTAATAAATGTTTGACAACATGTTTTGACAAAATGTTTGACATGTTTAATACATGTTTGGCAACAAGTTCAATTTATTTTTAAAAAATAATAGGTGTTTGGAAACATATTCCAAAAGTGCTACTGTTTTAATAATATAGATCATTGTAAACATTTTGTTGTTTTTCTAATTTTGTTATGTTTCGAACATCAAAAACTTTACAATATTGTATTGTTTTTAGAGCTTGCTGAGTATGTTAAAACTAGGTTAAAACTGAATAATGAAAATAAATGATGCAGCTATAGATAGGATAAATAGAACTTTCAACAAATTTATAAAGTTAATAGAAAATATATCTAAAATTGGGGTTTTAGTTTATAATACATCTCGCTAATGAGAGGATAAGATCAAAGTTTTTTTAGACTAAATTTTGAAATATACGAAATGGGAATGAGAAATAAGATCTAATTCAAGTGTTATTGGTTCAAATATGTTGAATTTGTGATTTTAAGGTTTTAAGTGAGAAAATAATATTTTGTTGATTTGTTGTGGAATATGTGTTTTGAAGTTTATACCATATTTTTAATCCGTGCTATGTGAAATTAAATTTTAATATGCGCTGTGTGCGGGGCAATTATACATTGTTTTTGTGAACTTTATATTGAATAAAAAACGTTATATAGACAAACACTAACGAAAATAGTTTGACTTAAATTTTAATGAAAATTTTCATGATTATGTGATTTTTGTAACTTTAAATGATAGCAACTTTTGTTATCTAACAAAAAGTAAACTGTTATAAAATTTATATCATATGGTGTATATTAGTAGAATAAGAGTATGAGTTAGTTAAGTATATATCGATGTAATTTTAATCGTAAACTTTGTTATTATGTGAAGTTAAATTACCACACAATCAATCTATATATTTATGAGAGTTAAAATGGGCTAACACGTCTTTTTAATATGCCTCAAATCAACCCACGATCTTGCATGTTTTGACAAACCAACCCGAACCAACCTGCAAAGGATCGCAATTATAAAAACATAATCCTAATCCGCCCTATCATATTACCGTATAATATAAAAATTTACTAATTTCGAATATTTGAATTTTAAGACTGATTGATTATGATAAAAAAACACAATAATATATTCGTTTATCATATGCGTTATTATGAGAATATATTATTTAAATTCAAATATTTAAATTAAATCTAAATTAATATCCGGTGATTATTTTGTAAAGATACAATAACAACTTATTTTTGTGATTTTTGGTAAGTAATCTAACATATATCTAAAGAAATCCAAAATAATCTAAATTAACATTTAAATTTTCGGAATTATATTTAAATATAAAATAAAATTCACTTTTTATTAATATTGCACTAAATATATTTGTTTGGAAACTGATTTAGTTATCCATATAAATTATAGCTTTGTTTGTACACAAAATGTGCTTTCCTTTTAATAGGATAAATAGATGTATTAAAAAAATGTTGGTACTAGAAACTACTATAATGTTGCATTTGATAAATATAAATTTTAAATAGTTATCTATAATTTTGATAATTCGGTAGAATTATATATATGTTTTGATAGAATGGTACAAAAAATAGTAATTGACTATGATATATAGTTTGTGCTTATGGTAGTATCGTCGATGAGTTAAATTCTAATTCAAATCCGTCTGTTGCATATTATTGATCAAAAATAATATAGCCGAAAAATAAATAATATATATATGTTGTTTAATGCGATCTTTAAAATAATAAAATTTAGTATATCTGCTTGTTCGAAAACTTAAGCGTTTAGATAAACTAAAATCCATCTAAATAATAATAATTTATCTGCAAAATATCCGGCTGATCTATAATCCAAACCTAAATTTACATTACTACACTTTAATTCTGCTGGACATAATTACACTTCAATCAATATCCATACTTCTACGCATTAAAATACAATTAAGTTTTAATGTTAAAAAAAAAAAAAAAAGTCACGAACACATTGGACGGGGACGATTTCTCATCTGGTTTGTTAATCAACCGGTTCGATCCGGTTTTAAAATTCGAAAACTTAAAGGTCAACAAGGTTTAGTGGAGAGGGAGGGAAAATTTCGAACACCTGAGTTTTAGGTCTTTGTTCGCCGGAGAAGATAGTCGAAGATAATCGGAGTCGTAGAATGGAGAGAATCCATGTCTCAGTCAGAGCGCGGCCGCTTTCGATGGAGGACGCGACGACGAGTCCCTGGAAGATCTCTTCCGACTCAATTTTTATGCCCAATCACCCTTCTCCCTCTTTCGAATTTGGTACTCCTTTCCTCAGTTGTCTCTCTCCATCTTTTTCTTATGCTTGGAATTTTCATGCCCAATTCCTCTCTCACGACAACAGATAGGATTTTCAAAGAAGATTGTAAAACCGTTGAAGTGTATGAAGCAAGGACGAAGGAAATTGTGGCTGCTGCCGTTCGTGGATTCAACGGTAAACCCAACAATTAGTCAATTTAGTCTGATGGGTTTAGCTGATTTGCTCAATTCGATTTTTGGCAATTGTGCTGAGCTTTTCGTTTTGTCTAATCATATCCATATCTGTTCGTCTGAAGGAACCGTGTTTGCTTACGGGCAAACTAACAGTGGCAAGACACATACAATGCGAGGCTCACCTATTGAACCAGGAGTCATCCCTCTTGCTGTACATGATTTGTTTGACACTATATATCAGGTTCATCCCAAAATTTAATCACCATTTCTGTTTCTATGTTTGTAAATTGGTTTTCTTTGTTTTTTTGTGGAAAGTTATTGATTCGAGGAACAACGGTTTTTCTGTTCTTTGACCCACCCCAAGGATGCAAGCAGGGAGTTTCTGTTGCGTATGTCGTACCTGGAGATCTATAACGAAGATATAAATGATCTGTTGGCTCCTGAACACCGAAAACTACAAATTCATGAAAATCTAGAGGTACATATATGTTTTCTTACAATCCCCTTTTAACAAATGCTCTAGCGATTCTGATGTGTTTTTCAATCTTAATGTTTTAGAAAGGAATATTTGTTGCTGGACTACGAGAAGAAATTGTCGCTTCTCCTCAACAAGTCCTTGAAATAATGGAGTTTGGAGAATGTACTTTCTGTTCTCTTCTTCACATTATTTTTCTCTATTTTGTTCGTTTTGTGTTTTCTTAATCTGTGCACATGCATTTGTATGTATTTCCCAATGTAAATCTTCTGCCTCAATCTTGGTTTTGCTAAAATTGATTTAGTGAATGGGTTTTCTTTTGTCTTTGGAATTAAATTTCAGCTCATCGGCATATCGGGGAGACAAATATGAATCTTTACAGCAGTAGATCTCACACTATTTTCCGCATGGTAAAAATATATATACTCAACCTTAGTGCTCAATTAACTGTAGGCTGAATCATAACTTGCCAGCTATTTCATCAAACAGATTATAGAAAGTAGACATAAGACGCAAGATGAAGGTGTTGGAAATGCGTGTGACGCAGTTCGTGTTTCTGTTCTGGTATTATCTGTTGGAACTAGTGTTTTTGTTCCCTTCATATGCAACATATTATTTTGTGTTTCATCTTTCTTTTCACTTGTAGAATTTGGTGGATCTAGCTGGTTCAGAACGGGCTGCAAAAACCGGTGCAGAGGGTGTTAGGCTGAAGGAGGGCTCACATATAAACAAAAGCTTGATGACACTCGGGACTGTAATTAAAAAACTGAGTGAAGGAGTTGAAAATCAAGGGTAAGTTTTTCTTTTTGGCCTAGTTTCGTTAGGGAGAAAAACCATATGGTACATAAGCATTATGCGTATCATCTTATTAACATTTTCTTTGGTTGAATCAGTGGTCATGTTCCGTACCGAGACAGCAAGCTTACAAGGATCTTGCAACCCGCTTTAGGTGGAAATGCAAATACAGCTATCATATGCAATATAACACTTGCACTGGTATGTATTAATCACCAATAGTGAGACATTAAGATAAGCCAGACAGATGAAAAAGCAGTCTTCAATCTTCTCTTTGTTTGCTTTGGTACAACTAACAATGTTATTTTCGCTTGATGCTAGATTCATGCAGACGAAACCAAGAGCAGTCTTCAATTTGCTAGCCGAGCACTGCGTGTCACTAACTGTGCACATGTCAATGAGGTAGGGTCCAAATCATCTTGTGCTTATTCTATCTATCTTTGTAACATACTTCCTGATTGAGTTTGGTATATAAGAAGTGCGTTTTCTTAAAACTAATAACCAATCCATTCTTGTGTTTATGATATAGATATTGACTGATGCTGCTCTATTAAAGCGCCAAAAGAAGGAGATAGAGGAGCTCAGATTCAAACTTAAGGTTGCTAAATTGTTTTCAATTTTTGCTTCTCAGAGCTATAATTTATGTTTTTATTTTGGGTAAAATATCAGCCTTTCAATTGCAGGCTTCTCACTCTGACCATTCGGAAGAAGAGATTCTTAACTTGCGCAACACCTTGTTGAAGGTTTGGCATTTGTGTTCTTGATTCGTCAGTTGTTTAGTTTTTAATATGTTTTTGATACAACCTGTTTTTCTGCAGTCGGAATTAGAGAGAGAGCGGATAGCACTCGAGTTAGAAGAGGAGAAGAAGGCACAAGCTCAGAGAGAAAAAGTTTTGCAGGAGCAAGCAAAGAAGATTAAGAACTTGAGTTCAATGGTTCTCCTTTCGAATAGAGATGAGAAGCGTGAGCAGGATCACTTTAAGAAGGTTTTTCCTGTTTCTTCCAATAAATTATTTTTCGATACTTTTAGAGTTTAAAACAGCATTTGCTAGGCGCTATACATTTAGTGCAAAACTGAAAGTTACGGAACCATTGTGGAAAGAGGTTAAACATTTGCTTTTATAGTGGAAAGATATGCTATGTGACTTACAATTCTTGATTTCAATTAGAATGATCGCAATATATTGTTATTGCATTTGCTTCGCATCTCTTCTTAGGTTTGATATGTTATTTACTTGCAGGGAAAGAGGAGGGATACATGGTGTATTGGCCACCTTTCACGAGACTCCACATCAGAGGTGAATATTGTATAAAGGGCCAACCAAAACATGAGAAAATGTTGACTTTTTTTCAGCCATAAAAATACTTTGCTTCTTGCATATCAGGTTCTGTCAAATGTTTTGTCAAGGGGATCCTCTCTTAAATCTGCTAGATCCGATCGTGAGACTGGTCCACTACTTCCATTTGCGGAACTGGTCGAAAATGAACCTTTATATAACATCAGCGAGCTAGATGAAAATAATATCAATGAAACCCTTGAAGATTCTGCACTTCCAGATCCATGTGCTTTAGTGCATGTGACTAGCAGAAAGAAACCATCAATCAGGCAGAAAAGTCCCATAGTGGTCAGTCTTCCTCTTTTTAATATATCTTATGCTTGTTGTAAAGCTGGCATTTTGTTAATGTTTCCCAATCACAGGTTGAAAACGAGTTAGACATATTTCAAAGGGAATATGAGGATCTTCTCTTGCAATATGAAACCGAGGTAATAAGCTTGTCCTTCTCAACATCAGTAGTTTTTGTTTTCTATTTCTTATTTATCCACACCTTTTCAATAGAGAATCATCAACGAAATACAAATTGAGTGCCTTAAGGTAAAGTTGGGTGAAGATGGTTTATCTGATGAAGCAAAATGTAAGCATTTAGATTGTCGAGGCGTTGGAAATGTGCATTGGGATGAAAACAATGTACATTTTAGGGATCCAGAAGCTATTCTTCTCATTAAGCAACTCCAAGAGAAGGTGCAGTTCTTCTTTTCTTTACCTACAACTGGAACGCCTATATAAGTAGCTTTTCTTTCTTCCATTTTGGCTTTACCTTGATATGTTTTGTCCAAAAGATAAACATGCTGGAAATGGAGAAGTCTTCAAGCAAGCAAAATCTGGATGATCTTGTCACAGTAGCTACTGAGCAGAGTATATGTGCCAGGGAAAAATTTGCTGAGGTATCTCTGGTTCTTTAACTGATTGTGCTTTGCTGTTCTGTCCAGCCACCTAGATAAATAAATGCCTTTGTGCTTCATAGTATATTTGACTAATGAATTTGAGAAATTGGTTAGAAGGTTCAGAGAAAAATAATGTTTTATGTTCATGATCATGATCATATCGTTTTAGTTGTTGATTACATGTTTTAGGAAAATGTAAACTGTTTATCACATTGACTCTTATTATTAACAGATGTTCTTGGTCAAGGAAAACAATTTATCCTCTATGCTACTTTTTAATCGTCCCAAACCCAATATTGCCTAACCTCACACAGCTTAAGATACAATTGTTGATTGTGAATGGAAAACACCATTCTTAAATTGTGGATGGCCTTTCTTAATGCAGTATGGATTTTTTCGTCTTTCTTTGCTCAACAAGTAAAAGAAAATTATTTTTTTCAGTCAGCTTTCTAGTCTTGTTTTGGTACTATTTTTAAGGTTTTAAACCTTCTTATGTTGTATGAAATTCTATAGATTCAAGAAGAGTTCCAGGCTGCTAGAGAAGAGGCCCAGGTTGCTCGTGAACAACTTGTGTCCAAGGAGTCTGAAGTTATTCATGTGCTTAATGTTGGTTTCCAGTTTAAATTCATCCCATTAATCTGAAAATCTCAAAGCAGATTATCATTGTTGTCAACTATTTCGCCATTGCGTAATTGTTTCTTTTTACTTGTTATTGTGAAGGAGAATTTTAACTCTTTGGTCAACGTAGCAACAGAAGTTGAAGTCTTAGTGTCTGAATTTCAAAAATCTAAAGCATCAGTGGAAACCTTATCGTTAGTTATGGATGAGGGTCGCCAAGATTTTGCTTTCTTTTCTCCTTTGATACATGTAAGTACTCTGCGTTGTTTGGTATATTTGCTTGCATCGTTTATTTCTGTGGGGTATAAGCTGTGTTTAGTGCAGCATACTTCGATTATGGTTGGTAGGAAAAAAATAGACAATCATGTTCTTATAAGTTAAAATTTCTCACTGCAGGACTTCACATTGTTTTTGCGCCAAAGTTTTGAGCAACATGCTTCACTTATCAGCAGCTACCAAAATGTCCAATTTTGTCTGAAACAGAAAGTTCTTGATATTGAGAATGAGAAGGTCTGACCTTTTTATTCTCTTCTCACCCTGCACTTGATGGTAAATTTGTGGGTATTTTTAGCTTAAATCGTGATATTCCTTTTCAGCTTCTTTTGCAAGAGCAGTGTGCTGATCTGCAAAGCCAAATAGAAGAACTAAATCAGGAAGCCCAAAAGCATGAAACTTCCTTAATGGTATCTCGGTTTCAAATAATTTTTTTTAGAGTTCTTCTTTTTCTTCCTCCAATTTTCCAGTGTTAGAAGTAACTTGATGTTTTTAACTATTTGTCAGATGCTCTCAGAACATCATGATTCAGAGAGATCAGATCTCCTCTCTCACATAGAATGTCTTGAGAAGGATATAGCGAGTCTGTCATCCTCTTCTTTGGCCAAAGAGAAGGAGAATCTAAGAAAAGATTTTGAGAAGACGAAAACAAAGCTAAAAGACATTGAATCCAAGCTTAAGAATGCCATGCAGGATAAAACCAAGCTAGAGGTGTGCGGTGGAACCCAATTCTAAACATACCTATTTATAGTACTAGATTGAATAACCCATCGAAGTTATACAATTATTTTGATATTCTGATCAAGGCCGAGAAAGCATCTGCTGAGAGAGAGTTAAAACGCTTGCATAGCCAGAAGGCCTTCCTCGAGAGAGATATCAGCAAACAGGAGTCCTTTGCTGGTAAAAGACAGGACTCTCTTATTGTTGAGAGAAGTGCAAACCAGTTGTTGCAGGTATAATCCAAAGATTTGTTTTGCCGCATGATTGTTCTTTTTACCATTGTAATATCGAGTAACATGTCCACAAAATATTATTTTCAATGTCGGAATGTAATGTCGAAATCTCAGAAGCGAATAAAATGTGAGCATTATCGCATTGCAGCAAATCTCTCTCTGTTGGCTGAGTTTGGGTTTTGTTCAAACACTGCGTGAGCATGCCTGATAAAAACTGTTATTTCTATCTTTTGATATTTTTTCTCAATGGTTATCCATATCAGTCTTTTTGGTGGATTTACCTTGTGTTTAAATGGAATGCTCATTATCATGTCTACTTCACATTTATCAGGAAGACTTTCAAAAGCTTGAAGTGCTTGCTTTTGAAATGGAAACAACAATTGCTTCACTGGAAGAGGAGCTCGCTGCTGAACGTGGAGAAAAAGAGGAGGTGCTATGTAGAAACGAGGGTTTAGATTCAGAAATTACAGCTCTGACAGAGAAACTGGAGCACTCAAATACCCAACTAGAACATCTGCAAATAGATGTCACCGAGCTTGTACGTCTTTTCATGCAATTGATGATTGATCCATACGTTGTTGATATTGAATTGAAGCAATTAGTGTCTTCCATGGCACAATGCGTTTGCTCAACCGTATGTTATCTTTTGTTACAGAAAACGAGACTTGAAGGCTCATCTTTTGATCAGCAACAACTGGAAACTAATGTTAAACAGTTGCTTGAAGAAAAGGAAGAACTAGCAATGGTATGGTGCTGAAGACAGATTTTGAACTTAGTTCTTGTTTGTGTAAATCCTTTAATTTGTCCTGTTGTTCAGCACCTGGCGAACTCACTTTTGGAGATGGAGGAGGAGAAAGCAATATGGAGCTCGAAAGAAAAAGCTTTGATAGAGGCCATGGAGGAAAAGATCAGATTATATAATATACAAATTGAGTTACTATCTAAAGAAATGTCAGAGGTATGTTCGAAACGAGGAACCTAATCTAGTGAGATTAAAAACCGAACTTTTCTTGCAACATCATGGTCATCAAATCATTTTGGATTTAGAGTGGTTACTTTGGAATTACCATGAAATGTTCTGTATAACTGTCATCAGCATGAACTCCCTGTAGCGACAACCAAAAATCATTTGATTTCTAATCGTTTCTTATGCTTTCTCTACATCTAATATATGTTCTGAAGGAAAAACCCCTTCTCAACTTTTATCATGCTCTTTAAGTTCTCGATCCCTTTGAACTTTTAGGCAAAGAGGGAGCTGGAATCTTGCCGACTTGAATGTCTTACCCTTGCTGATAGGCTAAGATGTTCTGAGGAAAATGCTAAGCAGGAAAAAGAATGCAGGTTTGTACTTTTCATTTCTCTTGCTTTAGAAAGTGAAAACTTTATGTCCTTTACTCTCTGAAAATAACTCTTGTTAAGCTTTCTGGCACTTGGTTTATCTGTATCTCTCTAGTTGATGCTATCTCTCCTCTGACTTCAGTATTTTTATGTTTTCCTGTAGCATGGAGAAGTCTTTGGAGATTGATAGACTGGGTGATGAACTTCGGTCAGCTCATGCTGTGAGTAAGCAATCTCAAGAGGTAAGAATCATTTCACTAGTTTATGAAAAAGGTTTTCTTTCTGAACGTCTGATGCAGAGGTTGTGTTACATTTTTGCAATTCGAAAACTAAATTGTAATGATGCTTCTGGTTATGGTATTCATGCTTCTGGTATGTCAAGACCAGAAGCCATCACTTGCAAGATTGCTTTGTTAGAGATGCAAAGTTTTATACAAAAATTTTTATGTGCGCCTCCAGGTTCTCAAGTCTGATATTGACACTCTAAAGTCCGAACTTCAAAGTACTTGCGAGATGTCAGATTCACTTCAGAAAGAGCTTAATTATGTCACAAGTGAGCGCCAGAGTTTGCTAGCTCGCATAGCGGAGTTGAATAAGGAACTCGCTTCATCAAATCGTTTGCAGGTTTAAGAGCACACAGTCATGATTCTATTATAGATATAGTATTAACCATTCATTCTCACTAAAACCCTATTACTACTGTCAGATTGAAGATGCAAAAATTCCATCTGAAGAATTGACTCCTAGAGTCTCAAGCCAAGAAGCCAAGCTGTGCAAGGTAATGCCAAGTGAAATGTGTGATTACGTTTCTCTCAGAGATTAAGATTGATCCTTTACTCTAAAAGAACCAACGGCAAGAAAAGTGACAGTTTCGACAAGATTGATTCATTTGATTGTGTGCGATAGTTTCTAACTTTCCCGATATAACCAATTTACATATTTCTGCTGTATGTGATTGCAGGATGCAGATGCAGACAACAAGGAGAAGGCAAAGCTAAAAATGAGACTCAGGGGGACGCAAGCACGCTTAGATGCAATCTGTCTAAGGCATAAGAACTCTGTGAAAGAATCAGAACTTATGAACAAGAAGTTCGAGGAAGCATCTGCAAAGCTAAAGGAGAAGTTAGCATCAAAAGCACTCGAAGTCCTCGACCTTAAGAAGCAGGTCTCTGCTTCTTCAAGAACAATGTGATGAAGTAAGTTAAACAGCATAACTTCTAACTAGTAATTAATTCACGGCTAGTAAATGTTTTTAAGCTGTAAACTTTTAAAATGGTTCTATTAATGTGATTATGCCAAAGAGTCCAATACATATAGATCATTATGATAGATGGATTAACAAATTTTATGGGGGTAATGCTGAAGTAATTAAGAGGAGAAATCAAGGGCATTTTGGTCCACCAAGCTTAGTCTTCCAGTTATTGTAGCAAGGACAGACTTGCTTGTTGCCATAAGTACCTGGAGGTACACACAAGCACTCGGTACAACATTTGTTGCAGAAGAACAAACATGGCTTCTTGTATTGTGTATTCGAGCATCTATCTCCACACCGTGGCCCGCATTCTAATATAGTTGAAAAATGGATTACATTTCACATTCACCACACACAATTCATCGGAAACTAGACTATTTATTGGCTTACCTTGGGGTTGAAGACTGCCTTCAGTAGTACCGTACTGTCAAAATCAACAAGAAGATTCAAAGGATGTTAAAAAGGGTTTCATGGGTTTCATAAAAGTCATTTTTTGAGTAGTGAAACCGAAGAAACTCACTTGAGAGCTATTGTGATGCGGTGGTTGCGGTTGCGACTTTGGTGGATGTGGTTGTGGAGCAGGAGATTCCAAGTGTATTGGCTGTGAATATTCAGAACGTATAATATAAAGTTTGATGAATGTGAAGAATTGAAAGAAGCAATTACATAGATCGTAAAATAAATAAAAAGAGTGTTCAAACACTTGCATGCATTTGAGCAGGCAGAAGAAGATTTAACATAACAATGGAGAAAACAACGGTGTAAATTTTGGTTGCCATTTTAGATAATAGAAATGATTGTCATGAAGCTCAAGTAGATGGTTTCTTTTGCAGATTAAGCCCACTATGAACAAGGATAGGGATCAACATATATAGTCCAATTTCCAACAAACTTTAAAATATAAATCTAGAAAACAAATTTCTCCTGTTATTGGTTTTTATTTTTGGCTAACTAAAAGAGTAGAAGCCACAAAATTAATTTCCACTAGACGTATTTTCTCTTTGACTATTATAGATTTCATATTACGGCTGCACATATTAGAATTAGTCTAACTAAGTTTGTATTAGTTTTAATTAAATCTCGATCATGAAAAATATTCGGCAGACGGATTTGTGAATACCTCATTATAGAAGCTCTTCATTCTCCAGTTCCAATTTGAGATTAATTTAAATCTCGTATTTAAGCTATATAAGCTATTAATAATCATTTCACTGGTCTGAAAACAGTTAAATATACTTGATTAAACAACAATAATTATGTAAAAAACTAATAATAATATATAATAATAAGAATAACAAGAATAAAAAATTCGTAAGAACAGAATATATAATCTCTAAAACCGTGAATTGTTTATGGAATATGTATTACCGAAAGTGTAGTAGTAGTAGTACAAATCTAGACTTCATGTTATCTTGGGCATGTGAAGCAGAGAGCAAAAGTTGTGATAACGAACGAAAACGCAGCTTATCACATGTGTGTTGTTGCTGCTTTTGGCCCTATCTCTTTCTCGTGACTCCAAATTTATTTTCCCATTTAAGTTATATATTATTTTGTATTTTGTGATTTGTTTCTAAATTTCATCAAGAAAGACACGTGGCGAGAAGTTTTGGGATTCGAAGTGGATTGCCAATTTAGGCATCCCCGTGATCTCCTTGTGTTTGCATGCCAAGCCTTTGCATGTGGTGATGACAATGGCGTCACTTAGATCGTTTTTTTTCTAAGGCGTGAGTTCAGAAACTTAAAAAGCATCAAACGCTTATTTTGAAAGAAATTTACGTTCAACGAAAATAAATGTTTAAGGCGATAGGACCATCTCAATTCTCAAGTCTCAACTATCGATATATCAAACAAGATTTGGTGTGTTTACTAAAACCTATTTTACTTCACATTTTAAACCAAAAACAAAAAAAAACGAAAAAGTCAAATTTCGTCCACGGTGGGTTCGAATCGAACCCACGACCAACTGAGCTAGACAGGCTTCGATGAGTTCAATAAAAAATTTATTTAAATTTGTAAAGATTGAAAATATTGAGTTTATATTTTTAATACCTTTATTGGAACGCTTGATGGAACACATGTTCGTACGACGGCGTCAACAGTCCAGTTTGGTAATCGCTATAGTCTATAGATACACAAACTTGAACATAATGGCCAAATATAATAATTTTTTATTTTTTTTAATCTACTAGTGATTCCAAACTTTTTAGGCTCAACGCATAGGTGCACGTCCATAATTTGTAAAGCAGGAGCATTGGTGGCCAAGCACACTCGAACACAAAGGGAAGGCACTCAAATTAATATAATTTGGATATGTATGTTATTCACATATGTCTGGATTGATGCTACGAGTTCTCTACATGACTCACATTCATTTGATATCCATTTGATCGGTAAATATTGTGTAGACGACTACTAAAGCAAAATCAGATAGCATGCACGTGCACCGCTACACTACACTGTTGTTGAAGGTTCGATCATTAGGAATATAACAAGCCAAAGGGTGGAATCTGATTTTGTTAGCGATACTAGGATTTAATCCGCGCTATAATTAGCGCGGAGTAATTTTATTTTAAAAAATTGTTTTAAAATTTAAAAAAAATATATTTTTATTTGAATTTTATCATATGTATAACTCACGAGTATAGATAGAGTTGTCAAACGGAATAATTTGTCTATTTAACCCGTTTTACAGTGGACTAAAATATTATTCGGACTAACCCGCAAAACCTAGAATCTTGAAAACATAACTACTCTAATATGCACTATTTAATTATTCTAATTTTGTGGTTAGTTTACGATCTCTTAAAAAAAATCAATTTTCTTGTGTCTATCTTTTTATAAAATTAGTAAAATATTTTTCAACTTTTATTTTGATATATATATTCAAATAAAATATAATAAATTAAATTATAGTGAAAAATATAGCAAGATTTCGAATATATTTTTTTCTTTGAATATATATGGATTGATTATTATTTAAAAATATATAATATTAAAATA